>CM061553.1:201556590-201939090 GCA_030864225.1 Capsicum baccatum var. pendulum
ATAAATAAATAAATGGATAAAATCATATTGTCCTCGAATCAATGAGGACTCACTGTGTCTCTGCGACTAGAATGCTACCGCTACTGCTGGGTTGTAGCTCGTGTCTTGGAACCTATGGTGTAACATGAAAAAAAAAGAACCATAGCGCAAATGTATCAGTACAACTAGAGTACTGAGTATATGAGGAAGGTAGGCTGAACATAAAGGGTTTAATGTATGAACAACACCGACTGACTAATATGAATGTGGGAGTGCAAACACACATATAGGAACTGGGACTGTAAATACGTGATAGTATGACCTATAAGCTAATACATGGTTTATTGATAACTGTCATGACTGATACTAAAACTGATAGCATGGATGACTGTATCTAACAGTCCTGTATATACTAAAATCTGAAGAATACCCTGAGTTCTTTTACTGAGACTGATACTGAAACTGATAACATGAATGACTGTATCTGACAGTCCTGTATATACTGAAATTTGAAAAATGCCTTGTGTTCTTTTACTGAGACTGATACTAAAATTGTGGGAAGTAGTGTTTAACCGGCATGCCCCATGTATGCCATTATGGCTAAGCTGGGGTCCAATCTCTTCCCCGACTGAAGGGGTGTCAATACCGTACTACTGGTAAAGACAGCTGTGAGTGACCCTTATCTAGTAGGTACTCAATGAGAACAGTGAGAACCCTAAACTGATGGGTTAAGCCACCTCATCAACCCTAATCTGATGGGTTTAGATGTCTCAACCTACGCTGGCTACGTAGTTCTGGAACACAAGGATTGCTACTAAGAATCACACCCTGAACTGGCGGGTAAGTTCCCATCCTTGGGTTCACTCAGTACTAACATCTACCCCCATCTGGAGGGACTGGACATGAATAACTGACTGTACATGACTTAATCTTACTGAATTCCATTGACTGGCGGAATGTTACTGATATTTGACAACTGACTAAGATCATGAGGTTTTCCTGAGTCACATGACTGACTGAAGTCCATGGAATCATAGCTTGAGTTCGTATATCATGAAACATGACATGGATCTAGGCACACATCTATAGTTTTTGGGTATAAGTACCCCCAGGACTCGATGGAAGGAAACTGACACACATGACTGACTTGATCATAAAAGTAGAGCCCATAATATATAATATCATACGTAGGGATCTCATATTATGCATGGTTATCAACAATGTATTGCATGGAAAGGATTTCATATCACATGGAAGTACTTGCACAATCTTAATATCATGTTCATTGCATAATCATATTGGCAACACATACAAATAGCATGGAAGCTCATGTGGATTGCATGGTTATCATACATCTTGTTCATAAGTAGGATTTGCAAGTAAACATAGCATAATCTCATAAGAATAGTTCATGAGTATTCCAATAACATTTACAAGGAACATTAACAACATAGAAGTCAGTGGAACGTAAGGGCATATCATGAATCCTGCACTTAGTCACAATTTAGCTATATTGCATGATTTCTAGTTCCTTAGGCATATTATCAAACACCTTACATGCACATCTTAAGCATAGGTGAATTCATTAAATTATACATCATGAATAACCAAATTTACATGTTTCCAACTCATATGATATCATGAATTCACAAAAACATATAAAGATTCCATCTTGGGAATCGCCCAATATCAACAACATGATCATCAACGCCTAACAATATAGAAATCATACTTTATAATGAAAAAAGAGGAAAACAAACAAGCATCAACATGGGTATGATCATATCACTACAATTAACCAAGTGTTTGTATTTTAAAGATTGATTCTTGAACTCCACGGATGAAAGGAATCTGTGGATGAATACTACGCATACCTTAGAAGGAAGATTCTTGATGATTGACGTAGGAATTTCCTTGAAATCGGATCTTCAAGCTTAATTATGCAACCCTAGTTGTTTTTCTCCTTTAGTGATCTTGGATGGTGAGCTTTGAGATGAAAATAGGGTTGTAATATGTTTAGAAGCTATATATTTCGTAGGGTTAAGTTTAGGGACGTGTTAGGAGTATTTAAAGACTTAATTACCTTTAAATAACTCAAAATGGAGTGTTTTTAACACCTGGAATTGACTTAGGCAGCGACCACTTGATCGCCTATGCTTGGGTTGGGCGGCGCCTAACCAATCGCCTATGCTTGCGTTAGGCGGCGCCTAACCAATCGCCTATGCTTACTGCCTCTCACGAAAATGGGCATAACTTGTCGCTCGGGTATTGGATTAAGGCAAAATTGGTATCGTTGGAAAGATAATTTGATTCTCTACAATTTAGTGGGTCTAAATCAGCCAAAATACCATATTAACATCGAGTTATACTCATTCAAAGATGAACCTTTTAAAATTGAACACTAAAACTTGATGGATTCAAAAACTCTTAGCTTGTATTACCTTAAGTGACTCATATGAACATGCTTAATGCATTATAATCTATCCTATCACTAGAATATTCATTGTAAGTCATGTACTCAAATATGAATCACAGAATAGGAGATTTCATACGTAGGAATACTTATTCACTTCCTATCTTAGAAACATGCGGAGTATTACATTATCCCACTTAGATCATCATACAAATAAATATGAACTAGAATTTCAAAAGATAATTCATTTTCAAAAAATTGCAAATCAACTGCCAGATGCATTCACTAACATATCAAGAGTTACAAAATCTCACATTGCAGCTGCTAATGCTCCCATTCGAGTTGATGTCCCGATAGGACAATTAACTAATGTAAATGAGTCTAAACCACATTTAAAATGTGATAGATGAATTAGTTCCAAAGATAAAAATTCTAAAAAAAGGGGAGGAAATGAACAAAATAATTATAATATAGAGAAAATTACTCAAGAAGAGCAGTAAGATATAACAATTGATAAAACCTCATAAGAGGTTCAGCTACCTGAAAATAATGAAAATAAAGAGATCCTAGTTAGTTATGTCTCATCAAGCAAAATATGGAATCGAAATAATATAATTTTCAAAAATATTTTTGCTTATAATGTTGCTAATGAAATAATGCAACAAGATGAGGATCTTGAATCAAAATCTGTCAAATAATGTAGACAAAGATATGATTGGCCAAAATAGAAAGATGCAATAAAAATTGAATTAGTTTTGCTTGAAAAATGCGATGTTTTCGGACCTATAGCGTAAACACCTGAAGGTATAAAGTAGTGGGGTACAAATAGATTTTTGTGCAAAAATGAAATGAGATAAATGAAGTCGTAAGATATAAAGCACGACTTGTGGCATAGGGATTTTTGCAGAGACCTGGCATTGATTATATAGAGACATATTCTTCGGTGGTGGATGCAATCACCTTCAGGTACCTTATTAATTTGGCAGTACATGAAAAACTTGATATACATCTGATGGACGTTGTCACAACATATTTATATGGATCGTTAGATAGTTATATTTGCTTGAAAATTCCTTAAGGATTAAAAATTCCTGATTCGTATAAAATTCTTGAGAAAATTGTTTAATCAAGTTTCAGAAATTCTTATACGGATTAAAACAATCGGGACGTATGTGGTATAATCGTCTTAGAGAATACCTATTAAAATAAGGATATAAAAATGACCCAATATGTCCTTATATCTTATTAAAAGTTTTGGATCTAAATTTGTCATAATAGTTGTCTATATTGACGACTTCAATATCATTGGAACTCCTGAAGAGATTTCAAAGGCAGTAGAATGTTTGAAAAGGGAATTTGAAATGAAAGACCTCGAAAAGATAAAATTTTGTCTTGATCTACAAATTAAATATTTTACGAATGGGATCTTTGTCCATATCCACATACACTGAAAATATTTTAAAGAAATTTTATATGGATAAAGTAAATTCATTAAGTACCCCGATGGTTGTGAGATTACTTGATATTAATATAGATCCATTTTGACCTCATGAAAATAGTGAAGAACTTATTGGTGCTGAAATACCATATCTTAGTGTAATTGGGGCATTAATGTAACTTGCTAGTAATTCACGACCAAATATATCTTTTGCAGTAAATTTATTAGCAAGATTTAGTTCTTCCCCAATATGAAGACATTGAAATAACATTAAGCATATATTTAGATATATCCAAGGAACTATTGATATGGGACTATTTTACTCAAATGAGTATGATTCATAATTAATTGGTTATGCAGATGCAGAATATTTGTCTAACCTACATAAAGGTTGATCTCATATAGGTTATTTGATTACATGTGGAGGTACAACTATATCATGGCGTTCAACAAAACAAACCATGATTGCTACATCTTCAAATCATGCAGAGATAATAGTCATTCATGAGTTAAGTCAAGAATGTGTTTGGTTGAGGTCAATAACTCAACACATCCAAGAAACATGTGGCCTTTCTTTGAAAAATAATATTTCAACAATATTGTATGAAGACAACGCCGCATCCATAGCTCAATTAAGAGGAGGATACATAAAAGGAGACGGAACAAAATACGTTTCTCCAAAACTATTCTTTACTCATGATCTTCAAAAGACAGATGAAATAGATGTTCAACAAGTTTGTTCAAGCAATAATCTAGCAGATATGTTCACTAAAGAATTGCCAACATCAACCTTTGAGAAGTTGAGATACAAGATTGGAATCTGTCATCTTCTAGATATTAAGTGATGTTTTTATCAGGGGGAGTAAATAAGCGTTGCACTCTTTTTCCCTTAACCAAGGCTTTATCTCACTAGATTTTCTTGATAAGATTTTTAATGAGGCAGCAAACAAAGTGTATTACAAACAACTATGTACATCATATTCTTTTTTTTTTGTATATGAAAATCCAAGAGGGAGTGTTGTGAATTAAAAAGTGGTTTCGCATGTAGGATACGTACTGTTGATTGCCTATTTCTCCAAGGCATATAATGCCTCTATAATCCCCATTACTTCACATGTAAAAGAACATAATCAATGAACTATTACTATTAAAAATTACTCATTCTATTCTCTTCCTTATATATATTTAAATATCTTTATATTTCTCTTGCTTTCCTTCTAAGAAATTTTATTATTCGATTTTTATATTACAACACATTAACATTAAAGGATTGTAAAATCAATTTTTCTTTTAATATATTATAGTAGAACAATGTTCTTAACATTCATGCCCTAAACTTTTTGGTACACAAGAAAAACTAAAAAAATCTACAATTTTTCAAAAATGATGTTGCGGTTGTCTGGTAGGAGAAGAAACACCATATTCTTGATCGCATTTCACCAAATTATCAAATTTTTAGAATGTTTGTGTCCTTATTTGCCAGAAAATCAACACATTGGTTTGCCTCTCTCCAAATGTTTTTGATAATGACCTTGTTGACAATAATTGCCATGAGAGGATGATATTAGATGTCCTCACCCTTAATAAAACAAGCTTAACAACAAAGAGGCAGTCACAAAAAACCTAGAAGACTTGGAAAAGGAGCACATATTGAGATAATTATATAAGTTAAACAAAAGAGCATATCTCTTTATAAATATAAGTCAAATTACCCACCAACATGCATTGTGAGGATGAGGTGGTTGAAATTTCTCTATCCTTAATAAGAGATTTCGAGTTTGATTCTGAGTATGGAAAGTCTTATTAGGAATGTTCACCTCAAAATTGGGCTTTACAGTGCGCAAATCCAACTTAGTCAAGATTTAACACGGATACCAAACCTCGAGTGAAAACCAAAAGAAAGACGACCCAACTGCCTATTGCTTTCTATTTATTCAAGCACGAACTGATCCATTTATTTAATTCTCTATAAATATACTGGATGGATTAAATTGGACGCTTTTATGATAAGGTGAAGATAAAATTGGAGATAGATACCTTGGAGAAAAGACACCTTCTACTGCTAGGATAAACAAACTATTCTTTTTAATCAATTGATAGAATCAGCAACATTCGTAGAAACAAGGACATATACCTAAAAAATATTGAAATTTCACTTCCAACGAATACTATAAATTCCCTTACGTAAATTTGGTATATATTTTTTTAATCCAATGGTAAAGCTTCATAACCTCATTCTCAATCAATATGACAAAATGGGGCGTTAGACAAATAGATTGGACCACGACATATTCAAAAATTTAAAAATGTGAGTTTTCAGTTGTGATAATGAATTTGAAATGTATAACAATAATTTTGAAAATTTATCTTAAAGATCAAGAGGAAGAGACATGAAAAAATAAAGGAATGAAAAGGCAACAACAAGGGTGGCTCAAGATAAACTAGTACATTGTGCTTTAAGCCCCCATAATTTTGAGGCCTCAATAATTTTTTTTCTTTGGGGAAAAGAATAAAAATAATACCTAAAACTAAAATAATTCTATAAAATTAGCACCTAAATTTAAAAACTCAATAAATAGCCATTAAGCAACACAATTCAGTCCTTTTCATTTTGTGCACTAGCCGACTTTTCATCTTTAATGAGCCCATATTTTTTTGCTCCTTCTCTTTTTTAATAATGTAAAGTTTAGTCCATTTCACTCCCAAAAGGCATTTTCTTGTTTCTCTTACTGCCAAAAAAAAAGAAGACTATCAAAATATATATAAATGACGATCACAATATGAGATATCTAAATCATTGTTTTAACCATAAAATACAAGTAACTAAAGACAACTCTTAATTGTCAGTTGATCAACACGAATTAATACACACTTTTTTTTATTGACATAAAAATCTTCAATAGAGAGGAAGAGCGTTTGGCAAGGCCAGCTCGTAAACTGTAGCATTAATGGAAATCGTCTGGAACATGAAATAATCTATACATATACATATACATATTCTATATAATAATTATATTATTTTTATATATATTCTATATAATTTTTAACTACAATTATTATTTAAATACATATTTTATACGACTCTATATAGTTTCTAAATGCATTCTAAAAGTGTATCAATCTAGTATAAGAGAGTATCAATTGAATATCAATTGAGTGTATGGACACTGCAAGTGTATCAATATAGTATAAAATGTATTAATGTGGTATAAAAGAATATCAATCAGGTATAGGGACTGTATGTGCTTGCGTAGAATTTCCTCTTCTTTTTTTAAAAAAGTGTATCAATATAGTATAAAAATGTATCAATTTAATATAAGAGTGTGTCAATTAAATATAGAGATTGCATGTGCTCAATTGGGCCAAATGGCTAAAAAAGAGAATTAAAAATAGCCGACTGACTACAATTGTCCACCTTTTCACATTGTGGTCATTTTTTAAAAAATGGCCATCCTATGTCCTTTCTCTTTTTTTTTTTTTTAAATTAAGCTTTGGGCTCATGGCCCTAAAATAACATAAACACCAACCCTTTTGGAAGGAATTACACTTTCTCCCACTTTTTAAATTACTTTATTCTTTCTCCCTATTAGTATACATAACATAATCGACATATACATAGCATTTTGTGTATATATTAGGATTTTTGTAATATATTTAAAGAGTTGAAATTTTTTGTAATATTGAAAATATAAGTTATGCATTTGTGTAATTTTTAGTTTATTTATAAAGAAACAGAAGTCTTTAAAAAATAGGCGCAAGTGGACCCCAAACCAAAAAGGAGAAAGCAACGACCTAATCCAAAGCAGTCCAGGTCAAAATAAAAACTAACGTCACTATAAGGTTTTCTAATTGGTGCCATCTTCCTCTTTGACTTCCTATATCGCCGCTGAGAGCAATATTAATTGAGTGTTCTATTTTCCCTATCTCTCTCTCTACCTTCCCTACCTTCTCTCTAAACCAAAACCAAAACCAGTCCCGGTTCCCGGCCCCCGTCGTCGCTCCCCTTCGCCGACCTCCGACCCCCGTCGCCGCTCCTCTTCACCGACCTCCGTCCCCTGTCGCCGACCTCCGTCCCCTGTCTCCGACCTCCGGCCCCCTTCGCCGACCTCCGGCCCCCATCGCCGCTCCCCTTTACCGACCTCCGGCCCCCTTCGCCGACCTCCGGCCTCCGTCGCCGCTCCCCTTCGCCGACCTCCGACCCCCGTCGCCGCTCCCCTTCGCCGATCTTCGGCGCAGACCCGCCTCCCCCTATCTCCCCCCGTGCATACCTCAACGGCACCCGCCCAGCGCCGCCAGCCACCATCGGCGAAACAGCGCCGCCACCGTCTCTCCTTCTCAAACAGTCGTCGCCTCCACTCTCTCCATCACAAAAATAGCCGTCCACCCCCGCCGGTGATCTCTCTCTCTCCCCTCCCCTCTCTGGTCTCGCAGTGACCAGCGCTGCTACCGATCCCTCTCCTCTCTACCCTCTCCCCCATCGTGTCTCCAAACTCGGCGAACCAAACAGCCACCCCGTCATCGCCAGCTGCAATTTTAGATGGCGAAACCAGTCAACAACCTCAACCACCGGCGCCCACTACCCACCGGTAAATGTGAATCAGAGCCACTAGTCCACCGTCGCCGCTGTCTTGCCCGGTTGGAGAAGCCCAAGTTATTTGACTATAGGCTGACTCGCCGGTGGAATTTCAGCGATGCTCCGGTAGCTGATTCCGACATCGATATTGTCTTAATCAGCAGCACACAGGCATACCGGTGACATCTTTACTTTAATATTTAACTACTTTTTTTCACTTTGGGTCTCGTTGAACTTTTTATTTATTTATGTATTTTGTCGTTTAGTTTGTTGCTTGTTTCCGGGTGGTTTGCCTTTGTTTTTGTCTAGTTCCTGGTTCCTTGTTTGTCTCCTGTCTATTTCTTGCTGCCTGTTTTTTGTCTCTGCCTGTTCTTAGTTCCGGCTTCCTGTGAGTACATTGTGGACCGGCTTCGGTGCATTTTGAAAATTTTTGTGAGTGGGTCCTAGCTGCTAGGACGGGTAGTTTTTGTGTGTTTTGTCCATTGGGCTATCGGCTTGGGGCTCTGTTTTTGGGGTTTTGGGGTTTTGGGTGTTGAGTCCATTGGTGTTTTGCTCTCTATTTGAGTTTAGTTTTGTTTCTTGATTATTTTCTCAAATTTGTGTGAGTCATGTATTTCTTGCTGCTGCTTTGTTACTACCATTGTTTATATTTTCTTATATTTTCTTGTAGTAGTGGTTGTGGGCGTTGATGGTTGGATAGGGTAATGTCCGAGGGGGTTGGGGCGGGGGAATGTTGTGGGGGCGGGGGAAGAGGAATTGGCGGGAGTGGGAGGGAGGCCAAGGTTTGGCCTCAGGGGTGGTAGAGGAAAACGTGTGGATAGTGATGGTAGGCTGAGGGTTGGGTCTTGGAATATAGGGAATCTTCAGGGTAAGTCCATAGAGCTTGTGAAGATTCTTAGAAAGAGGAGGATTAATATTGTGTGTGTTCAAGAGACCAAGTGGGTAGGGTCTAAGGCTAGGGATGTGGGTGGTTACAAGCTTTGGTACTCTGGGAGCGAGAAGCGTAGGAATGGAGTTGGCATCTTAGTAGATGAAGAGCTTAGGGATCAGGTAGTAGAGGTAAAGAGGATCAACGATAGGTTGATGACTATTAAGGTGGTCATTCGGGGGTTTACCCTGAATGTGTGTAGTGCTTATGCGCCGCAAGTGGGCTTGGAGGGGGAGGAGAAGATATGGTTTTGGGAGGCTTTGGATGAGGTGGTGAGAGGCGTGCCTAGCTCGGAGAATATTTTTGTAGCAGGAGATTTCAACGGGCACATCGGGGCATTACCGGGAGGCTTTGGTGATATGCATGGTGGTTTTGGTTTTGGTGAAAGAAATGAAGAGGGGGCTACTCTATTGGATTTTGCGAGGTCCTTTGGGCTGGTAGTGGTGAACTCGGGCTTCCCGAAGAAGGACGATCACCTGATCACCTTTCGAAGCGCGATAGCCAAGACCCAAATTGACTTTTTGTTGCTTAGGAAAGGGGACAGGGTGTTCTGTAAGGACTGTAAGGTCATCCCGAGTGAGAATCTTTCGACCCAGCATAAGCTCTTGGTTATGGATTTGGGTATAAAGAAGAATAGAAAGAGGAAGGGTGAGGAGTGTAGACCTAGAATTAAGTAGGGCGGCTTGACGCCAGTGAATGTGTGGGAGATAAGGGAGAAGTTGGCGGGAATAGGGGTGTGGGAGTGTAGGGGGGACGTGGATAGTATGTGGGATAGGGTGGCTAGGTGCATCAGGGAGAATGCAAGTGAGATGTTGGGTGTTTCTAGGGGCCGGGCCGGGCATCACCAGGGGGATTGGTGGTGGAATGAAGAGGTTAAGAAGAAAGTGGGGACCAAGAAAGGGGCGTATGCTAAGTTGGTTGAGAGTAAGGATGAAGAAGAGAAGCGGGTAAACAGGAAAGAGTACAAGTTAGCTAGGAAGTAGGCTAAGTTAGCAGTTACGGCGGCTAAGACGGCAGCTTTTGAGAGCTTGTATGCAGGGTTACAAGAGAAAGGAGGGGAAAAAAAGTTGTTTAGACTCGCTAAGGCTAGGAAGAGGAAGGGTCATGACCTCGACCAGGCGAAGTGCATTAAGGGAGAGGACGGTACAGTGTTGGTGGAGGACAGCCACATTAAGAAGAGATGGCAGTAGTATTTTCATAGGCTCTTGAATGACGAAAGGGATAGAGCTATTGTGTTAGGGGAGCTGGAGCACTCAGAGGAGTGACGGGATTTTAGTTATTGTAGATGTTTTAAGGTAGAAGAGGTTAGAGAGGCTGTTCGCAGGATGCGAAGGGGTAGGGCGACGGGGCCGGATGAGATACCAGTGGATTTTTGGAAGTTCTCTGGAGAGGCTACTGTAAGGTGGTTGACTGGATTGTTTAACGAAATCTTCAAGATGGCAAAAATGCCCGAGGCTTGGAGGTGGAGTACTATGATCCCTCTTTATAAGAACAAGGGTGACATTCAGAGTTGCAATAACTATAGGGGGATTAAGTTATTGAGTCACTCTATGAAGATTTGGGAGAGAGTGGTTGAGGTAAGGCTGAGACGGATAGTGTCTATTTCGGAAAACCAATTTGGATTTATGCCTGGCCGCTCGACGACGGAGGCAATTCACCTGGTACGGAGGCTGGTGGAACAGTATAGGGAAAGGAAGAATGACCTGCACATGGTGTTTATCGACCTGGAGAAGGCATACGACAAAGTCCCCAGGGAGGTGCTTTGGAGATACTTGGAGGTGAGTAGAGTCCCGCTAGCGTATATCAGAGCGATTAAGGACATATATAATGGAGCAAAAACTCAGGTGAGGACGGCGGGAGGAGACTCAGAGCATTTCACTGTCTTGACAGGATTGCATCAGGGATCTACCCTTAGTCCCTTTTTGTTTGCTTTGGTGATGGATGTGTTGACGCGGCATATTCAAGGGGAGGTGCCTTGGTGTATGCTTTTTGCAGATGATGTAGTTTTGATTGATGAGATGTGAGGGGGTGTGAATGACAAATTAGAGGTGTGGAGACAAACTCTTGAGTCTAAAGGGTTCAGGTTGAGCAGGAGCAAGATAGAGTATTTGGAATGCAAGTTTAATGACGTGAGGCTGGAGGATGGGGTGGTAGTGAAGTTTGAATCATAGGAGGTATGTAAGAGGGATAGTTTCAGGGTGACGGTGAGATTGACGAGGATGTCACGCACCGTATTGGGGCGGGATGGATAAAGTGAAAGCTCGCGTCGGGGGTGTTGTGTGATAAGAAAGTGCCGCCCAATCTTAAAGGCAAATTCTATAGGGTGGTAGTCCGTCCGGCCATGTTGTATGGAGCGGAGTGTTGGCCAGTTAAGAACTCCCACATTCAAAAAATGAAGGTGGCAGAAATGTGGATGTTGCATTGGATGTGCGGGCTGACTAGAGGGGATAGAGTTCGGAATAAGACTATCAGGGAGAAGGTTGGTGTGAATCCAGTGGAGTATAAGATGCGGGAAGTCCGATTGACATGGTTCAGACACGTGATGAGGAGGGGCATGGATGCCCCGATTTGTAGGTGTGAGAGGCTAGCTTTGGATGGTTTTAGGCGGGGTAGGGGTAGGCCGAAGAAGTACTGGGGTGAGGTGATTAGGCGGGACATGAAGCAGTTACAGCTCACTGAGGACATGACCCTAGATAGGAAGATCTGGAGGACGCGAATTAGGGCAGAAGGCTAGTGCCAGTTTGGGTTGCTAGTGTAGGGAATTACTTGGTGGGGGTATTATTCTTGTTATGATACCTTGTTCCATGTTTTATTACAAATATGTTTGCTTTTCTCTGTTTTATTACTTAGGGGTGTTGTATTTATGTTATGACACCTTGTTCTATGCTTGACTATGTATTTGTGTAGTATCTCGTGTCTCGAGCCGGGGGTCTATCGAAAACAGCCTTTCTACTTCTTTAGAGGTAGAGGTATGGACTGCGTACATCTTACCCCCCCCCCAGACCCCATTATGTGGGAATACACTGGGTTTGTTGTTGTTGTGTTGTTCTATTTTTTCATTCTGTGAGTCATTTATCTTTCCGGAGGTGGATCTACTGATGAGGCTATTGTTCTCAACTTGAAAAGGTTTGTGTTTCTTGTTTTTTCTTCTTTCTCCATGTATCAAATATGTTCTCCATATTCCTCTAATGGTCATGCAAATGTGTTGTCCGGTGGATGAAATAGAATCGAAGAAGGATTTGGTAGAGGTGCAGAGTTTTGTTCAGTAGATTTGAAATAATTGTAAGCATCTTTGCTCAATGAAGCCCTTCTTTTGATTCATTTTCTCGCCTATTGATCATTTTCTTAGTTGAAGCAGTGGAGGGGATGCCCAAGACACACCATAGCTCCTTCTTAAGAGTTTCCTCTTCCGTGACAGTGTCAATCCTTCCCATTTGACTCCAAGGCCCTCACTTTTCGCCGGTGACTTCTTATAAGATAACACAACTTAGGTTGAGTAGCTTAATATTTCTCATAGTTGTGACACCCTTGTGATGGAAATAACTTCATTTATAAATATCATCCCTATGAGACCTTGAAGTGTGTTTCCTAGTTCTATGCATTCTAACTAGTTGTTATCCTTCTGGCTCTGATCCTCGGTGTTGATATCTGTGCTTTGTCTATGGTTAAAATATTCTTGCATTCTACCAGAAGTTGTTGAAACTTATATGCTTGCAAAAGATCTCCATTTTCTAATGCTTTGTTTTCAAAACTATCTGCTAGCTGATTAGCTTCTCTAAAAATATGATTGATGTTTACTATATGTCTCTTCTCAATTGTTGCATCTCCTCCAACATCTCTGCTAGTTGCTATGAAATTTTCCATTCTATCAATATCAGATTCTTTAAATTGAGTGAATCAATTTTTTAACTAATATGATCAAGGTTAAGAAATTTACACTGCCTCAAGTCCCTTAGCATAGCTATAGTCTTTGTCTCCATATTAGTGATGACACCTAGTATATTAGCTTTTGCATATATCCAATTTCCATAATTGTCTCTAATGCAGAAACCATACGAGTTGTCTCTAGTATTTCCTCTATTGGTCCCATTAGTATTGCACTTGACCCACCCAATGTTCGGAAAACCCTATTTTACAGAATAGTGGTGCGACTGGATTTGTATCTATTCAATACACTAACCATTTCTTCCTACATCTTAGGCAACTCTATTCGATAAAGTTGAATTATATGGTTTGATATATAGTTACCTGACTTTGATGAAGAAATTTTTGATAACTATATTCTTTGTCATGCCTTCTTGAATTTCTTCTTTTCTAGAACTCACGCATCAAGATTGGTGTAATAGCCTTGAAAATAAATTTTAGCTTTGTGGGGGCTGGAACATTCCACCATCTTGTAATAAGTTGTTGCAAGTGAACATCAACACCACCAATTCCTGAACATTAAGCAAAATGCTTTCATAGCTTTTGAGCTATGGGAGCTTTTAGAAAAGGTGGCACATTGTTTTCTACTCATATCTTTCACAATAATAGCATCAGGATGCTAGATTTATCATCATCCTTATGAGATTATCTTCAGTAGCTATTCTTCTCTTCTAAATCCTTTAATGAAAGAAGTTAATCTTAAAAGGTAGGCATTTGATCTAAATGTTTTTAATCCATTTTTGTTCTTCCTCCCACTTGTCATATTTTGTATGCCAATTTAACTTAAAAACTCTCACAAGTAGCAGCTATCCACCAAGGCTTGTAAAAAATATCCACCACAAGACTGGAAAAATATTGTCAATGGTATGATTTGTCATCTCCAAAGCTATACATTGCAATAACATCTTTCTATTCCACTCTCTTTTATTGATAAACTACTTAAATTCTATGTCATCCTCCCTTGAGATGTTTTCTTCAAGAAAGTATAAAACACAAATCTTGGTCCAGTTGTCAAATCATAAGCTAGAGTTTTCAGACTTCAATTGCCACCAACTATCATGTTTCAACCCATCTCTAACATTAATCATCTTCCTCCATGCTTGAGATTCTCGAGTTCCCTTAGCTATTGTAGGGTGCAACTTTTTGAAGTATTTATTTCACATAAATGAACTCCTAAGAGATAAAGTTGACACCCTAAAATTCCATCGCAGTGTAGCAAAAAAAGGCTTTTGATACATCATGTAGAGATCTAAATCAATGCCCACCTTCCCTCTGTGGATAACATAAGTCTTTCCAAGCTACCAAATGTTTTCCTCTTTCACTTTTTATCTTACTTTAGAAGAATTTAGCAAATATCTAATGCAATAGGTCCATTACCTTTCTTGGTGGATTCATTATTGGAAGCAGATATACTGACATTGATTGCAACACATGAGGTATCAGAATGAATCTCCCATCATGTGAGTGGAATTTATTTTGCCATGACATTATTGTCCTTGATATCTTTCTTATTAACTCCTCAAATGTGATTTTTTTCCTTCCATAAAATAGGACATCCTAAATATGTGGATGAGAAAGATATCATTTTTATTCCAGTTAGCCTTCTTAACCTAGTTTCCACTGCCAAAGGTGTCTTCTTATAAAGATAAAAGTAGCTCTTATTTTTATTAATCAACTGGCCAGACGCCTATTCATAATCTCTCAATACCATCATCATTTTAACTACTAATGCCCTATCTCTAGAGCTAAACAAGAATCTATCATTAGCATAGGATAGAAAATTTATTTTTGGACTCCACTTTGGCATACCGTACCTCTTAATATCCCCATATGTAAATTATTTAACTCTCTAAATAAAACTTTAGCAACAATAATAAGCAAGGTAGGGAAAGAGGGTTGCCTTGTTTCAAACTTCTATAGAGTGGAAGAAATCTTAAGATTTTTCATTAATCATTACTGAATATCAATTGTCAAACACAATTCTCCAAACATATCACGACCCAATTTACGAGTCATGATGGCAGCTACTTCATCTCAGCAGTAGGTAACGGTCTTAGCAAAATAATTCATAACTGCATGATAGTGGATAACCAGTCCATGCCCAGAACCATATTAAAATCCACCATATCCAGAATAATAAGATCAACAGAAGTATCAACATCTCTAACAGTCGCATCACATGATCCAAAAACCCAATCCACTTCTAAAGAATCACCCAAGGGAGTAGATACGCATATTGCACAGATAACAAATCACAAGACAACTCCAACCGTGGTGCATAATAAGTAGATATATAAGAATAAATGGATCCTAGATCAAAACAAGCAAGGGTCAACTGGCGGTATACCAAAATCATACCTATAACTACAACACTCGAAGGGTCAGCGGGTCTAGTAGGTATTGTATACAACTAACCACGCTCCCCACCTGGTTGGGCTCCTGACCGACCTACTGTCCATCCTGCCTGAGAACCTCCTCGTGACCTAGAAACAACCCGTGCGACCATGAGAACCACTTCTAGATAAGGGATGACTTATCTAATAGGGGAAGCACCCTGACCTAAAATAATAATTGCCCCACGACTAGGGAAATTCGGCGAATAGTGACCAAAAGCACCACAATGATAGCATGACACTTGAGCTGAATGAGAACCAACAGATTCGATCGACCTGGAATAACCACTATGAATAGAATTACTAGAAAATAAACCCCTCGAAGACTGACGGCCACCCTAACCAGGTAAAGAGAATGCAAATCCAAACTTTAAATTTCAATAAATCATTAATTGAAATTGTTAATCCTTCATTAAGAATTACTCTAATGTCTTCTTAGCTCAAGAGTGGTAATATAGTCTTCCCAAGGATGAAAGATAGATAGATAGATAGATACAAGATGGATAAAGATCAAATATGTTTAACTTGTGAAAGGGTTTTGGCCACTTAGGATTTTGGGAACCAGCTTTGTAAATTTTCACTCCTGCCCTTAAAGCTTTCTTACTCCATCGCAATCACCTTCTCTTGACCATGTTCATGACTCCCGTGATCGCGGTGGTCACCTCGTGATTGTCGAGTATTGGCTTGACTCCAACTTGCAATCGCAACCCTCAGGCTGTGATTGTTCTACCTGAGGGTCGATCCCTGATCCTGATTTTCAGCTTGTCTAAGCACAACTTATGTCCTCAACCATGCATGAGAAAATTGACATCATACACTTCTGAAATATATTTGGGGCATTGCATAACCCAAATGGCATCTATTTGAAAGAAAATATCCCACATAGGCATGTGAACTTAGTGTTTTCTTGATCCTTAGGTGCAATGGAGATTTGGTTGTACCCGAACTAACCATCTAGAAAGTAGTACCATCCCCTTCCAGCTAATCTATCAAGAATTTGATCCATAAAAGGCATTGGGAAGTGATCTCAAAGTGTCCACAAGTTTAACTTACGATTATCCATACACACTCTCCATATTTTCACCAGCCTAAGAGTGATCAATTCATTCTTTTCATTTGCTACTGTAGTCATTCCTTTTTTATTTGGTACACATTAGACAGTACTCATCCATTTTCTATCTGAGATTGTATACACCACTCCCGTTTCAAGCTATTTAATTATCCATTTCTTCACCACCTCTTGTATAAGTAGGTTGAGCCTCCTTTGGTGTTCAATAGACAGTGTGCAATCTTTCTCCAACTGGATTTTGTGTGTACATATTCCCGGTAGAATGCGTGTGATGTTGGAAACTGTCCACCCTATAGCTCTCATATACCATTTCAATACTGATATAAGAGCTTCAACTTGATGCTTCCCTAAGTTAGCTGCAATAATAACTGTCAATGTATTATTCTCTCCCAAAAACATACATCGAAGATGACCTGACAACTACTTCAAATCCAACTACTTTAACTTCTTCGAAGCATGTGAGTATGAACCCATTCTAATCAAAGAACAAACTGTTTCATTATACTCTTTAATTTTCTCGCTATCAAAGTTCATCAACAGTGCTTTCAATGTTTCAACAACAAATTTATCTTCAACAGGCACCACTCTATCAACCTCATCAACAACTATAACGCCCCAAAAGTACCCACTGGATGCCACACGGTGCTCAAGACTACTAATAGTCCCAAGCTAAACTTTTAAGCCTGTTTAACTTGGAACTCATAAAAAAGTAAACTGACATATAAAATCTAAACATACCTGAATTAATATCTTAACTGGAAGTTTTGAACTTGGAAATTTGAAATCTTTAAACAAACACTTTTGAACTTAAAACTGAAACAGTCAGACAAGCCTCTACTTCTAACTAGAGAGTCACTGGGACATATCCTAGCTTATCTGAACATAAGAAGAAATCAAATAATTAAATCACTTCATCAATATCAAGGTTTGATAAATTGGTTCCTCGGACTATGAGTACTCACCAAAGTTGGAATGTAGGTGGTGATGCCCGTAGTAAATCGTGTTACTTGAATTGACTACCAGAACCTATATTATAAGACAATGTAGCACTTAGACATATATTTGGGTCAATACCTATGGAATGTACTGAGTATCTGGGGGTGAATGCATAAGTAAAACAATAACTCAATATACACATAGATGTTAAAATAATGCATGCAAGTGTAAATAACTCACCTTGAGCATGAATAAAACAAAGTCTGCAAAATCATAAACATGAGTAAAGAATAATAAGTATAAACTTTGTGAGCCATAACACTTAGTTCTAAAAGCTTTAATTTTATTCTTTCTTAGGGAGGTTCTTCTAACCGACAAAAACCTTATGAGCTATCATGGAGTCTAGCGTCTTACCCACGTTGCGGAGAGCTATTCTACCCTTGCCATTGGAATAGAACCTTAATATTTGTAATCACTCTACTTAACTTCATCCATATTGGGAAATCTCAACCTACATTGGCTTGTAGTTTCTAGGAATTAAGGATACACTCATCCGCATTCCCTTCTCGGTGCTAAATACTACTCCCGTATTACTTATATGCTCATACTTTAGGAAATCCACCATAAAATAGCATAAGGGATAGTGTACTAGAAACCAATTATGCTTTTCTTTACTTTAAATCATAAGTACGGTAAATAATTATGGATTTCAAGCCTTGTCATTGAATCAAAAGATCAAACTTTTCTTGTAAACTTAGTGCTTATACTTAAGCCTTAAATCTCATACTTGCTTTCATATAACTTGTAATACAACGTCATGCTTAAAACTCAATTGGAAATCTTTAATCAATGTTTTAAAGTGAACTCATGGTATCTAACTTGTAATAGAGAACAAGAGAATCTTCAAGTCAAACATACATAGATGAGAACAAGTAAGCACTTTAATACTTTAATCACACGATAATTTCATAAACTCAAGAAAAGATAATTTGGGTATAAACCCTAATATCAAATCATATAACTTAAATCTAAAAACAATAACTTAAACCTTAAAACAAGTTTGGTCCACAAGGATGGAAGAATATCCTTGTTCATAAACCCCACATACCTCAATAGCGAGATTCTTGAAGATTGTGTGAACTTGGAAGCTTGAAATCTTGGATTCTTGGGGAAAGGAGCTTGGATTTTTTTCTTAGGAGAGTGGAAGGGTTTTTAATGAGTAATTTTGAGAGAAAAGAGCAAATAATGCCCCTATAAATGTCCCCAATCGTGTTATGGATGAGTTGGCTCAAGGTAAAAAGACCCAATTGCCCCTTGATCTCTTTAATCAAGAAGTTGGAGGAAACACTCCAATACACTGCATCCCTTACTCAGGAGACTCACGCGTCGTACCCCTCATTCCGGGGAAGAGAACAACATGTTATGCCACTAACTTTGGGGGAGAGACCAACGCGTCGCACCCATATCATAGGGGCTCTCTATCTATGCTATCCAAACACATTCTGAACCCCGTTCAAAAATCCCAAAACTCTTTCGAGACATACCTTTAACCTTCCTAAACATTAATCAACTTAAAAACTAATGTCCCGGGGTCAGGAAGGTCAAAATAAAAATGTACAAAGTCTTGGGTCTTAAAATGACTAAGTCCTCAACACTTAGTGAAAATTTCAAGCCTTGGACCCCTTAACCATGCAACTACAACTGAACCGAGCTTAGAATATTATAGGGTATGATAAAAACATCAATAGATGAGACTACATTCATCTCTCTTGATTACTTCATAGACTGACAAACATCAAAGTTGACTTCTTCATCATAATTCTAAACTTCAGCTCATTCCTCTCTATATCCACCAGTATACTAAAAATGATCTACCCAAGATTATGGGTACTTTAAAGTCAACTTCGCAGTCTATAATTACAAAGTCTACAGGAAATATAAAATTTTCCATATTTACTAGAACATTATAGAGAATACCAACTGGTTTCTTCATTAAACGATCTACCATCAACAAGCGCATTAAGGTCAGCTTAAGAGTTGCTAAACCCAACTATTGATTAATGTTAGTGGCATGAGATCGATACATGCTCCTAAATCACAAAGTGTTTTAGAAAATCTAAAAGCCCCTATCATAAAAAGTATAGTGAATATTCCTGGATTAGATTTCTTCTACACCAGCGATCTTGTTGTAATAGTACTGCAATGATGAAGATTATCTATCAGCTCATAGTTGACTATTCTCTTTATTGTGACTAGATCCTTCATAAATTTAGCATACCCTTACATTTGTTCTTGTAACGCCCTGAGTCTGTACCCAGAATGTCACACGGTGCTCATAATCTCGAAGGACTACAAGCTAACCCATGACTGGTACCTACTGCAATAACTGAGTAATAATACTGTAATTATGCAAAAATAGGCAGAAACTTTCCATAAGGTCCAATACTAAATAATACTAAATAATGATGAATATGGTATCATAATATCCAAAACTGAAAATCAATACTAAAATAAAACTGAACAACTGACTGAAAATACTCTAGTCTGAAAAAGCCTCTAACTGTTTGAACTGTGGAGTTGATGGGATAGGCCCCAAACTAACTTCGACTACTAAAAATGAACTGGAATGCTGAACACTATTATGTCCACGAACTATGAGGACTCACCACTACTCTATCTGCTGAGAAACTGAACTGCTAAGGGTGCTCTGGAGCCTGTGCATCTAAACCTATGATATAAGACATCATAGCACAAAATAAAGCATGCATCAGTACTTTAAATGTACCGGTATACTCAGTGAGGTAGGCTGAAATGCATGGGTTCATATGCATGAACAATAAAAATTGAATAACATGAGTATGACTGATTAAGAATACATGCATGAATACATATACTGTAACTGAGATCGTGATAATACTAAATACTGAGTTTGAATACTAGTTAACTATTATCTAAGTATACTGATACTGAATTACTGATAACTGAATGACTGTCTCTGACAGTCCTAATTCTGTGGAACTATACTGAGCTCCATACTAAGCTGAGTAACTACATCTGATAGTCCTGAATCTATAGAACTGAACTGAGTTCTATTCTAAAACTGAGACTGAAACTAAAACTGTGGGAGGCAATCATCTAACTGACATGCCCCTCTCTGAATTTATTGGGGTCCAAACTATAACCCTAGTTGAAAGGTGTCAATATCGTGCTACAGATAGAGACAAGCTTTGAGTTAACCTTCTTTGACAGGAAGCTCTTCCGTCAACCCTTGCTGGTAGAAAAACTCAAATGAGATATATCAACTCTTAAAGTATCTAGCAGAAAGATATCTCAACCTACGTTGGCTACATAGTTCTGTAACGCAGGATTGCTACTAAGGTTCAAACCCTCTGTTGACAGGAATGCCCCCATCCCTGGGTTTGCTCGGTGCTGAATCCTACTCCCAACTGAAAGGACATTGAATTGATTTCTAGTCTGTACTAGGTCAGACTGAATTGTTACTGATATTACTGTTTGACTGAACTAAACTGAGTTCACTAAGTTTCATGGACTGATGAAATACTACTAAATTCTGTTAACTGACTGAGCATAGAGTGCTACTGAGGTCTAAACTGAGTACTGTGACTGAATTACGAATGCTACTGAGAGTTTCTAAGTTTTTGTAACTGGCTGAGTTCTACTGATTGAGTCACTAATGAGATTACTTTGTAACTGACACTGGCTCTAAGTAAATGGCTAAATTGTCAGGTATTAAATAACCCCAGGACTCAATATCATGAAAATGAAGTGTCACATGATCTTGCTTAGCATATAAATGCATATTCTATTCATAAATCATCTATTGGGACATTTTATCAAACACTTGCATGGCATAGCCTTGTATACATGCTAACATGATAATATTCTATTATTTAACTCACATGGATAATTCATCAAACCCTTGGAAGGCATAATCTATACACATAATATTAAACAACATGTGACAAACACACTTTCCATTAGCAATTTCACAATTCAAGATCTTTAACACGGATTGACATGATACTATACACATGATAATCGATTCCACATAAAAATCTGTGTTAATTCATGGGACAGAAATCTAATTACAACAATAGTCATGAATACACTTTAATTTCAATCAAGGAAATCATGAAATCAGTCATACTAAAAGTTTAAAAAGGTTTCTTGGACTCCAAGGGTGGAGGGGACCCATGGATGAACACTTCACATACTTAGTGCCTGAATTCTAAAAGATTGATAGTGAGTTCTTGAGTTCTTGATTTGAAATTTGAACACATAGGGTTTTATTCTTGAGAAATTTTGAGAATGAATGAGTATAATTGCTCTCTAAAAATTTCATGTTATGGGGGCTGAAGAACGTGGGGAAAAGACCTAATTACCCCCAAAGACACGGCTTTTAATGACTGAAAAATCATGTTATCAATACGTCGCGTCATTGGTATCGATGCGATGGCCAACGCGCCGCATCGAGTTCACATCGATTCACTAGAATTACATTGAAATAGAGGGAAAAACTATCTACCGATGAGATAGTCAACGCGATGCATGGAGATCGCATCGACCTACTAGTTTGGGTACTCAAACATGGTCTAAATGAGGTCCAAAAATTCCAAAACTTATCTAGGAATATCTATTGACCTTCTTGGTCTTGAATTAACTCAAATATCAATATTTAATGGATGTAAAGGTCTCGAAATAAGATTTCCAACTTTCGAAGGCTAAAATTGCACTAAGTCTTAATACTTAGCTAATATATTCTAAGTCTAGGAACCCTTAACTAGCTTAAAAAACTGAATTAGGCTAGAAATTTTGTGGGGTCTTACAATATCTCTCCCTTGGGAACATTCATCCTCGAATGAGACTGACTAAGCTTGGAATACTGGTAGACTAAATTTAGACACTATACATGCACAACTAAAACATGATTTCATGATTAAGATTACTAATATACTAGATTTCATACTGAGAATGCATATCTGATGCATGAGTACATAGCTGGACATGATTTATGAATGCATAACTAGGAATACTAATAAGTTGGTTTTCTCATATATATACTTAACATGTATATCTAATGCATGGGTACATAACTGAACTAACTTATGAACACATGACTGAATATGCAATGGTAACTGGTACCAAGTTTGTAAAGGTAATCTGAACATGGAACTGAGTAAGTTCAAGGAAAAACTATTACTTAAACTGAAAAAATACTGATGAACCTAAGATCATTTTTGGAGTACGCATTATCGGGAACATGAGACCAGGATTGAGACTGTAACATGATACATGAACTGAATATCATGAACTGAACTGAGCCCCTTGAATACTTGTCTTACAGTTGAGACTGGAACTTGATATTCAACTTATGAGTACCCACTACTCTAAACTGGATTTGTTACGTAAAGAGAATTGAGAGGCTTAGGACATGAAAGTTCGGGGTTATAGTGCATCTCCCCCTTGGGACATTATGTCCCCCAGAGAATATTGACTTGGCTAAGATATTGAGCAAAACTGGGGCGATGCACAAGGCACTTATGAACTGAATCATGAATGAATATCTGAAGCCTAAAACTGAGACATGATGCATGAACTGAGCTGAAAACGCAACTGCCTGGTTGTTCCATCTTAGAATAGTTACATTCACGAGACTTTAGATAGTACGACTACATGCAAGAATGGAAAACCACACCATACGAATTTATTCGTCTGACTGCTAAACTAAATTACTGGCTTTACGGACTAACTCATACTGAAAACTTATTCTCAACTGGATATTTTCTCTGATACTCTTTTTATTGAGTTGCCAGCAATTTAGGTAGCAAGGAAAGCTTGGCATTGTCTAAATAAAACATCATAACATGGCTAAAATTCTATAATATGAGGTGAGTCCTATGAATCATCATGTAAGATAGAGTTTCTAAGACTTATGAACTGCAACTACAAATTTTTTTTAAGCTTAGACATATCCCTTGAATACTCTCTCAACTATACTCTCTACCTTAGTACGACACTTCACTTGGGACTACTGAAAAATATTTGCATGGGCACTGCGCACGAATGCATAAGCATAATAACTTATCTAATTAACTGAATGACTGATATCTGAATACTGGGTCTGCAAGACTGAACTGTACTTAACCTGAATAACTAAACTGAAACTATAGAGTATTACGCATATGAGGAAGGGACTGACTGAGTAACATGAGATAACTAAGCATGAAAGTATGAAAAATTGTATTATTTAAGAATTCAAGACCAAGAGTATAACATAATTCTGAAATAGTCTATAAATTAAGGTACTGAAATACTAATAACTGAGTAACTGGTAAATGTACGCTATGGTTAAGTAAACCTGAAACTGAACTGAGTTCCTGATCTGATTACTAGACTAAGATTGACACTATAACTAAGACTGTGACTGAGACTACGATTCAGATGGTAACTGGGACTGAACACACTGTAAGTTATGAGTGCAGAAGTCATGAGCTGCATGACCTGAGTTTGAAGCTTTCGTGTTCATGGAACATGATTCGTACTACTGAGTGAACTATAAATCCTCATACTAAGAACTGGAAATGCACACAATTTTATAAAAAGTACATGAATATAAGTTGTGTTCATGGAGTTGAGACGTAAAGCATATGTAGGTATCATAATGATTAAAGTACAAAACTTGGAACTGAGGTAAAGACGGGTTGGGCATCATTCCAGCCCATTACTTTTCTACACATACTAATATTACTACTGAAATTTGGAAGCCTAACTTCCTGAGATATCATAACCGAACAGTTCCTGTATACCAGTCGGACTATGATAGATTGACCCACTAGGGTGGAGGCTGAGAAAGATTTTGTTAATATTTGGTCTGACTTTAAAGTTAACTGTTATACAAGGAGTTACAAAAGACAGAGAAGCTCCTGGATCTGATGAGACATAAACAGGTAAATGGGAGGTCTATAACGTACCAGTGACCACATCAAGGGAACTTTCCCGATCTTTCCAAGATTGAAGTGCATAAAGCCTATTTGGGTGCTGCCCATTGGCGGCACTGGAAGTGGCACCCAACTGACTTGAGTGATGGGACTAAGCTAAAGGACGACTGTGCTGACTTCGTAGACTAGCCTTAGAATAGTCTCAGACTCTGTGACCTGACTCGCCGCATCTAAAACACACATCATTGTTGTTTCTACACATAGCTTTATGATTCTTACCACACTCTTCGTAAAGTAGATTAGTACGAATATAGCTTATATTACTCTGGGTTTTGGAGCCTAGCGCCTCATCAGGACTGTTATTCCTTAACCTTGATACTAGTGTACTAGCTGAAGATGGAACTGGGCCTGAAAACTTCTAACTAAACCAAGAACAGCTACCACCCTCTGACCTTGGTTGGGCAAAACTAAAGCTACCCATTCTGGCTCACTTATTTTCTCTCATTCTTCTTAAGTTTTTGTTCCTCAATCTGGTAAGCATGGACCATAAGCCTAGATATGTCCATCTATCTAATCAACATCCCAGTCCTGCACTTTTTAACCACTCTACCAGATACTCCAGACATAAACTTGCTCATTCTGGATCTATTGTCGGCTACTACATGGGAAGCATACCTGGATAACTGAGAAAACTTAAGGGAATACTCTTTCATACTCATACTGCCTTGCCTGATATTGATGAACTCCAACACCTTAGCTTCTTTCACCTCTAA
The DNA here is from genome assembly GCA_030864225.1 of Capsicum baccatum var. pendulum. NCBI lineage: Eukaryota > Viridiplantae > Streptophyta > Magnoliopsida > Solanales > Solanaceae > Capsicum > Capsicum baccatum. The sequence continues at coordinate 201,581,976 of CM061553.1, forward strand.
GGAAAAGAATCTATCTAAAAAGGCCATAGAAAACTCTTCCCATTCTATGGGCTCTGCATCTGCACCACTGTCTACCTTCCACTGCTTAAACCACATATGGGCTACATCTTGTAGCTGATAGGTAGATAACTCAGCACTCTCACTAGAAGTCACTCCCATGATATCAATGACTTTCTGAACCTAATTGAGGAACTCCTATCGATCCTCTTCATACTTAGAACCTGAGAATAAGAGAGGATTCATTCGAGTGAAGTCTCGAATCCTGGCTCCAGTAGTATTGGCCACTAGGTTGGTTGGAATAGCAGTTGTTCATTCATTCTGAGTTACTACTGAATTGGCTAGAGTAGTGAATATAGCCCTGAATTCTGCATGAGAGACGTGCTCGTCCAGGGGATCTGCCTGAACGGGATGAGGTTCTGACTGTTCTTCTGTTCCTCTTCCCTTAGTCCTCTTTAGAGGCATATTCTATAAATAGAAGAGAAAGGATTAGACTGGGAGTTTAAATAGAGCTCATACTCACTTGCACGATATGAATAATGAAAGAAGGAAAATTTTCCTAAAACACCTTGTAGCCTCTTTTCCATAAGTGTGGCATGCAACACACCCATGCATAAGACTTTACTAGATGTGACTTTTAGACTTTCTAGGATACTGTTGAACCTTAGGCTCTGATACCAAGTTTGTAATACCCCGAGTCTGTACTCTGGATACCACACGGTGCTCATAATTTTGAAGGACCACAAGCTAACCCATGACTGGTACCTGCTGCAATAACTGAGTAATAATATTATAATTATGTAGAAATAGGCGAACACTTGCCATAAGGTTCAATACTAAATAATGCTGAATATGGTATCACAATATCCAAAACTGAAAATCAATACTAAAATAAAACTGAACAACTGACTGAAAATACTCTAGTCTTAAAAATCCTCTAACTGTCTAAACTATAGATTTGATGGGACAAGACCCCAATATAACACCCCATATTTCCCTAGAATAATCTAAGTCCCAATACGTGAGTATTCGTATATGAAAATTCAATTAGATTTCCAACGATATAAAATTTACCCAAATCCAAAAACCGGGTAAGAAGTTATGGCAATTTTAAGTTTCACTCATTAAACACCATCATTTTAACCTTAATCACATTGCAGAGCAGGCCAATCTCCCATTTGGAAAATTCTAGTGAGGATCTGCGATTCTAGCGCATTGCGCCATAGGCCAACTTGATAGTTATCCATTTCTAGTGTCGAAATGCGAAACCACCACATCGCGATGAACTTCCAGGTCCCAATCAGTGAAGGGCCACGAATTCCCCGCATTGTGCCATAGACCAGTTTCTCAGTGGTCCGATTCCAGTGACACAGCGCAATAGCTCTGCATCACACCAGCCCAAAAAATTAGGATTTTCAGTCCGTTCTGAGTTTTAATTCCAAGGGCTTTGAAGTACTTTTGTCTTAACCCAATCAGCCTCAAACACAAAATTAAGTCCCTAATAACCTAATTGGCATTATTCTAATCAATTTTTTCCCAAAATCAAGAACATTCTCTTAATTAGCAAAACCCTGACCCTTAAGAATCAAGGTCAAATCTCAAGAACTCGCCATCAGTCCTTCCAAATTCATCATTCCAGGTATGCTAGATGTTCATCCATGGATCCTTTTCATACATGGAGTCCAATTATCCATTCTAATTACAAATCTATCATCTTTTCAAGTTAATTGATTTAAATTGTGATTTCACCAATGAATCTCGATGTACTTTTGATTTTATACCATGATACAACGAAATTATTATTGTTATCCAATCCTCTATGTTTTAATATTATTATTTATTGGATTAAACCATGACTTAATACTATTATGTTGAATTCATGCTATTTCTATAAGCTTCATGACATTCCTAAGATTGTTTTAAACCATGAACTACAAGTGTTTGATAAAATACCTACAAGAATGATGGATTTAATAAAAGTCTTTGTGCTTTGTCCCCCAAGATTTAGTGTCTCTCCAGTATTGTTGTTTTGAATCCTGGGGGTATCAAATATCCAAAAACCCATAGTTGTTTATTTAGTCTAGTCTCAGTATATTAAAGAATAGTCTTCAGATTATACTATGAGCATTTTTAGAATAGTCACATATGAGTCATTAAACTCAGAACAGTCTAGTATCTCAGTGTCTTTCAGTTGGGAGTAGGATTTAGCACCGAGCAAGTGTAGGGATGACGGTTTCCCGTCAGATCGGCAGATTCGTTAGTAGTAGTCCCTAAACTTCTGAACTATGTAGCCAGTGTAGGATATGAGAAGTCACCCGTTAAATTAGGTTTGACTATCTCGCAAGGGTCACCCATCAGTTCAGGATTGACACCCTGTATCCTTTGGACATTATATCAGTCTAGTGGATCTACATAGCCAATGTTAGTACCCGTGTCACGGTATTAACACACATCCAACTGGGGTTATAGGTTGGACCCCGATTAGCTTAGATTGGGGCATGTCAGTCAGATGATACCTTCCACAGTCTCAAATATAGTCATAGTTTAGTTATGCAGTCTTAGAGTTATTCGACCAAAGTATACAGATATCAGTATTTTATCAGTAATTCAGTTTACAGATTTTACTCAGTCCATGTTATATGCTTGGTCATGCATCCTCAGGGTCTACAAATTTTTATGTATTTTTAGTATTTACAGACTCTCATGCATATATAGTTTTTACATGCTTTATATATCTCTAGTATCTATAGGTTTCACGTCCTATACTAAGTACCTCATGCTTTACATGTATATTAAGATAGTTTATTAATCTTATTCATGAAACCTTGCATGTTAGCCTACCTCATTTAGCATACCAGTACATTCAAAGTACTGATGGCATACCTTTTATTTTGTGCTATGATATCTCATATCATAGGTGCTGACGCTCAGTTCCCCGATTGCACCTAGATTCTCAGATTATCAACAGTACAGTAGTAGTGGTGAGTTCTCATCATTTGAGGACAGATTATATTACTTCATGTCTTTATCTCAGTAGTTAATAGAGTTATTTGGGGGCCTGTACCATCAACTCACAGTATTCAGTTTAGAGGTTTTTCAAATACTACAGTTAGTTATTCAGATTATTTTGATTTTAGTATTATGCTAGATTCATAATTCTGTAGTTGTTTCATTATTAAAACCTTATGGCATTTTAGTTATTCTTCATCATTCATAATTATATTATTCAATGCTCACAATAGGTACCATCTCAAGGGTTAGCTTGTGGTCCCTCGGGATCGTAAGCACCGTGTAACGACTAGGGGGTAGTCTCAGGTCTTTACAAACTTGATAATAGAACCTAAGGTTTTAAAGTGTCCTAGGAAGTCTAAAAGTTGCGTCGAGTAAAGTCTTATGCATGGGTGTGTAGCACGCCACACTTAAGGACAAGAGGCTACAAGGCATTTAGAAAAAGTTTCCCTTCTTTCAGTATTCATGTCGTGCAATTGAGCATGAGCTAAAGTTAAACTCTCAGTCTAATTCATTCCCTCCTTCCATTTACAGAACAAGCCTCCCAGGAAGAACGACAGAAGAACAGGAACTCAGCCATCCCCTCAGCCTGTCCAGACAAATCCTCCGGACGAGCATGTCTCTCACGCAGAATTTAGGGTTGCGTTCACTACTCTAGCAAACTCCATAGCCACACAAAATGAATGACTAGCTGTTGTTTTGTCCAACCTAGTGGCCAATACTGCTGCAACCAGGATTCAAGACTTTACCCGGATTAATCGTCTTTCCTTCATGGTATCCAAGTTTAAAGAGGATCCACAGGAATTCTTAGATATGGTTCAAAAGGTAACGGATGCTATAGGGGTGATGTCTAGTCAGAGTGCTGAGTTGGTTGCCTATCAATTGCAGGATGTAGTCCACACTTAGTTCATGCAAAGGAAAGTTGATAAAGGTTTTGATCCAGGGCCTATAGAATGGGAAGAGTTTGCCATGACTTTCTTGGACAGATTTTTTCCATTGGATTTGAGGGACGCCAAGGTGTTAAAATTTATGAATTTGAGGAAAGGCAGTATGATTGTGAGGAAGTATTCTCTCAAGTTCACTCAGTTAGCTAGATATGCTCCTCATGTGGTAGCTGATAGTAGGTCCAAGATGAGTAAGTTAGGGTCTGGCGTATCTGATAGTATAGTCAAAGAGTATAGGATTGTAATACTGATTAATGAGATGGACTTGTCTAGACTGATGGTCCATTCTCAACAGATAGAAGAGTAAAAGATTAAGGAGAGAGAGAAGAGGAAACAAGAGAGCTAGGACAGGTAGTTTTAATTTCAATCAGCTAAAGTCAGAAGGTGGTAATCACCCTCAGTTTCATCAGAAGTCTTCATTCCAAGCGCCTTCTTTAGCCAGTGCCCCAGTACCAAAATTTAGAAACAAAAATATGGATAGGGCACCAGGCTTTAAGTCCCTGGTCAATATTAGCAGTGTTTGTACCAATCCTTTATGTCAGAAGTATGGCAGACACCATCAGAGTGAATGTAGAGTAAGTAGTGATGTGAGCTTCAGGTGTGGCAAGCCAGGCCATCAGATTCGGAAGTGTTGGGTAGTTGCTTTGAAAGATAGGGATGCATGCCAATAGGGCCAGTCCCATCAGTCGTCAATTCCATCTGGCCACCCAACTTAGAAGGGTATCGCTTCTAGTGCTACCAGTAGTCAGTGCCCGAACAGGTTATATGCTTTTCAGTCCCTCCAGGATCAGAAAAATTCTCCTGACATAGTTACTAGTACATCGCAAGTCTTTCACTTATATGTTTATGTTTTACAGGACCCTGGAGCTTCTCTTTTTTTTGTAACTCCATATATAGCCTTCAATTTGGGAGTCAGTCACGAAACTCTAGTAGAGCCCTTTTCAGTGTCTACCTCAGTAGGTGTTTCCATTGTATCCAGGCAGGTATACAGGAATAGTCCAGTCATAATATCTCAAAAAGTTACCTCAGTTGATCTCGTAGAGTTAGAGATATCAGATTTTGACGTCATTCTCGGTATGGATTGGCTTTGCTTATGCTATGCCTCCGTTGATTGTAGAAGCAGAATAGTTCATTTTCAGTTTCCAAATGAACCAGTCCTTGAATAGAGGGGTAGTACTATAGCTCTTAGGGGTTAGTTGATTTCATACCTTAGAGCCAGAAAAATGATATCCAAGGGGTGTGTCTACCATCTTGTGTGAGTCTAAAACTCTAGCTCAGAAACTCCTACTCTTAAGTCTGTTCCAGTAGTAAATGAATTCTTAGATGTATTTCCTAAAGATCTTCCCAGAGTTTCTATCAAAAGAAAAATAGACTTTAAAATAAACCTCCTTTCAGATACTCAGCCCATATTTATTTTGCCATATAGAATGGCTCCAGCGGAACTCAAAGATTTAAAAGAATTGTTAAAGGATCTCCTAGATAAGGGATTCATCAGACACAGTATCTTCTCGTAGGGCGCACCTATTCTATTCGTAAGTAAGAAGGACAGTTCTCTCAGAATGTGTATTGACTACCGTCAGTTGAACAAGGTCACAGTTAAGAAAAAATACCCACTTCCTATAATCGATGACTTGTTTAACCAACTTCAGGGTGCCAGTTACTTTTCCAAGATAGACCTTAGATCAGGCTATTATTATCTTAGAGTCAGAGAACGTGACATTCCAAAAATGGCTTTCCGAACCCAGTATGGTCACTTTGAATTTCTAGTCATGTCCTTCGATCTAACGAATGTCCCAACAGCCTTCATGGACTTGATGAACCGAGTGTTCAAGTAGTACTTGGACATGTTCATTATAGTCTTCATCGATGACATTCTTATTTACTCCCGTAATAAAAATGATCATGCAAACCATCTTAGAATAGTGTTACAGGCCCTTAAAGCCCATCAGTTGTTTGCTAAATTCAATAAGTGTGAATTCTAGCTAAGATCAGTAGCTTTCCTTGGCTATATTATTTCTGGTGATGGCATTAGGGTCGATCCTCAAAAGATCGAGGTGGTGAGAAACTAGCCTAGACCCATTTCTTCGTTAAATATCAGGAGCTTCTTGGGTTTATCTGGCTATTACCGTCGGTTTGTTGAAGGGTTTTCATATATTGCATCCCTTATGTCCTAATTGACTCAGGATAAAGTTAAGTTTCAATGGTCAGATTCCTGCGAGAAGAGTTTTCAGGAGTTAAGGACTCGACTCACCTCAGCCCCAGTTCTTACTCTACCAGATAGTTCTGATGGGTTTGTTGTATATTGTGATGCATCCAGAGTAGGCTTGGGTTGTGTTCTCATGCAGAGAGGTAAGGTCATAGCCTACGTCTCCAGATAGCTTAAGTCTCATGAGAAGAATTATCCGACTCATGATCTTAAGCTAGCAGCAGTAGTATCCGCCTTAAAGATTTGGAGGCATAACTTGTATGGGGTGCATGTAGATGTGTTCACAGATCACAAAAGCATCCAGTATGTATTCTCTCAAAAAGATTTAAATTTGCATCAAAGATGGTGGTTAGAGTTATTGAAATATTATGACATGAGTGTTTTGTATCATCCGGGCAAGGCCAATGTAGTAGTTGATGCTCTCAGTAGATTGTTTATGGGTAGTGTAGCTCATGTAGAGGATGTTAAGAAGAATTCAGCTCAAGAAGTTCATCAACTTACCCGACTAGGTATCCATTTAGTTAATTCGGTAGAAGATAGTATATAGGTACAGAGTAGCTCAGAATCATCTCTAGTTTTTAAGGTGAAAGAAAACTAGGATAGAGATCCCATTCTAGTTAAGTTGAAAGAATCAGTCAGAGATCAGAAAGTGGAGGTTTTCTCCCAAGGGGGAGATAGTGTGTTGTGCTGTCAAGATAGATTGTGTGTGCTTGGTGTCGATGATTTAAGGCAATGAATTCTTACAGAAACGCATAATGCGCATTACTTTATTCATCCAGGGGCCACTAAGATGTACCGCAATTTGTGGGAGATCTATTGGTAGAGTAGGATAAAGAAAGATATTGCAGAGTTTGTAGCTAAGTGCTCTATATGTCAACAAGTTAAGGTTGAGCACCAGAAGCCTAGTGGCTCTATGTAGGAGTTTAGTATTCCCATGTGGAAATGGGAGAAAGTGAACATGGATTTTATGACAGGTTTGCCTCGTACTCATCATCATCATGATTCTATTTGGATTATCGTAGACAGAATAACCAAGTTAGCTCATTTCTTGCCATTCCATACCTCTTATTCAGCCAAGGACTATGCCAATCTCTATCTCAGAGAGTTGGTTAAGTTACACGGTGTTCCCTTATCTATCATCTCCGATAGAGGTACTCAATTTACCTCTCACTTCTACAAAGTATTCCAAAAGGGTCTTGGTACCTAAGTCCATATTAGTACAGCCTTCCACCCTTAGATAGACGGTCAATAAGAAAGCACCATTCAGACTCTTGAGGATATACTGAGAGCATGCGTTATTGATTTCAAGGGTAGTTAGGATAACCATTTTCCTTTTATTGAATTTGCATACAATAACAGCTATCATTCCAGTATCGGTATAACTCCATTTGAGGCTTACTATGGTAGGAGATGTAGATCTCCAATTGGTTGTTTAAAGTAGGTGAGGCTGCAGTAGTAGGGCCTAACTTAGTGTTTGATGCCTTAGAAAAGTTTCAGTTGATCAGAGAAAGGCTTAGCGCTGCCCAGAGCCAACAAAAATCATATGCAGATGTGAGGAGAAAGGATCTCGAGTGTGGGGTTAGGGATTTTGTGTAACTAAAAATCTCTCCCATAAAGGGGATGAGGAGTTTTGGCAAGAAGGGGAAACTCAGTCCTCGATATGTCGGTCCCTTCAGAATCCTCAGTCATTTCAGAAAGGTAGCTTATGAGCTTGAGTTGCCTTCAGATTTAGCGTCAGTACACCCAGTATTCCATATCTCGTTGTTAAAAAAGTGTATTGGTGATCCAACTATAGTTGTTCCCTTATAAAGTGTAGATATTTAGAACAGTCTTTCCTATGAGGAAGTTCTAGTTAAAATTCTTGATCATCAAGTACGTAGACTAACGAACAAAGAAGTTGCATAAGTCAAGGTTCTTTGGTGGAATTAGTTCGTTGAGGGAGCCACTTGGGAAGTGGAAGCAGATATGTAGTTCAAGTACCCTCATCTTTTCTCTGGGAATCCAGATTCAGTATAAGGTACCTATCTTCTTAAGATTTTTTCTCTCTATTATGCTCAGTTTCAGTCGCACATCATGTTCATGTCAGTTGAGCATTCATGAATCAGTTTAGTCATGCATTCCATGTATTAGGCATGCATGTTCAGTGTATAAGCTCAGTCGATCAGTTCCCTCAGCTTAACCAGCTTCATTCGGGGACGAATGATCCCAAGGGGAGATATTGTAACACCCAGTATTTCTCTAGCATAATCTAAGTCCCAATACGTGAGTATTCATATATGAAATTTTTGAAACACTTATTATTTTTTGGTTTAGAGCCTGCCTTTGCGTAGGAAATTCAATTAGCTTTCCAACGATATAAAATTCGCCCAAATCCAAAAATTGGGTAAGAAGTTATGACGATTTTAAGTTTCAGTCATTAAACACCGTCATTTTAACCTTTAGCATGTCGCGAAGCAGGACAATCTCCCATTTGGAAAATTCCAGTGAGGTTCCATGATTTTGGCGCATTGCGCCATAGGCCAACTTGACATTTGTCCATTTCTAGTGTCGAAACACGATACACCGTGTCGCGGTGAACTTTCAGGTCCTAATCAGTGAAGGACCGTGATTTCCCCACGTCGTGCCACAGACCAGTTTCCCAGTTGTCCGATTCCAGTGACACGACGTGATAGCACCGTATCGCGCTAGCCTAAAAAATCGGCATTTTCAGTCCGTTCCGAGTTTTAATTCCAAGGGTTTTTAAGTACTTTTCCTTTAACTCAGTCATCCCTAAACACAAAATTAAGTCCCTACTAACTTAATTGGGCATTATTCTAATCAAATTTTTCCCAAAATCAAGAACATTCTGTCAATTAGCAAAACCCTAACCCTCAAGAATCAAGATCAAATCTCAAGAACTCTCCATCAATCCTTCCAAATTCATCACCCCAGGTATGCTAGATGTTCATCCATGGATCCCTTTCATCCATTGAGTCAATGTATTCGTTTTAATTATAAATCTATAATCTTTTCAAGTTAATTGATTTAAATTGTGATTTCACCCATGAATCTCGATGTACTATGGATTTTATGCCATGATACAATGAAATTATTATTGTTATCCAATCCTCTATGTTTTAATATTATTATTTACTGGATTAAACCATGATTTAGTACTATTATGTTGAATTCATGCTATTTCTATAAGCTTCATGACATTCCTAAGATTGTTTTAAACCATGAACTACAAGTGTTTGATAAAATACCTACAAGAGTGATGGATTTAATAAAAGTCTTCATGCTTTGTCCCCCAAGATTTAGTATCTCTCCAGTATTGTTGTTTTGAATCCTGGGGGTATTAAATATCCAAAAAACCATAGTTGTTTATTTAGTCTAGTCTAGTATATCACAGAATAGTCTTCAGATTATACTATGAGCATTTTTAGAATAGTCAGATATCAGTCATTCAACTCAGAACAATCTAGTATCTCAGTGTCTTTCAGTTGGGAGTAGGATTTAGCATCGAGAAAGTGTAGGGATGACGGCTTCCTATCAGATCGGTAGAGTCGTTAATAGTAGTCCCTAAACTTCTGAACTACGTAGCCAGCGTAGGATATGAGAAGTCACCCATCAAATTAGGCTTGACTATCTCGCAAGGGTCACCCACTAGTTCAGGATTGACACCCTTAGTCCTTTGGATATTATATCAGTCTAGTGGATTTACACAGCCAATGTTAGTACCCAAAGCACGTTATTAACACACATCCAACTGGGGTTACAGGTTGGACCCCGATTAGCTCAGATTGGGGCATGTCAGTCAGATGATACCTCCCACAGTCTCAAATATAGTCATAGCTCAGTTATGCAGTCTTAGAGTTGTTCGACCAAAGCATACAGATATCAGTATTTTGTCAGTAATTCAGTTTACAGATTTTACTCAGTCCATGTTATATGCTTGGTCATGCTTCCTCAGGGTCTATAGATTTTAATGAATTTTGAGTATTTACAGACTCTCATGCATATACAGTTTTTACGTGATTTATATATCTCTAGAACCTATAGGTTTCACGTTTTATACTCAATACCTCATGCTTTACATGTATATTCAGATAGTTTATTACTCCTATTCATAAAACCTTACATGTCAGCCTACCTCATTTAGCATACCAGTACATTAAAAGTACTGATCGCATACCTTTTTTTGTGCTATCATGTCTCATATCATAGGTGCTGATGCTCAGTTCGCGAATTGCAACTAGATTCTCAGATTATCAGCAGTACAGTAGCAGTGGTGAGTCCTTATCATTCGAAGACAGATTATATTACTTCATGTCTTTATCTCAATAATTAGTAGTGTTAGTTGGGGGTTTGTCCTATCAACTCAGAGTATTCATTTTAGAGGATTTTCAGACACTACAGTTAGCTATTCAGATTATTTAGATTTTGGTATTATGCCAGATTCATAATTCAGTAGTCATTTCATTATTAAAACCTTATGGCATTTCAATTATTCTTCCGCATTCATAATTATATTATTCGGTGCTCACAAAAGGTACCAACTCCTGGGTTAGCCTGTGGTCCCTTTGGACCGTAAGTACCGTGTAACGACTAGGGGGTAGTCTCGAGTCATTTCAAACTTAGTATCAGAGCCTAAGGTTTTAAAGTATCCTAGAAATTCTGAAAGTCACATCGAGTAGAGTCTTGTGCATGGGTGTGTAGCACTCCACACTTATTGACGAGAGGCTACAAGGCGTTTACAAAAAGGCTTTCTTCTTTCAGCATTTATGTCGTGCAATTGAGCATGAGCTCAAGTTAAACTCTTAGTCTAATCTGTTCCCTCATTTCATTTATAGAACATGCCTCCCAAGGAGAACGGAAGAAGAACAGGAACTCAGCCAACCCCTCAGCCTGTCTAGGCAGATCATTTAGATGAGCAAGTCTCTCACGCATAATTCAGGGCGGCGTTCACTACTCTAGGGAACTCCATAGTAGCATAAAATGAACGACCAGCTGTTGTTTCGGCCAACCCAGTGGCCAATACTGCTGCAACCAAAATTTGGGACTTCACCCAGATGAATCCTCTTTCCTTAGGGTTTTTAACTTTTCCATAAATAGACATTCACTATATATGGTAAAGTAGACATTCATTATATATGGTAACATAGTCATTAACTATGTATGGTAATATATTTACAACATTGTGACAGTAATCATTAATATTTGTATTATAATATTATATGCTTTATTCATTTTTTTATAAGTGTTTTTTGTTTAAGTCTTTAAGAATACTTTAATCATAATCTTTTTATTGTGTCATTGAGTTTAATATAGTAATCAATGTCAACTGAAAAAAAGATAAAATTTAATTATGAATAAGTTGATAAAGTTACTCCCTCCATTCATTTTTATTTACTTTATTTGAGTTGGGCAGACCCTTCAATAAATCTCTTACTCCTAAAAAATTAAATATAATTTTTTCAATATACCTGTAATTAAATTTTATTCCTTTTTTAAATAAAAAAGGATTCATAATATATCCAAACTTTGACGAGAACTATCGTAACACACCTCAAATTTTAGGGGTCATAGGACCCCCTATACTATTTTAATGTAGAATATACACACTTTATATGTTGACATGGCAGAGAGAGTGAAATACACTTTCTTTGAGATGTTGACGTGGCAGAGAGAGTGAAATACAGTTTCTTTGAGATGTTGACGTGATAAAGAGAGTGAAATACACTTTCTTTGAAAGAGTGAGAAATTATATTCTGATTTTTAAATTTATTTTTATTTCTTTCTCATCATCAAAAGGCCACAAACTTTATCTCTTCCAACAATGACTACCACTGCAACCACCATTTTCACCCTCACAAAGCTCATAAATCCTCCATGCCATTACGACGTCAGTCGACACACAAATTGTATACAATAATTCTTAACAGATCGGCTAGAATCATTGTAATCACTTGCAAATATTGTGATCTAATTTCTCTCAAATTCAAAGCTCAAGTTTCATTAATGACATTTTACATATCTTTCTTCAAGTTTCAGGCAACCAATTTAGTAGATTAACTTACTTTAAGCTCCAAATAATATTTTTAAAATTATTTTACCAATTGGTCGTTATATCCCTGCATATATGAAAATGCAGCCCCTCTTCTTCATCTCCTTGCTCTGAAAATTTAATACAAATTTATCCTAAAATTTCTCCATATTGCTTCAAAGTTTAGATATGAGATCCTCTCAATTTTTTCATTATTTTGATATATTATCCACTCAAAAGAAAGCTCTTTTGTGACAAATTAAAATTTGAACTCAAGCTTTTGAGTAAGCTTTAATGATGATTTTCAGGTGGTACTTCAGTTCTCAACCTTCAAACAACTTCAATTCATTAAACAACTCCAAACAGTGATCAAAACTCTTCAAACAATCAATCAATTCAACTACTCCCAATTCAAGAATATAGATCAAAAATAAAATTCAAGACATGCATCGATTAATTTGAACATTTTATGGAGTTTTTGAAATAATAAATTAAAGAAAATAAATTAAAAAATTTAATAAGGAAAAAGGATTAGAGTTGAGAAGATGGAGGAAAAGAAAATTAAAAAAACAACAAAGCATAAATAAAGATTAATAAAAATTATGATATTTACACATGGCAGAGCGCATTTATACTACTGTCTATCAAAATATTGACTATGCTTACTTAGTGTTGTATTTATTCCGTTTTAAAGAAGTTCAGGGAAGTAATAGAACCCCCGCAAAATTAAGACGTATTATAACAATTTTCGTCAAAGTTTGAGTATATTTCAGATCCTTTTTTTTTTTCTTTTCTTAAATTAATAATGATTACATTTATTGAAAAATGATATAATTAAAAAATTTTAATTAAATTATTCTTGAAAAATGAAAGAAGCAATTAAAAAGAAACATAAAAGTAACTCAAATGGAGAAATTAAAAATGAATGAAGGAGTACCTTTAATTTTCTAACAGTAAGTAGTTTATTAAATGGTGTGCCTGAACCAAAAGAATTTTTTTTTAGGAATGGATGGAGCATTATGTCAATATCACCCAATTGTTTTGGTCTTTCTCCAAACCTTATTAACAGGAGATGCTTTGAGCATAGAGGAGTCTTGCCCTGTCAAATTCTTCAACTTTCTTTTTAAATTTCTTATCTGATGTTCAATTCTCAAATTGAAATATGACTTCTTTGAATTTGCATCATATATGATCCATTCAAATAACATTTTCCCTATTAAAATTTTTTTCATAGCTATTACTCAAAACTCAGACATACCAATAATTTTAATTTCCAAGTTTCAATTCCACGGACCATGTAATATGGCTATTTGGGTCCCTAGAATTAACAGGAAAAAAGAATTAGTCAAAGATATTGTGCGAGGCAGCTGGTGGGGGGTCATGAATGATTTTATCTTTAAAGAGAAATTAGGTCATGATGTAACATATTGTCAACTTTTCTTTTCTTTTCTATTTTAATTTCCGTGCAGCAGCGACAAATTAAAGCGTTTGTATCTAAATCACATTTACATTTATAAATATATTTTACGGCTTTTAACACATGTGGCCACTCGATCAAAATAATTATAATTATTAATTATACATACAATTTATGTATATATATATATACATACTAGTTTAAGTGCACGTGTCTCGCACGTGTAATATTTGGTTATTTAAAATTCAATAATTTTATCTATTGCAGAGATTTTTAATAAAGCGTCAAAGTTCAAATCACTTTTCAAAATTCTTTAACACTTTAATATAATAATGTAAACATAAATATATACACAAATTTATTTTACCACCAGAAGTTACAAGTGGTTGATGGATCATCACTTTTAAATTTATCATATAGTACCTCTTTTCCTTGTTACCACATACTAAGAGAGACACGTCATTTTGAATCATATTTGTGTTACAATTATTTTTTATTTTCTTATATATATATATATATATATATATATATATATATATAGATATATATATTTAAAATCTTTTCATATTTTTAAAGTTAAATTTTTAGAAAATCATTGATTACATTCTTATTACGCACTTAAAATTTTTTAAAATATGGTACTTCTTAAATTTTTCTTATTCTAACGATTTTATATTTATTTCTAGATTTTTCAAATCTTCTTGAAATCAAATTTAGTTGATTTAGAATTCTTAAACTAATGAAAAAATATTAGTTGTCATTAATTTTGATATTTTCTAATAAGGAAAGGTTTGACCATAAATATATTTAATTGATTTTTAACTCTTAAATAAGAAAAAAATGGTGAAATTCTGATGACTTCTAATAAGGAAAGATTTTACCATAAATATATTTAATTAATTTTCGACTCTTAAATATTAAAAAAAAATAGTGAAAAGATGATTTTGTCTTAAAATAAAGACTTTATGAAGGATAAAAAGTTCAAACAACATTTCTAAGGTTCTTGACGCTTTTAATATATTATATATCTATATATTATATATTATAGATTATAGACAGTGGCGGACCTAGGATTTAAGGATAGTGGGTGCTTAAAAAAATTTAAAACGGAAAAAAGTAAAAAATCACCACAATGAAGTTCGAACCCGGTGCCTCTTTCCAATGAAACACCTTAAGATCAACCTAAATGTCAATGAACCCAACCAACTTTTTGTTATAGTGGGTACTTTTATTTATTTTATACCTATTTTTCTATATTTTCTATGTAATTATACTTATTCCGCGTCGAGTTTAGAGGGTGCCATAGCACTCCAAAATTCTACATAGGTTCGTCCCTGATTATAGATTATAGATATAAATTATAGATTATAGATATAGATACGTGTTCTTTTACACATGAAAATTCTCATATATCCACACATAATTTAAGTCCCATAAAAAAAACTCAATCAACAATAGAGAAACCATATAATTGATGTTATTTCAGATTTCAGTTAGACGATAAAAATATATTTATCCTAAAATTGATAATGTTATAATTTCATTACAATAACTCCGAGTCAAACTATAATTTTTTTGCTTGATTTTGTATTTGCTGTTGCAGCCTAAGCTTGAGTTCTTAACCCACGACCTTTTTTCATCTGTTTTGTTAGATTATTAAGTAGTGGTAATATAAATGAACAAACCCAAGAGAAAACCCAATAAAGTTAAAAGGAAAAAGATAAACTGATTAAATTTCATGTGTCCAAACATAAGATACAAAAGGAAGATCACATTATATAACCTAAAATTAAAATTATATCTTATTAAATTGCATATATTCGTTATTGGCACATGTTGCAATTTCAATGTTAAGAATAGTTAAAAAAGTTTGTTGTTTAGAAATAGGAAATTAAATGTCATAGACCCAAATATGAGTGACTTTAGATATTTGATCTCAATAAAAAAATGTCTTTAAAGAATAATATTTCTTACCTTTTAAGTATAGTACAAGTATCATTTTGCCCCTTTGCACCTCATATATATTTTTAAATTTTTCATACTCATTTGTCTCTCAAATTTTATTTTTTATTATTTTTACTATTTTATTTTTTTAATTTTATTATTCTACTTTTTATTATTTCACTTTTTTATTTTTTATTTTAATTTTATTTTCATGTTTTAATTCATTTGTCTCAACCTTTATTTTTTTCTTTTTTTTTATCAAACATTATCTATTTCTTCATTTTTTTTTAATTCATTTGTCTCAACCTTTATTTTTTGGTTTTTATCAATTCTCTTTTTTTCCCTCATTTTTCTCAAACTTTTTTTTTATTTGCTCTCATTTTTATTTTTCTACATTTTTTTTAATTTTTGACTTTTTTATTAATCTTTATTTTTTTCTTGCCTTTTTTTTTTCTCAATCTCTTTTTTTTATTTCTCTATTTTGTTTGGTCGCTTTTTTCTTTTTTCAGTTCTCCTTTTTCCCTCATTTTTCTCAAAATTTATTTTTATTTTTTTCTCTCATTTTTATTTTTCTCAATTTTTTTAATTCTTCATTTTTTTCTTAATCTTTAGTTTTTTCTTGTATTTTTTTTCTCAATCTATTTTTTTATTTCTCTATTTTGTTTGATCTTTCTTTCTTTTTTCTCAACTTTTATTATATTTTGCTAATAAATAAAAAAATTGGATAATCTGCAAAGAGATCTATTTTTTTTTGACATCAAAGCAAATTTAAGGGCATGAATTGTTGTTAGCAAGTTCTTTGAAAATTCTTGAGATAAGTCGTGTCTCTAAGGCGAGTGTTGTGGAACTTCTCATAAATAAAAACATAACGTGGTAGTGTCAACTCTTGCCCGTGGGGCATAATTTATTAGTTGAAAGTCTTTGAGTTAAGTCTTGCCTCTAAGACAATAGTTGTAGAATATCTCATAAATAAAATCATAACGTGGTAGAGTTAACTCTTGCCCGTGGAGCATAATTTGTAATTTGAAAGTCCTTGAGCTAACTTTTGCCTAAAAGGCAATAGTTGTAGAATATCTCATAAATAAAAACATAACGTGGTAGAGTCAACTCTTTCCCGTGGGGCATAATTTGTAGTTTGAAAGTCCTTGGGCTAGTTAAGTCTTGTCTCTAAGGCAATAGTTGTAGAACATCTCATAAATGAAGACCTAACATGGTAGAGTCAATTCTTGTCAGTGGGGCATAATTTAAGGCAATAGATGTAGAACATCTCATAAATAAAAACATAACGCGGTAGAGTCAACTCTTGCCCGTGGGGAATAATTTGTAGTTTGAAAGTCCTTGGGCTAATTAAGTCTTGCTTCTAAGGCAATAGTTGTAGAACATTTCATAAATGAAAATATAACGTGATAGAGTCAACTCTTGCCTGCTGCCCCGACTTCAGCTCCTCCAGTGCTCCAACTTTACAAATTTAAAGTTTTCTTCTTTAATTTGGTGATTTTAAGGTTAGTTAATTCTTCTAATTTATGATTTTAATCAAATTTGTGAATTTGAGGTTTTCTTCTAGTTTTTGGTTTACAGTTTTGAATTTGTGAATGGGCATTTTGGGGTTGTTTATTTATGTGAATTGATTGATGGGTCAATGTTCTTTTTTTTGTGATTGCACTGGCTATGTTGTTTTTATTAGTATGACGTTTTGATTCTTGATTGTAAACTCATTCTAGTTTGACTAGGATCTCTCGAGTCCTCGACCTTGCTGGAATATCCCATTAGGAAATTAATTATTCTCATAGTCCAAAGTATTTACAATACATATATAATTTATTATCACAAAAATATATTTGAATTTGCTACTCAAAATCTTGGACAAGTTGTTATAGATAAGATGGGGTGACGAATGGTTATTTGGTAATAAAGACAGATGCAGCAGCAACAAGTGATCTGATTGATTCAGATTTGAGGAAAATTTGTGTTGCTGCTAAAAATTTAGCTGGGTGGACTTGGTTTTGGCACTTTTTTTTCAAATGGCTTGCTTCTTTTGATGCTATGTATGTAATTAATATCCTCCTCTTTCTTTGTTTCTCCCTTTATACCTATGTTCTCGATCAATTTTCGTCTCATGAGCTAGCTTTTAAGGATGAGTTTGGTAGCATTTGGTTCATTTTTCCAGATTTTTCGTAGTGGATTCTCATGTTATGTTGTCCATGCTCCACGCCTGATTATGAGGGTGTTCAATTATCATCTTTGTGAGTAAGTTGTGCAGTTGAGCTAGCTAAGGTCCATTTTATTAACGATTATTTGTCCTTTTATCTAATTTGGTATTCACTTGTATTTTACAGTTACTTGTTGATCTTGGATTGAACAAATTGGAGGACCAACATGCTTACAGCCCTCCTAATTCCTTACATTTTCTTGAGTCTCCCTTCTTTACTCTTTGGTTAGTTCAGGTACTTATATGTTTCTTTTAACTTATAGTTCATTTCTCTCTTTGAAACTTTCTTTAGTTATGTTCTTGCCACTAGCTATATCTTTTCTTTGTATGCATAAGTTTTATCTTTGTGTCTGGTAACACTTGGTATATATGATGTTGTTGCTAAATTAGTAGGGGAGATTTTAGAAAATGGTTGTCTTTGATTGTTGTAGTAATATGCCTCTTTTTCCCTAAATATTTTCCAGGTTCAATTTACCTTATTGATGAACGACTGCATTAGTTATCTGTTTCTCTTTCAAGTTTTGTGTGTGTTGTATGCGTGTGTATGTTTGAAGAAAGCAATGAAAGGATTGTCATTTCTCATATTTTCAACTACTACCATAGCAATCACATTACTATTTTGTTTTGTTTCCTTTTCTCTTTTTTTGGGGGGGGAGGGCAGGGGGGGGGGGGGGTCTTGCTTTAATTGAATAAGATGATATGCTTTAATTTTCTGAGAGTAAGTAAAAGGATATGTATATTGAGTTTTTACCCTTGAAATCATTGTCATTTAATACATGAAGGGAACAGGTTAACTTGTATATTGACTAACCTTGAGTCAGACTGCTACTTGTCTAACTGGTATCATAATTACTAGATTATAGGTACTATCTACAAGTCAAAAACATGTCTCTGTTATGTCCTGGAGTGTGTCTTTTTACTGATTAAAAGGATGTATCAACTAAATATTACCTTTCTAAAAGACAAAGATGTATCAGCTAAAGAAAATCTTTTTCAAACTGATTCCATATTTCAGTTTGTGAATACGAAGTTCCTGTGACTTTTCCCGTAGAAGGTTGCCTTTGCTATTAGCTTATGCAATCACTTATGGTTACATATACCAGGTAATTCAAATAATTTAGTTCAGTGGAATCTTCTATATTTCTGATCTTGCTGCTCTGTAAGCAACATTTATTATTCTGGTTAGCATAGAAAATTCAACATCTTACTAGAAATGGCAAAGATCCTCTTTACAAAAAAGACTTGGACTTCAAATGGTTCTTTCTTATAACCCCGATAATTGTTACAACTCTTGGAAATTAAATTTTCTACTCAAAAAGTCTAATCCAAGTGTAATCAATCAATCTATCATTCCTCGATTACAAATCCTCATTGAGATAAAGGAGCCAAATTTTGATTAATCAAATTATAATGAGATTTAGAAAAAGGGAGTGTAGTGTGACAGGCAGTTAACAGTGGGTTAAGATAGAGCTGTAGAATAAAACATGTCGAACTTACCTAAGTTCACTCAGTTGTGTTAGTGGTTAGCTAGTGGAGTTGACTATAAATTGACTACAGTCAGTGTTAAATGATGTAATGAAATTATTTTGATGTTCTTCAATTGCAACTTTTTGGACTTCGATTTCTCTCTTCCCTGATCTTACGTTACTCTTTCTCTCTCAGTTGTATCTGTTCAAAGTTTTCATCAATGGAGTTTGCTCAATACCGACTAGTTTTCTTTAAATAAAGAAAAAGGAATAATAGAAGTGGTCGTACGCTGCGTACAGTACAACCACGTAACTTCTGATTTCTTTCTTCACAGTTCGTAATTCACACTAAAGGGACCTTCACTCCCTCCCCTCCCACCCCCAACCACTACTTTGTTAACGTAACTATAATATCCCGCATTTTTGGCTAGTCTTTGAACCATTGTTCCTACGTGTATAAGCTATAATCAAAATGATTTCCATGTGAATATAAGTTTCATGATCTTTATTCTCATGTTTGGTTTGCTTTTGAGGTGAAAAACATTCAAAAGAATCAATTAGAACAAAGTTGAGCTTAGAACCTTTGATTCATCCAAAGTTTGGTATTCGATTCTACAAAGATCTATTTTAAATGTGTATAACTTTTTATATACATAAAATTTTACAGCTCAAGACCCACCAAATTGTAGATAATTGAATTAGCTTTTCAACGATATCAATTTTGCCTAAATCCGTTACCCGAGCAAAAGGTTATGGCATTTTCCATGTGAGGCAATAAGCCGATGCAATAGTGACGCGACGCATCGGCCTGCGCGTTACGGAACTATTTCACATGCTAATTCAATTTCTAAAGGGTATAAGGACACTTTGGTCACTTTCCCTCACTCAAATCCGCCCATAACACTTAATTTTAGCCCCCCAAAGCAATATACACTCAATTATTCATCTTTTCTCTCAAAGAAAAACCCTAGCCTCCTCAAGAACACCAAGAACTTCATCAAGTTTTCTTCAAAAAAAAAGCAAGAACTCAAGTTTCCTAATTCAATAATGCTTTCAAGATTGTGTTTTCCCTTCAAGATTAAAGCTTTAAGGTATGTGGGAGTTCATCCATGGGTCTTCTTTCACCCATGGAGCCCAAAAACTCTTTTCTTTTAATTAAAGAATGAATCTTTCATTACTGTGGTATTTTGTATGTTCAAGAAAGATTGAATTTCATGTTTTCATGATGTTTTTAATTCAATTCAGCCCATGTATAATTCCATGAAAGATTTTAAATTCCTCATGCTATGAATTTGAATTTCTCATGCTTTATTTAAGTAAATTCCATGATAGATCCTAAATTCATGATGTTTAACAATATTCTCATGTTTTAAATTCATGCCTTCCACATGTTTGATGAAATTCCTATATCATGTTAAGCCAATTCCAAGATGAATCCCCAAGCTATGAACTTTGCCATGTAACTCTATTGTTCCCTCATGTTTAAGACATTCTTACGTTTAAGCTATGAACTTTACATGTTTTGATGAAATACTCATGTCCTATTTTAAGCAATTATATATGAATTCCTCAATTCATGGTCTTAGTGATGTAATCATGCTATGCTCCCATGTTTAAGATATTCCTATGTCCAAGTTCATGATCCCCATGTGTTTGGCGAATTTCCCCATATTGAAGTATTAATCTCCACGTGCTTGATAGAATGCCCATGTGAATTGAATAGGGTAATCATGACACATTACCATGTGTTCTCATTCATGTACAAGTCCATAACCTCTAAGTGTTTGATAAAATGTCTCAGTGAATAAATTGTGAACAACTGACTATGCCTATGCTTTTCAAGATCATGCTATGCTTTACTTTTCATGTTATTGAGTCCTGGGGTATTCAATACTCAAAAATCTAGCTGTTGACCTAGAGCTATAGTAGTTACATGATAGTCTTAGAAATATCATGATCAGTAGTATTCAGTCAGTAAAGAACTCAGTGTATTCAGTCAGACACCAGAACTCAGTGAACTCAGTCCAGTTCAGTCAGTGAACACAATCAGTCATATTTCAGTCCAACCTAGTATAGTTTAGAAATCAGTTCAGTGTCTATTTAGTTGGGAGTAGGATTCAGCACCGAGTGAACCCAAGGATGGGGACTCACCTGCCAGTAGGGGGTGCGATCCTTAGAAGCAGTCATTGTATTCTAGAACTACGTAGCCAGCATAGGTTAAGACATCAACCTGCCAGATTGAGGGTTGATGAGGTGTTTTACCTGCCAGATTGAGGGTACCACCGTTCTCATTCAGAGCACCTGCCAAATACTCTTCCAGCTGGGGTAATAGGTTGGACCCCAATCAGTTCAAAGAGGGGTATGTCGGTTAGATGATTCCTTTCCACAGTTTCAGTTTTAAACTCTGTATAGAACTCAGTTCAGTTCTACAGAATTGGGACTGTCAGAAATAGTCACCCAATTATCAGTAATCGCAGCTATCAGTTACTTAGTTATCAGAACTCAGTATTTAGTTCCAGTATGAGTCTTAGTTACAGTCTCAGTTATAGTCTTAGTTATAGTCCCAGTTACAGTCTCAATTACCGTCTTAGTTACAGTCTCAATCACAGTCTCAATCGAGTAATCAGATTAGTAACTCAGTTCAATTTTAGGTTTGCTTGACCATAGCGTACAGTTATCAGTTATTCAGTTATCAGCATTTCAGTACCTCAGTTTACAGACTATTTCAGAATCATGTTATACGTATTGCATTCTCAAATAATACAATTTTCACAAATTCATGCTCAGTTATCTCATGTTACTCAGTCAGTCCTTACCTCATATGCATAATACTGTACAGTTTCAGTCCAGTTATTCAGACTAAGTACAGTTCAGTCTTACATGCCCAGTATTCATCTATCAGACATTTAGTTAATTAGATAAGTTAGTATGTTTATGCATTCATGCTCGGTGTGATTGTATATTCAAATCCTCATTTTATGTCAGTCTCCATCACGTAGTTTCAGACCCAGTATTTATACAGTATCCATGTTTTATCATATTCTAGCTTCAGTTATACTTATATCATTACAACAAGTTTACAGAAACTAAGTGTAGAGATTCACCATCTTATCAGAGAAGATTTTTCACTCATGCTTTAAGATATTTTAGTTTTCAATTTATTCTAGCCTATTGGTGAGTTTACTTAAACTTATCATGCATGTTTTACGATTACGTATGAAATCAGTTGTACTTATTGCATTCACCCCTACATACTCAGTATATTCCAGAAGTACTAATCCACATATATGTCTATGTGCTGTATTGTCTCATAATGTAGGTATCAGTTATAGCCTACGCATCATGATCAGATAGTTGTAGATTCCAGCCAGCAGGTGATGAGTTCTCCTACTTCGGGAACTCCAGACAGTTTTAGTTTATGTACAATTCATTTATTTTCATGTCTATTGATTAGTGGTAGTTGGATGCATGTTCCAACTATCTATAGTCAGTATAGTAGAGACTTCATAGATGTCAGTCAGAGTCAGTCATGTAATTTCAGTTTCATCCTTCAGATTTATCAGATTGTAAAGTTTTATCAATATTGTATCTATTTTAAATTTTTAGTATGATTATGTTTTCATACAACAGAACAACTATTTATTATGTTATAATTTCATTGCTTAACAGTATGCCAGTTCATGAGTTAGCTTGGGATCACTTATGGTTCCAAGCACCGTGTAACGACTAGGGGTAGTCTCGAGTTGTTACAGTAACCTTGTAATTTAATAATAAGCTGCCAATTTTATGGACTGTCCATTTCTTTTCTTTTCTAACACATCCTTTTTTATTGCTACTAGTACTAGTACATATCTACGAGATCTTGATCTCAATAAAAGTAATAACAACGAAATGCCCGGCATAATCGATCAAAGTGGAGTCTGAGGAGGATAGATTTTATTTATATGAGATTGTAATTGATAATCAAATATGGTGAGATAAATTTATAAAACAGCTAAAATGATATTATTTTTATTAAATTTTATACATAAATAACTTATTTTCTAACTAGTAATCAAACGATGCTAAAAGATTTACATAACTCTTAAAATCCTAAATAGGTATATGTGAGGAAGTTAAAACTAATTATTTTAAATGATTAATAGAGAAATAATTCCTTGTTTAAGACTTGTTGTTGACAAAAAATTATTCGCATTTGATATGCAGTTACGACGGCTAAGACGACAGCTTTTGAGAGCTTGTATGCAGGGTTGGAGGAGAAAAGAGGGGAAAAGAGGTTTTTTAGGCTTGCTAAGGTTAGAGAGAGGAAGGGTCGTGACCTCGACCAGGTGAAGTGCATTAAGGGGGAGGATGCTAGAGTGTTGGTGGAGGACGGGCTCATTAAGATGAGATGGCAGTCGTGCTTTGATAGGTTATTGAATGACGAAAGGGATTGAGCTATTGTGTTAGGGGATCTGGTGCACTCTGAGGAGTGTCGTGATTTTAGGTATTGTAGATGCTTTAATGTAGAGGAGGTCAAAGAGGCAGTTCGCAGGATGCGTAGGGGTAGGGCGACGGGGCTTGATGAGATTCCAGTGGATTCTTGGAAGTTTTCTAGCGAGACCAGCTTGCGATGGTTGACTAAGGCATTTTCAAGTCGGGAAAAATACCCGAGGCTTGGAGATGGAGTACTATGATCCCGTTATATAAGAACAAGGGCGACATTTAGAGTTACAACAACTATAGGGGATAAAGTTATTAAGCTACACTATGAAGATTTAGGAGAGAGTGGTCGAGTTGAGGTTAAGGAGGTTAGTGACTATCTCGGAGAACTAGTTTAGATTTATACCCGGGCGCTCGACGACGGAGGCAATTCATCTGGTGCGGAGACTGGTAGAACAGTATAGAGAAAGGAAGAAGGACCTGCACATGGTGTTTATCGACTTGGAGAAGGCGTACGACAAAGTCCCTAGGGAGGTTCTTTGTAGATTCTTGGAGGTGAGTGGGGTCTCGGTGACGTATATCAGAGCAATCAAGGACATGTATGATGGAGCTAAGACACAGGTTAGGATGGCGGGAGGAGATTCAGAGCATTTCCCTATCTTGACAGGGCTGCATCAGAGATCTACTCTTAGCCCGTTTTTGTTTGCTTTGGTGTTAGATGTGTTGATGCGGCGTATTCAAGAAGAGGTGCCTTGGTGTATGATTTTTGCAGATGATGTAGTTTTGATTGATGAGACACGGGGGTGTATGAATGATAAACTAGAGGTGTGGCGACAGACCCTTGAGTCTAAAAGGTTCAGGTTGAGTAGGACCAAGACAGAGTACTTGGAATGCAAGTTTAATGACTTGCGGCAGGAGGACGACGTGGTAGTAAGGTTGGATTCCCAGGCGGTGTGCAAGAGGGGTAGTTTCAAGTATCTCGAGTCCATGATTCAGGAAAATGGTAAGATTGATGAGGATGTCTCCCACCGTATTGGGGTGGGATGGATGAAGTGGAAGCTCGCCTCAGGGGTGTTGTGTGATATGAAGGTGCCGTCCAAGCTTAAAGGCAAATTCTACAGGGTGGCAGTTAGTCTGGCCATGTTGTATGGAGTGGAATATTGGCCAGTCAAAAACTCTCACATCCAAAAATTAAAGGTGACAGAAATGCGGATGTTGCGTTGGATGTGTGGGCTTACTAGTGGTGATAGAGTTCGAAATGAGACCATTAGGGAAAAAGTTGGAGTGGCTTCGGTGGAGGACAAAATTCGGAAAGTTCGATTGAGATGGTTCGGGCACGTGATGAGGAGGGGCACGGATGCCCCGGTTCGTAGGTGTGAGCGGCTAGCATTGGATGGATTCAGGCGGGGTAGGGGTAGGCCAAAGAAATACTGAAAAGAGGTGATTAGGCAGGACATAGAGCAGTTGCAGCTCACTGAGGACATGACCCTAGATAGAAAGATCTGGAGGACGAGAATCAGGATAGAAGGTTAGTGATAGTTTGGGTTGTTGGGGTAGGGCAATACTAGGTGGGTGTACTTTTCTTGTTATGTCACATTGTTGCATGCCTTATTATGTATTTGTTTACTATTCTTTGTTTATTATCCTTTGTGGGTGGATTAGTTATGTCTTTTCATCTTTTTCCATGCTTTATTTCGAATTTAATTAGTATCTCGTGTCGTGAGCTAGGGGTCTATCAGAAACAGTCTCTCTACCTCATCGGAGGTAGTGGTATGGATTGCGTACATCTTACCCTCCCCAGACCCCATTATGTGGGAATACACTGGGTTTTTTGTTGTTATTGTTGATATGCAGCTCTTCTCCACTTGCCTGGAAATTCACCAGATGCTCAAGTATTTTATCAAATAGCGTTGCTGGTATCCACTTGCTAATAGTCCCATTCCTTCTGGTAAGTTTTTTTTTTCTGGGAAAGTGGGGGTGGGGTGGGGGGGCGATAAACGGTAAACTATTACCATACCAACAATTGAGCGAATACACTTAAAGAGCATCTATAATCTTGGTTACCTACATATAGGCACCATACTAGTAGACCTCATCAAAATCTATATGTTCTTCTTTTGCAGTATTATAATCTGATTGTGTTCACCGTAACTGGTAACTGTTATATGCTAGTATATATTTAGTAAGTGAATCAATAGAAGGTATAGTGATGGTTTCATGTGAATTTATTAATCAAATTATAAGACCAGAAGGTAGTACTAGTCATGAACTTATGATGGTCTGGGAGGCAGTAACCTCAGACAAAAATTGTGGTCGTGTTTTGGTGATGCGATAGCCGCCATATGGGGGCTGCTGAGGCAGCATGCTTAGCTTAAAAGATCATTCAAAATTTCTCGCTAATGAAGTGAAAATGAGTTCTGTATGATTCTTGATTCACGAATGACGAGTGTGTTTAAGTTAAAAAAACGTGAATACACACTATGTAAGTTTAAAGTGTAGGGGATTCAGATGAACCACCTTGCACTCCTAGTTCCAACCCCTGCCAATTGAAACCATTAATAAGGTGAATACTTTCTTCTGTGATTATAGTCTATGGCGATCTCTAAATATATTAAATTATTTTGGTTATAAGTGATCTCTATGATTATATTTGAGTTTTTTTAACCCAAATTTGATAACAAAAAAACAAAGAGAAACAAAATAGTACTACAGTATATTCTATTGTTTATTTCTCCACAATATAGACTTGCAGGTTGATTGTTTATTGATTCTACTGTTGGTTAGTGTTTTTTGTTTTTTATTTCTCAAAAAGTGGCTGGATTTTGGTTTGTCCTTTTAGTTCTACATGCTGAGTAAAAGGTTTTTTTGTAAACCCTTTAGTTTTGCTTTGCGTATTATATGACAATATTAGTATAACTATAATTGGTTATTAGATATCATGTATAATTGCAACTCAAGCTTATATTTGTCTCTTTGGTACAGATTAGTTTTTAAAGAGAAATGTTTATTAGATGAGAAAACGATTTTAAGAAAAAGGAAACAAAAGACAGACTTTTTCCATTTACTGTGCTGCATTAGGTTTCTTGTTTAATTGTTAGTTTTTATCCTTTACTTGAAAGAAGGGTTTATCGAAAGTAGGAGTAAGATTTGCATACACTATCTTATCTTAGACCTCAAGTGCATTGTTGGTGTTATATGTTAGTCTTTGTTCTCCAAGATTCTGTTTGAAGTTTTTGTGGAGTGAAGAACTTTGTTTATTTTCTTTTTTTTTTTTGCTTCCTTGTTCGTTATGGTATTATACACGATTGCCCAACTTATCCTCTTTATTCTTTTTATAGGTGTCCTTCCTATGTTCTAAACAAAAATTAAATATGTTGTCATTAAGTGCTAATTAAAATTATTTATTCTCTTTTATAGGTGTTCAAAATGAAGAAGGAGATGAAGAAAGAAGTGATGAAGAAATTGACATTACTTGAGAAGATCTTTGAATTGTTGAAGATGCTTTTATATCGATCTTTTTGATATTGAATTTCGTGAAATTTACCGATACTCGAATTTGATACTATGTGGGAAAACTAATGATAATTTGACTTTGACATTTTGCTTTTGGGTTAGATTACTAGTTTGTTGCATTATTTAATTTGGATTATCATTCATGTGATGTGTATATATATATGTATATATATATATATATATATATATATTCTTCAATTGGTATTTGAACTGTTAATGGTATTTGAAGTATTTGGAATGGGTGACAAAAATCGTTGCAATAGCTAATTGTAATAGTTGCAATAGGTAGCAAAAAAATATTGCAAAAGGTGTCAAAAAGAGTTGCAATAGGTAGTTAAAAACCGTTGCAAAAGATCAATAAGTGTTGCAGTAGATATCCAAAAATTATTGCAATAGGGTTATTGCAACGCTTTCATGTCGTTGCAATATAGTCTATTGCAACGGTTTTTAACCGTTGCTATAGACAATACGAAGCGTCACAATAGGAGGTTAGAAAAACCGTTGCAATAGGTCTATCTATTTCAACGGTTGGCGTAACCGTCACGATAACTGTTGCAATAGACCTATCCCAACGCTTACATATGCAACGCCTGTCTAGCTGTTGCAGTACATCTATGGCAGCGGTTTTTTTATCTATCGCAATGGTTTTTGAACCATTGTAATAGGGCTAATTTCTAGTAGTGAAAGTGTAGCTCCTCCTCTGACCTCCTCACATGTGTTCCTTACATGTCCAAATCATTTTAATCTCACTTTTCTCATCTTATCCACCACGAAAGTCACTCCTACCTTGTCCTAGATTTTAAAAAAATGATAGCATAAAAGTTGAAAAGACAGTATTATGATAAAAAATTATATATTGATATTTTATTTTGATCAACCTAAAAAAACATACCACCACTTGGATCTCCGAAACATTATTCGTTTTTTTCTTCATCAACGTCAAAACTCTTGGATAAATTACTCCTGTGTAACCATATGTGCATGAAAGAAAAGTTATTCCGCTTAATTCTCATAACTTTAAAAATATATATCTATTTTTTTGTCAAAAATAAAAAAATGATACTTAATTTCTTTTCATATATTTATTTTATGAGTTTTCTTTTTTCATAAAACTTGATGAGTAAAATAACAACAACAACAACAACAAACTCAGTGTATTCCCACAAAGTGTGATCTGGGAAGGCTAAAATGTATGCAGTCCATACCTCTGCCTCTGGAGAAGTAGAGAGACGGTTTTCAATAGACCCCCGGCTCAAGATAAAGTATAGTAAAAAATATCGTAATGAAACGTGAAGCAGGATGGATGACATAACATAAGCAAGGAATAAGAAATAATAAAATAGGAATTATAGCAATACAAAATAAGAGAAATAAGCGCAATATGAAATAAGACATATAAAATAGGACACCCACCTAGTAGTAACATACACTCACAGACCAAAGACACCCAACACACCCAAACACTCCTGACTAGATGCTCCTACCTATAAGCACAGTCTTAGGATTACTAGCCCGGCTATACAAGAGTTCTTCTAACTATTAGCTACAACCCACGCACTCATCCTAGCCTTCTACTCTTATCCGCGACCTCTATACCTTCCTATCTAGGGTCATGTCCTCAGTAAGCTGAAGTTGCTCTATGTCATGTCTAATCACTTCCCTCCAGTATTTCTTTGGCCTACCTCTACTCCTCTTGAAGTCATCCAAGGCTAGCCTCTCACACCTACGAACTGGGGCATCCGTGCCCCTCCTCATCACATGCTCAAACTATCTTAGCCTTTCTTCCCACATCTTGTCCTCCACCGAAGTCACTCCCACCTTCTCCCAGATAATATCATTTCTAACTCTATCCCCTCTGGTAAGTCCACACATCCAATGTAACATTCTCATTTCTGTCACCTTCACTTTTTGAATGTGGAAATTTTTGACTGGTCAACACTCTGCTCCATACAGCATGACCAACTTATTAAATTGGATATATTAATCTTGTGTAACTATGTGTGCATGAAAGAAAAGCTATTCAGCTTCGTTCTCATAACTTTAACAATATATATCTAATTTTTTTTGTCAAAAATAGAAAAGAAAATCAATATCTAATTTCTTTTCATATATTTATTTTATGAAGGTTTTTCCATAAAACTTGATGCTTAAAATAAAATCCTAAATATTAGTGAAGAAAACAAGAAGTAAACCACAAGAAAAATCTGAAGTATTATGCCCTCAGTAAGCGCTTTCGATAATCATCAATTGTCACAACCAACTCTTATCGTGAATTCACTGCAACATAAACTCAAAATCAAATAATTAGAAAAGAAATAATTTAAAGAGATATATATACAAAACACGACAACACGGAAAAAAACAAAAGAACACGTGAAATATAGTAAAAAGGTATAAGCTTCAAAAGAAAAAAAAAGTGAAAATAACATATAAAATAAGCAACAATACTTAAAATAATCAATAACGAACAATGCTAAAAATAAACTCTTACACAAGTTTTTTTATAAAGGATATATATTATACATATATAGAAGCATGCAGAAGCAGACACCTCTTCGTCGACGTGTCTGCTTCCTCCGTAATTTTACTATATCCCTAATTAATTGTTATATGTCATTTACGTATTAAAAAATTAATAATATTTAATTAAAAATTAAAATAAATATTTATGACATGTCTGCTTTAGTTGTTTCAACCGTAATTTTACTGAATCACCCCTAATTAATTGTTATAAGTCATCTAAGTATTAAAAAATAAAATAGATATAAAATGATAAATTAACTCTTAATGTTTTAAATTAACTTGACACCTTATATGAGGTCCACTTAAAATTTTTTCACAAGTAATTTTTATAGCCATTTAGGCTGCTCATAGTCGACATGCTTGCTTCAGCTGCTTTAACCGTGATTTTACTACATTACACTAATTAATTATTATAAGTCATTTACGTATTAAAAACTAAAAAATATTAATAAAAAATTTAAAATCAACATTTATGACATGGCTGCTTCAGTTGCTTCAACCGTGATTTTACTATATTACTCATAATTAATTATTATAAGTTATTTAAGTAAAATTAATAACATTTAATAAAAAACAATAAGCATCTGAAACAGGTTGCTCATGTCTGTTTCAACTGTTTCAACTGTGATTTTACTATATTACCCTAAAGTAATTATTATAAGTCATTTACGCATTAAAAAATTAAAATAAAAATTAAAATTGACATTTATGATATGACTGCTTCAGTGCTTCAACCGTAATTTTACTATATCACTCATAATTAATTATGATAAGTTACTTAAGTATTGAAAAATTAATAATATTTAATAAAAAATAAATTAGATATAAAATAATAAATTATGTTTTGATGTTCTTATAATTCATTTAAGTATTAAAAAATTAATAATATTTAATTAAAAAGATAAAATAGGCATAAAATGATAAATTATTTTTTGATGTTTTAAATTAACTTGACTTCTTATATGAGACCACTTAAAAAAAATTCACAAGTTTTGTTATAATAATTTTACTATGTCACTTTCAATTAGTAGAATAAAAGAAAAAAATATTATAAATCACAATAATTAAAAAACTTAAATTATTTAAAAAATATAATTTACTATCAATGCCACAAAAATTTGAACAACTTAAAATATTTTATACAAATTTCATCAGTCCAAAAATATATGCCTAACTTAGAATGTTTCAACCAAACAAATGAAGATTTTAATTAAATGATAGAATTATACATAACATAAAATTTTTAAGGATCAACATTGGATCGTGCGTAGCACGGCGTAAGCCGACTAGTATATATCTATATCTATATCTATATCTATAATATATAATATATTAAAAGTGTGAAGACCCTTAGAAAAGTTATTTGAACTTTTTACCCTTCATTAAAAAATTCTACAATAGACAAAATCGTCTTTCACTATTTTTCTCAAATAATAATTATTTTAATATTAATTGTTCACTATTTTCTAAAAAAAAATATTATGTAAAGATTCTTTACTAAATTCTTTTATTTAGGACAAGTTTCTTTTATTTAGGACATTAAAGTTAAAACCTAACTAGAATTATATACTATTTCCTTTTAGGTAGCACCTCAAATTATTTTATTTTATTTAGGCCGTTAGAGTGAATTAAAATCGTAATTTTCAAATCAAAATAAATTAAACCTGTTTAGGTTAGAAAACCTATCTATAAAAGGACCTAATAATATAAAACATATGTTTGTTAGCCGTTCTTTGACAAGGAAAAGTACTAAAAAAAAAATTCTCAAGCTTGATAAAAATTGTCATACCTATTTGTTTATTTTTGTCTTGTATAATTGTTCATATAAAAAATATATCAATGTAATTTTCATCTCTTTTTGATGTGAAGTTGTTAAACAATTATTTCTAAAGATGTTAAATCAATTTGATTAATTCTTTCTGCAATTATTTACATCTCATAAAATGTATTTGATGTTTTTGAACCTTCATACCAAAATCTGAAGAAAGAAATTGTATTGTGATTAAACTAACATGTGTTTACCATTTATTTTTTTTTAGCCTGTGGATTCTTCTCCAAATAAAGCCAGATTATTTTTCAAGTTATAGTTAGATCTAGAATTTTAGCGTGTATAGATTCTCTCGAAGTAAGCCTAATTTATGTCGGTGTTATTTATCTGATAAAATTTATTTTTATTTTTCTTTGTTATTATTATTATTTTTTTTTATAAAATCAAAATACTTACTAAGGAAATTCGTATTAAACAAGGAGTTTTTTCACGTAAAAATTATTTTATTTCTATATCAATTAACAGTAATTTTTAGGCTTATATTTATGGTTGACGACTTAGAAATAGACACGGTCTATATTTTATTACATCTATATAAAATATTTAATAGCTACACTATATAATAGAAATAAGTTATCACATTACAAATATGTAATAAGCAAGTAAAACGTGGAATTTGGTTAAGCATGAGTGTTTAGAGTGTGCATTAACTTGGTAATTAAAATAATACTAGTAATTTTGATTTATGAATTCTCTACTTTTATATAAAAAGTATTTTTAATTTTAGATTCTTATTTTGTCAAGACTTTCACGGTAATATTTATGATTAAAGAGATAATTTGCTTATGATTTGAGGTAAGTTTTTTAAAATTTTAATATATTCCTAAAGTTTTCGATAATAAATTCTTGATAGACAATTGTTATAGTATCTTTGATTAAAGAGATAAATTTACTTATGACCTGAAGTACGTTTTCTTAAAATTTAGTATAAACTTGAAGTTTACAATAATAATTATCATCTATTCTTGATAGATAATTGTATGCCCAAGTATTTGAGATACATATTATAGTTTATACGATTTAAATAGATATAAAAATTTTAACACGGGTGACTATTTTTTAATAATTTTATTTGTCGTGAGACACACATGAAAAATACATACAGTTGGTATTAATAAAATAATATTCTTTTTTTAATTACGTAAATAAATTGGAGTATTGCATTTAGTATAACGTTAATAGCTTAATTACGTAAATGAATTGGAGTATTGCATTTAGTATAACGTTAATAGCTATGTTTAAATGAAGTGATCATCTTATCATGTAATATTAATTGTCTAATGCACACATGCAAATCATGTACTCTTATTAATTGAATTTTAAAGGGTATGTAAAATTGAGTTCTCACAATTGTTTTATGTATATTTTAAGTGCAAAAACTTGTGATAATTAAAAATAATACATTATTTATTTTTTAACATGATATACACGTGCATTACACATACATTAAACTAGTATATATATATATATATATATATATATATATATATATATATATATATATATATATATGAGAGAGAGAGAGTGAGTGTGTGTTACCACTTAGAAACAATGTCTTAGTGTGTTCCCTCACGTGAATTGGGTTCTTTTTTCCTATTAAAAAGGTCTCCTAAATATAAGAAGAGTGGTTTAATGTTAATTGTGTGGACAAAAAACTACCAATGTTAAAATAAAATCAATCATATTTGTTCTTTCAAAATTAGTAGGATTCCTTATTTAAAAAAAAAATAAAAAATATTATTTTCTTATCATATATTTTAAGACATTTTAATTTTTAATTATAAATATGAAAATAGTAAAAAGACGATTTTATCTATTGCAATAACTTTTAATGAAAGGACCAAAAATTTAAATTAATTTTTTAAGGGTATTCACAATTTAATGTATTATAGATTATAGATTATAGATTATATATATATATATATATATATATATATATATATATATATAATACGAATTATAATTAATACATCCTTCTGCTATTATTTTAATGGATTACTATACATGGTATGAATTGTTAATTACTATTTTATTTTCTAATCTACTTATGGTAAATAAATAACTATTCTGGGGGCGTCCATAAAACTCCCAAATCCCAATTAACAAAAACAGCAAAAGAAAAAAAAAATGAAAAAAGATGGCAACGTTAATGGAATAAAAGGATAATTTGAAGAAGTAAAAAAAACCCTATATTTCAACTTTGGTGAGCATGACTAGGAAAATAAGAAAGTTATGCTACTTTAATTCCTCCATGCAACTTGATTTTGTTTTTTAAGTGTCTTGAACTTTTGGTTATTATTTGCTATTATATTGGATCTTTAATTAAACGAAAAAGGACCTAAAATGCCCTTCATTTATTGAAAATGGTGTAAAAATATTTTTCATCCATTTTTTGGCTCTATAATATCCTTCACATTCATCTTTGGGCTTCAAAATGCCTTTTACATCTATCTTTGGACTCCAAAATATCCATTATTTAATATTTCTAATATTAAATAAAAAAAAATCACTAATAAAGTGACACATTCTCATTGATTCGCATTTTATTAATTAAAATTTTTTATAAATTCTAACTCACAATGCCTTGTTTTGAAATTCATGATCTAGTACTTTCTGTGGGTTGAAATTCATGTGATGAACAGATAAAAATTTATTGTACACTTATCGAACATGTCGTGGTTCTTAGAACAGAACAATTCTCACCACATGATTTTTACAAGCAGAGATCTTGTTTATGAGAGCTTCACTCTTAGAAATCTTTTGAAGTATGCAAAAGAAATGATACTTTGCCTTGTGAACTACTATACTATAGTGCATGTAAATGAAAAGGGGGTTTAAAAATTAGTTGTAGTAGACCAATAGATGATTTTGTTTGTCTTCAATAATTCTAGGATTCTAATTAATTTTCTCTAAAGTGATATTAATGACACTAAATACAACAACATCCAATGCTGAAATTTATTGTGAACACTATTATAACAGAAGTAGTTGAGGTATTATTACTTTGAATTTAAATATATCAAAGTAATTTTTATGACATTTGATTATAAGGTTCAGTAAAACTCATTTCATTTCACCTTCCACGCATAAATTATGCCATGATAATTTACCTCTAAAACAGAAACCAATAAACATATTTTGACTTGATTTCATAAATCTCTCTCTATATATATATAAGAGGAATAGAGGCATCCTGATGTGGCATGCCTCAAAATGCAGGATTGCTATTTATCTAATTTCTAGGCTTTTTGAGCTTTAACAACATCGTTTTTTATTTTTTTCTTTTAAAAAAAGGCTTTGCAAAATTAAAAGTAATCCGTTTTAATTTTAATGCACTGAAGGCAAATCAAAAGCATTTAAGAATGAAGACTTTTGCCTTTTCAAGTTCTCCACTCTTTGAGTTCATGGTATTGTATATATGGATAATTACAAAATATTTTCAAGTCAATCTTGAGAAACAATGTGAATGGTATTCCAATTTTAATCCTGAATAAATTTCAATATTGAATAGATTTCAATATTAGGATTTGGACTTCGATGTTATCTAGTTCTGGAAAAAATAGAAAGTTTTGTGATGTTGTTGATGTGTTTGAAGCAGTACTTGAGAAGAATATTGTGTCTTATAATGCAATCTTGAGTGGGTACTTGGGCATTGATGATTTTATGAGTGCACGTAAGATGTTTGATGAAATGGGTGAGTGAAATATTGTGTCTTCGAACGCGATGATTAATGAGTATGTGAAGGTGGGTAGGATGAACAGGAAAGAAATAGAGAGAGAGCGCAACCCTTCTAATCTTTTTTAATGTTAGCTTATAAATTTGTCCTTTTAACCATTCAAATATTGTGTTAATAAAATATTTTTCTTCTGCATCCAACTGTATATATGTCAACCAAGATTGCTTTTTTGCTTTCTCAGTTTATTAACAATAGTAGATAAGAGAGTCCTCTTGGTTTCCTATTGTTTGTTTGTTTGTTTGTTTGTTGTTATGTGCCATACTTGTGAAAAAAATTAGGGTGAATGGATGTTGAGGTTGATAACGGGAAGACCATGGCCAAGTGGATTTGGATCAGGTACCACTGCTGAGCAAGTTACAAGCTCCAATCTTACTGCTATTGTTACAGGTTTCATGTTTAATCTCATTTGTGTATAAAATTTCTGCTTTTATGGATCTTTTCCATGGGCTGATTGGGGATGTGTCTTTTTGGGCACAGATAGTAGCGCAAGTTCTATTTGCTCTGTCAATACCAAGCAACTCAATTAGGAAAATTACGATCAATTATCTAGTGCTCTTCTGTTTCTCCTTAAGACGATGGTGTATGCTTCATTTCTATATCCGAAGAGCTAAAAGTTGTAAAGAAATTGTGCAAATTTCATGTTAAACGATTTCTATTTTGTGAAGCTTCAATGAAAAATTTCAATAATTCTTGCTTAATTGAATGAGAATAAGAGATGGAAATTTTGTAGGGTTTTCATCGAATTTCACATTTTTCTTCTAAATAAACCTTTCAATTTTCATCGGATTTGAATGTTATTTCAATGAAGGCAATCTTAATGATTTTTTTTTTTGTAAAGAAAAAATCTAAAAAGTACATGTATTTGTGATGGTGATATATATATATATATATATATATATATATATATATATATATATATATATATATATATATATATATATATATATATATATATAATATCTAAAATCTACGTGTATCTTTTTAATTAGGCGAGAGTATTTGGTTGGAGTACTAGTCCACGTAGGAGCGATTTTCACGCAAATGTATTGCAAGATTGAAGTGTTTTCTGTTCAATTTTTGTATAGTTAAAAGACCTACTTGTACACTGGCAAAGTTAATATCTAAAATCTACGTGTATTTTTTTAATAAGGTGGCAACATTTGGTTGGAGTACTAGTCCACGTTGGTGTGATTGAGTTTCACGCATATGTGTTGCAAGATTGAAGTATTTTTTTGTTCAGCTTTTATATAGTTAAAGGGCCTAATTGTACACTGACAAAGTTAAAGTAATAGTTACAATTTGATGTCAAGTTAAAAGTTCTGTTTATGTATTATGCCTTTCATAAACTGGACAAGTAAATTAGAATAACCATTTTTTAGTATAGAATCAAGTAAAACGAAATGGAAGATATAGATCAATGCATTAGAAAATGCCAACTCGATATGTGAAAAGAAATAACCACTCTGCTCTGAAAAATGCCAAATAGATTTCTAATCATACTAGTGTCATTTGGCCCATGCAAAGCCTGGGTAAATTAATATTCACTTTATTTTAATTTATTTTTCTTTTTAATTTGTTTAAAAACTATCTTTTTTTCTTTTTTTAAAGTTATTTAATTTTAATTTTTTACATGATACGTTTAAAATATAAGATCAAAAAATAATTTAATACATTCTACCTACCTTTAGCTTAAGGGATAGGATTCAAAAATCTTCTTTATCTTCTTAAATTTCGTGTCAAATCACAATCAGACAAACTAACTAAAACACAATGAATATGTAGAAATTAAATTTATAATCACTTTATATTAGAGAGAAAACATAAGTAGGCGTTTCGCCATGAAAATAAAAAATTCTAATGTTGGAATTGAAATTACAGTTGGAATTGCAATTGTGTTCGGTCATGTGTCTTTAATTTTTTTTAGACTTCTAAAAAGAGAAAATATGAAATAAAAAGATGAAAAATGTGAAAATAAGTTAAGGACTATGTTTACTTGTTAAGTTGTATTTAAATTTTTTATGGCCAAGCAAAAGATTTTTTGAAAAAAAAAAAAAGGTGAATGTTACTCATGATCACATAGGCCAAAATCCTAAAATCGCACAACACAATCACTCCTTAAATAAATGGAGAATGTAGAGAAAATTGAAGGAAAGGTATCTTTTACGTCTTGAATGAAGGATTGGTGACATTGACCAACTTAAAGGGTCAAACATCATTAGGAAACTTGATTAAATTAATTGTGGACTTGATTAATATTTTCAAAACTTTTTAATCTTTTTAAAAATACAAATCAACCCAACCCACACCCCTCTTCAATCCAAATCAACTGTCTCTCTTCTCTCTCTCTCGACAGCTTCTCTCAACTCTCTCCTAACCAACAGTTCTGCAAAATTTCTCCCTTCAATCCCCGACGACTTCAACCTCCGGCAACAAATTGTCTGGCGAGTTTCCTTTCGACTTTCAACCATCAATCGACGTGAAGACTTTTCCGGTGACAACAACTTCAAGTTCTTCGTCGTCCCATTTCTTTTTTCACAGGTAAAAAATTATGAAGAAACAGAGGAACTTGATCCAACTACTCTTCTAGTATTGATTAATAATTTTAATATTGCTAGCTTAAACTTGAAATGAGGACTGACTAAAACCCTAATTTTTGGCATTTCTTCTTCTTGTTGTTAAATTGTTGATTCGAATTTGTTGGTGATTTTTGGTCACAGTTGATGTTCTTACTCTCTGTGTGTATGATGTATTGGTGTTGCTGGGTTGATTTGTTGTTTGTCTTGGTAAAAATGGTGTTGCAACAGATGAACAATCTGATGCAACAGATGAAATATCTGATGCGACAGATGAAAACATCTTATGCAACAGATGAAAATCTGATGCAACTATGAAAATCTGATACAACAGATAAACAATCTAACAAATCATTCATCTATTGCAACATACAACTCTTCTATTTGGAAAAAATCTAAACATTATTGATCCAACAGATAACTCATTTTGCAATAGATGGGTGATATGTTTTAACAGATCTGTGATCTATTTTATTATTTTCAATGGATTACTCATCCATTCCAACAGGTTGGTTATATGTTGCAACAGATAACCTTCCTGGTGCAATAAATGAGTGATCTATTTTTACTGATTCCAATGGATTACTCATCCATTATAATAGGTTGGTTATATGTTACAACAAATAACCTTCTAGGTGCAATAAATCAGTGATCTATTTTTACTATTTTCAATGAATTACTCATCCGTTGCAACAAGTTGGTTATATGTTGCAACAGATAAACTACCTAGTGCAACAGATGAGTGATCTGTTTTTATGGTTTCTAATGGATTACTCATCCGTTGCAACAGGCTGGTTATATGTTGCAACAAATAAACTTCCTGGTGCAATAGATTAGTGATCTATTTTTACTGTTTCTAATGGATTACTCATCCGTTGCAATAGGTTGGTTATATGTTACAACAAATAACCTTCCTGGTGCAACAAATGAGTGATCTATTTTCACTTTTTCCAACGGATTACTCATGATTTACAACAGGTTGGTTATATATTGCAACAAATAAACTACTTGGTGCTATAGATTAGTGATTTATTTTTATGGTTTTCAACAGTTTACTCATCTGTAGCAACGGTTGGTTATATGTTGCATCAGATAAAATACCTGGTCCAACAGATTAGTGATCTATTTTTATTATTTCCAATGGTTTACTCATCCGTTGCAACAGGTCGGTTATCTATTGCAACAAATAACATACCTGTTGCAACAGATATGTGGTCTGTTGGAACTATTATTTTACTATTGTGCATGTTAGATTTATTGTTATCCTTTTTAATGATGCATTAATCAATTATAATTTATTTTATGTTCCAGTTAGTTTAAGATAATATGGCTCTCAAAAGAAAAAAAACAAATCAAGTCTAAGTAAAGGAACAAGTGAAGCAGCTCAGCGACATCCACTACTCTATGAGCTTGCTTTACAAGCGTTATCTCAATCAGGAGCAGAAGATATTGAATACGGGAAGGAGGAATATTTCAAAAGATATGATCCAAATGGAAATAGCCCTTCTGCTGAAGAGTTGGTCAAAACCTTCAACATTGATCGTTATTCTGTGAAAATGCAGCGCGATGGTGCCACAGATTTAATGGATGATTCTGTGGTTAAGTCAGCCATGGGAAAATCTTTCGACACCTTTAGAAAAATACTCCGAGAACAAAAATTAGATTCTTATTTCAGGAAAAGCTGCTTTGTGCAATATCTTGATTTGCCGAAGGACAACAATGCTCGTTTCCAGATGAAAATGGTGTATGATCTTCTCAAGCGCAGGTTTATGTATGAAAACAAAGATAAGATGGATGAGGTATGGATAAATTACTGTGGCATGCCTGTTTGTTTTGGTTGGAAGGAGTTTTTCATAGTTACCAGACTAAAATGTTATCCTTCTTCTCCTTCTCAAGTTACACCTATTCTAACCCAAAAAGCACCCTGCACACCCAATAAAGGCAAAGGCAAGTCGAGTGATCGTGATGACCCGGTGTCCATTATTGGTCCAACCTTCAAAAATAAAAAAATTTGATAGAAGCATTGAAAGGTAAAGGACTTTCAAAGAAGCACAAGCAATCATTGTACTTTGTTTGGTTTGTACATAATATTCTTTGGGCGAGAGACGTTAACAATAACATTAGCCTCGATTTAATAAATCTCTTCGAGGATCTTGAGGCATTTAACTGCTATCCTTGGGGTTATAAAAGCTTCAAAATAACTGTCAAATATTTGTTGACTCTGTTAACGCCAAAGACAGTCAATTTATATGGCTTTTCATGGGCCTTCATGGTAAATATTTCTTTTATCATGATATGATTCATCATTTTTTTATTCACTAATATTTTTGATTTATTGGGGTTATGTTATAGGCTTGGGTATTTGAAGTCATTCCTTATTTGAGACAACAAGTGAACTATCAGGAAGAAGTTTTTTGTCCAAGAATCCTGAGATGGTTGTCAGCCAAAATTGATAAAAATGTAAAATTTCTTGGTCTTTTCAATCCCCCGAAGGAAGCAGTAAGTCCAATTCTAATCAAGTTTTTATTTTAATTAATGATTATTTTAAATGATTTTATCATCATTCTAATATATGTACTGATTTATTTTAGATTGTCCATCTATGGCTTGTTCTGACCAACCGAGAGTTGAAGATGCTATTTTTTCTTACTTTACGGTTTGTGCAAACTTTATCGGACCCTAAGGTTGTTGATGGAATAAAAATAAAATTGTTTGGAGCAACAACAACCACAAGAAAAATAATTTTGGATGGTGGACTTGTTGCTGTTGATGATGATAGTTGTAGTGATAGTGGTAGTGGTGCTGCTGTTGGGGATAATGATGTTACTCTTATAGTTTTGAAACAACAAGCCATTATGATTATGATCATACTGGTTATACAGATTTTTCTCCAGATTTTGCCACATCTAGCGAATGTTCTACATGCAAATGTCAAGACTGCAAGGCAAAACATGATGGAGTAATTAATGATATTAATGCACTAACTGCTTCTGTAAAAAAATGACGTCAAAGAGGGGTGTCATTCTATCAAAGAGGATTTCATATCCATACACTCCACTAGAGATCAAGGAGGCTAAGAGGAGAAGGAAATATATTTCCAATTCATCTCCAAGCATAAAAAAAAGCAAAATTGCAACGCCTCTATCTTTGTCTTGCACCAAAATTATCATACTACTCTGTTTTACCTGTTTGAATTTGTCCCAACAGATAATCCATCTGTTACAACATAAGACTCATTTGTTGCAACAGATGGATAATCTATTTTATATCTGTAATTAGCATTAACAATTTTCTCTTTCCAGGTGGATGTCACAGCAGAAGCTACTGCTAAAGAGGATAGTATCACAGTTGATAATCCATCAACTGCTTCTAAAGAAAAAAATGGAGCCTGTTAGTTTGGGAGAATAGAAGAATTACCCATTTGAAGGGTTCAACATCTCGGGCGAGGATCCAAAAAAAACTAATAAAGTTGATCAACGACTATTCAGAATGGATTGCCGATGGGTTGTTAAAGCATTAAGCTGGTAGGTACATAAATCAACTCTAAAGAAATTGATTTATACAATTCTTGTTGTAAGAACATGACATTAACACATATAAATCATCATGTAGAAAATAAAATGACGAACACTACAAAGTGAACGAATCGAGTCTTTGTTTTGATATGTTTGACTTTGTTGTTGCACATCCCAGAACGAAGAATTTTGGTTCTATTTGATGTCACGACCCCAAACTTGCTGGAATGATGAGGTTTAAATGCCATACATATTACTATTAATTAATACTTTATTTAATTGCATCTGCATATTAATTTTTTCTTTATGTAATCTGAAATGTTTGATAATATCTGTAGTACATCGATGCTATTTTTTACCACCTCCGAAAGAAGGCCAAGTTGCAAATATCAAAATAATACAAATACACAACAAATAATTGTTTGTACAAAGTTTACATGAATAATGCCTACGATAGGTATTGTCAATAACAACCGGAAGTTTCCCAAAATGAGGAATGCTTAATCAACATCATCAAAGGTTTTAGCATCTCAGCTGGCTTACCTTGGCATTTGGTCGACGAAGTGTATATCCCAATCAATTATGGTGATAAATTCCATTGGGTGTTGGCTGTCATTGTTCTAAAAGAGAAGCGCATCCGAGTTTATGACTTGATGTCGCGAAAGAGATGTTTCGGGCCATTGTCTAAGATACAAAAGTTGGCCAAAATATTGCCTACTTACCTTGATATGAGTGACTTTTTGGATCAAAATATTCGTACTGATTGATCGACGATTGAAGCATATCAGGATAAAATAGGTAATCCATTTGATGTGCAATACGTTGAAAGAATTGCTCAACAAACCATTGGTAGACTGTAAGTATAAGTATCATGATTTAGTTTTATTTCATAAATTTCACAATGCTTACATGAACTGCAAGATATGGATTATCTATTTTTTTTAAATGCAGAGAGTGCGGTCCTTTTGTTGCCACTTACGCCGAGTATTTGAGCGATGAATTACAAGTACTAAATGATGGACTTGATGTTGGATTACTCCACAAAAGATATGCTTCTCTTTTATGGAAATACGAAGAAGCGAAAGCTCAGAAGCCATACGCAAGTGACATTGAAGATCTACGATGACCAAAGTCGAATTCCGTAGCACCGAATAAAGAACAACTTATTCATATTGATTAGATCTTTATAGCTTGAGTCCATCAATGTAATAAACTATCCTCCTTGGTTTAACTTATTGATTTATTTGTAGAGTAGATCATTTGTACCCATAATATATTTTTTACGTTTTATTTTTTTGTTGAGTTATTTTATGTAATTTTTAAAGGCTTCGATTTATTTTATGCTGTCTATGAATATAATTTAATCCTTAGTTTTGAACATGTTAATTGAAATGAAATTCTATATTCAAATATTGCAACAGATAATACATTTGCTGCAATAGACGACATATATTATCAAATAAATTTAGACATATGTTGCAATATGTAGGTCATCTGCTAGAAATTATATAAATAGGTCTTCCTACTTTTTTAATTTGTTCTAATAGATTACCTATCAGTTGCACCAGATAGATTATATGTTGCAACAGATTGTATATCTGTTGTGACAGACAGACTGGGAAACATCTATTTAATGCAATAAATGATCAACCTATTCCAACAGATAATCAATTTGTCACAACAGGTATTATATGTGTTACAACACATAGACAATCTGTTTCATTATAAAAGTTCAACTTTTGCCAGACATAAAAATTACTGCCACTACATGTAAAATGAAGTGGCTTAAAATAAATAATTATTATCGTGTTTGTATCTGTCTTTGTACATATTCTTCTTTATACACGGGCTCCAACCATTTAGTAATTGTAAAGAATTAAAACATAGTAGAAAGATTCTGTTGCAGAGTGTTCTCTGAATCAGTTCACAGATTACCCACCTAACGTAACTTATGCAACATATGTGTATTATATTGCAATAGAATACCTAGAAATTGCAACAGATTACACATCTATTGCGTAGCATCTTCTTCATAGAGTAGATAGGAAGGCTAGGTTAGCAAAAGTAAACTTACATAGTCCATGTACCACTCATGCATATTTGTCATATTCGTGAAGTCTTTGGCGGCAAATGAATACATGGTGTATTCTTCTGAAACCTTTGTCTTGTCATTCATGATTTCTTACAGTTCCTTCTTCTTTTCGTAGCCAAGTGCCGCGCATATGTCCACCTTCTTTAGTGGCCCCTGAACTTCAACAACTCTTGGAGTGGAAGGAGTTGTAATTTTTTTGTTTTTACAATGGGGAGTATTTGCGTAATATTTCTTATCTTTCTCCTGACAGCCACTGTAGGAGTTTATGGCTCCCTCAGCTTATTGAATGGTATGACACCCCTCTTAGATTTTAACTCCTCAGCAACTTCAGCAATAGCTTCGAGTTTTTCAAGGAGTTTATCCTCTCTGTCCCTACACACTTTGCATTTGTAATGAGAACACGAGGGTGAAGAGGGGTGAGAGGGACCACTATAAGGGTGGGAGGGACTGGTGTAGGGGTGAGAGGGAACTGTGCAAGGGGTGTTTTCAAATTTTTTGTTTTTTCCCGAGCACCAACATGCTCATAATCATGACTAGCAGTAGCAACATCAGGATGGCTGCCACCATCATCAATAACTCCACCAGCAACACCTCTAGAAGAAACACCCAGATCTATTACAGTATGTTGGCCGTGGAGAGCTTCAACATTAGGCTGACCATGCTTAACTGCTCTTCTTATGGCTGTTTCTCCAGCCAATTCCTTCTTTATTAACTCCATCGTTGGGTCTTCTTTTGTATCAACAAAACCTAGAGTAAGAAAAGAAGTCATCCACAACTCATGAACAACAGGCACGATCCAAGGATGCACAACCTATAAAAAAAGAGACAAGAGGCATTTAAATCATATAATAATAATTTTCAGTCAGTTGGGTTACATGTTAACACAAACAACTTATGCAACAGACGATCTAGCTGCCGCAATAGTTGATCTGTTTGTCGCAATAGATTGACAATCTATTGCATCAGATTATCTATCTGTTACATAATTTGCAGTAAATGGGTAATTTGTTGAGTTGGGTTCAGAGAACCAAAGAAATAGATGGTTAATCTATTGCAAAATATGGATCGTCTGTCACAATAGATTACCCATCTGTTGTACTAGTTGCAGTTGACGGGTAATTTGTTGTAATGGATGACCCATTTATTGCAACAGATGGC
The DNA here is from genome assembly GCA_030864225.1 of Capsicum baccatum var. pendulum. NCBI lineage: Eukaryota > Viridiplantae > Streptophyta > Magnoliopsida > Solanales > Solanaceae > Capsicum > Capsicum baccatum. The sequence continues at coordinate 201,626,553 of CM061553.1, forward strand.
ATATCTATTTTAATATATTTATTTGAGGCAAATTACTTTAGTTGAAAGATGATGTACTGCATCAGATTACCCATCTGTTATATAATTTATAGTAGATGGACAATCTGTTGAGTCAGGTTGAGAGGACCAGAGCAATAGATGGTTAATCTATTGTAAAATATGGATCGTCTATCGTGATAGATTACCCATTTGTTGCACCAATTGGAGTTGACTGGTAATCTGTTTCAATGGACAACCCATCTGTCGCAACAGATGGCATATCTTTTTCAGTATCTTTCTTTGAGGCAAATTATTTTAGTTAAAAAAAGGCGTACTGCATTATTCAGAAGGTTAAAAAGATCAACCTCAATATTTTTACTTCCTTTTGTAGCCTACCACCTAAGGATCCTTGGATGAGAAACCTCATCCGAGTAAACCTTGAACTGCTTTCGGAGGGGAGGAATGGCTTCACAGGCCCAAGACAAAAATATGTAAACAAGAAGCAAGAAAAAAAGTCAGAATAACTATATTCAATATAAATTAATGGATGAGTAAAAATAGTGATCAATTTTACCATGAAAGACCAAGAAAAACCGTATAATATGATCGTCTCTGGGGATAGCTTTATCAGTAAATATTCGACAGTCAAGTAGTAGCTGTCATATCCCTAGGGATAATCGTTAAATTTCTCAAAATCATCAGGAAGCACCAACAAATCATCTTCTATGACTTTCCTGACGTCTCTTTCCATTAAAATAGAATGGACAAACCAAGCTAAGCATAATTTCTCCCTGTAGTGCTTTGGTATGTTTTTATCCTTGAGATCTGCCATCAAATCATTTGCTTTGTAGCTATTTCCAACAATTCCCGACAACCCATATTTTTTTCCCTTGCGCTTGTTGGACCCTTTGTGGGGTATTTCCTTGATGAAAGGTTCTTCTGGACGGTCACATCTCAAACCCTTCACTATGACAAACTCTTTCAATCCAAAAAAAAATTGGAATGCCACAGTAGTTGATCCAGATTTCATCCATCTTTTTTTTGCCCTCCTTTAAATCTTTATCATTGTAATGCCCCGAGATCCCATCCTGAGATGTCACACGGTGCTTGTGATTCCGAAGGACCACAACTAACCCTTTTCTGATATCTGTACCTGTACACTGCATAATATCTGGAATAAATGCAGAAACTGGCCATAAGGTTCAACACATCAATAAATACTCAAAACATAAAACTAAATACTATACAATACATCCGTCTGAAAAGCCTCTAGTCTGACTGAACTGTGGAGTTGATGGAACAGGTCCCCAACTAACTCCGTCAACTGAAATTAAATAAGATTTTGATTACAATAATAGAAAACTGAAACTCATCCTCGAAAGAAGAGGACTCACTGCTACTGCTGCTGATTGGGACTGATCTGCTGATGATACTTTGGGTCCTGCGCCTCTAAACCTATGGTGTCAAATGAGACACCATAGCTCAAATGCATCAGCAAAAAATGTATCAAGTACGTAGGCGGGGTAATGCTAAATGCAAGGGCTCATACATGCAAAATATGTATAACCTAAATGATCATGAGAATACCGTAGGAAAACACGCACACATACAAGAATGCATAAATCATACTCGTAATCATCACAACTCTAGAGACTTGACCTTGGGTATCGCTTTACTACTATCTAAACTCACTACCATCACTGAGATAATGAACCACTGACTCATCTGCTACTGATAACTGAGGATGTGAGTATACTTATATCAAAGACTAAGTTCTAAGCTTACTGCTTTTAACTGACAGAATTAGAGATTCAATTTTTCTAACAGAGAACTTGATGATAGGCGAATTTACGTGCCTATATCAATATATTTTGCCCATATTTTAGCCTAGTTTTGAGAACTAATTATATATTTCATGCACTTTTAGTCCTTTTTCTTGCAAATAAGCTGACAAACATGATTAGGAAAGTTTCAGGTATAAATGATGCAAAATACAGCATTTTACGGCTTACTTGACGCAAAAGAAAGCTCACAAACGAAGTAGAAAGGAGCTGGACGCCTAAGGACCAAATCTGCTGCATGGAAAATCTGTCCCGGGCTAAAACAACATTTCTGAAGACTTTGGGGACTTACAGACACAAAGCTGGATTTTTACAAAGATACATTAACCTAGTATAATTAGGTTATGTGTTTTACTAGTCTATTTGGATTATGATATTGTAACCTTACCCTAGTACAAATGGGTTAAGTATTTCCTTAGTTTAGTAGGATTTGGTTATTTATTTCATTAGCATAGTAGGAGTAGGATAGGAGTATTATAAATACCCTATCATGCTAGAGATTTTAAATGAAGTCCTCCCTTAGTGGAGAGGCAACTCCTCCCTTAGTGGAGAGATACATTCATTCTTCACTTAATTCAACAATTAATTTTCTTCCATCCCTCTCATCTTCCACCACAAACACTTCTAATCTACTCTTCTATTCATCTATTCCACAACAAGAGAATCGTTACTTGCTAGGGAATCACCAAAACCACACGCCTAAACACCCACTTCTCACGCCATCCACCATGCAAAACGTGATATCCTTCGCATTCATGGGTAACTAAACCTCTTAGTTGGGGTTATGGAAGCCGAATGAGTTACTATCTATTGCTGTGAGTTTGTGAGTTCATGACACGTATATTGCTTATATCATTATTCTCTTCATCTTAATCTATATTCTTTGCGGTTGCAAACGCAAGAATACGCCAGTCTAACATTTAACTTGTTCGAGAGAAAGGTTATTTGTCTGGAAAAGAGATAATGTCAAGGTAGTAGGACACCCTTTCCTATTAAAAAGCTAGTGCCGTAACTGGACTAACCTCTTGGAGAATTCGTACCGCTAGACACGCTTTAAGCTCGAGAGAGTTAAAGTGAAATAGTCCTTGTTCAGGTCGAGAGACGCTTGGATTTACCATCGACTACAATTCTCTATAAGCAATTGCATGTCAAGACTCTACACACTCATAGCCAATAGAGACGTATACCTCAGAAGGTGGACATAACCCCAACGCCTCAATTCTCATTGTCTACAACCAACGTGACAATCTTTCTCTTTTTACTTTATTATTTTCAGCTTTTGTTTACATTACTTGCACGACATTACAATCCCCCCTCTTATGAGACTTGCACCAAAAGTTTAGTAATTTTGCTTACTTGTTGGCCAAGCTATTCCCTGTGGGATCGACACCCAACCCAGGTTGGGTTCTATATTTGCTAACAACCGCTTTACACTCAAACGAGAGCTGTAGATTGAGCGTTATCAAAAATTGGCGCCGTTGCCGGGGAATACGAGTGTCAATCAAGTTCGTGATAATTACTAGACCCTTTGGTCAAAGATTCTCGTACTTTTACTTTTAGTTGTTGTTTTTGTTTTTTTAGGTTTATTTAGTGCATCAATGGAGGCACAACGTGAAATTGAAAGGATGGCTGCTCAAGTGTATCAACAGAATATTGATCATCCAGGCCGGGCAACGAATCCTGATGATGAGGACCTGGGCGATGAGGAGCTACTAAACCCACGGCGTACCACTGAGATGGCGGCACCCATGCAAAGAAGAGATCGTCAAGCTAGGTTTAGGCCTGAACGCCGAGCTATGCAAATACCGTTTGATGACGATGAGGACGATCTGGACGGACCTGGTGCCACCGGAGCTATTATTCTTCCGCCATTGGCACCCGGAGCAAAGTTTAATATCACTAGCACCATGATTCAGCTTTTGCAACTCAAGGGATTATTTGGTGGACTAGCAGGTGATGATCCGAATATGCATCTGATCAACTTTATTTCTACATGCAAGTCATTCGACAATCCTGGCGTTGGACAGAATGCAATTCGACTGCGCTTATTTCCATTGTCTCTGTCTGGGGAGGCAACTCTATGGTTGAATGGGCTGACTCCTGATTCTATTACAAATTGGAGGCAATTGAAAGACACTTTCCTAGAAAGATTCTTTCCGCCATCCAAAAGAGCACAATTAAGAGATGAAATCAGCAATTTTCGGCAGCTTCCAACTGAAGCCTTCCACGAAACATGGGAGAGGTTCAAGACGAAGCTTATGCGGTGCCCAAATCACCATATGACCAATGACCACTTGATGGAGATATTATACAGAGCTTTGAATTCGGTGACTAAGCCAGTGGTTGATAATGCGGCTGGAGGATCTTTTATGGACCTCACCTTTGGTCAAGCAAGCAATATGCTAGATCGTATGACTAAACAAAGTAGAGCTTGGCATACCAGGGATTCTGAGGTAGCAAGCCCCACTTTATCTATTGGCATGACTGCAGACCAACGAAGAAGAGAAGAAGAACGTGAGCAAGACATGGCGCACATGAAAACACAATTGGATCTTCTGACAAAGCACTTATTATCAGGGAAGACCGAAAAAGTGAAAGCTGTAGCGCTAAAAGGAAGAGACGAATCTGATTCTGAAGAGGAGGCCAACTACTTGAACAATCAGGGGGGTTTCCGTGGGAATGCCCAAGGAAACCAAGGTCGGAACTATTATGATAAATCTGGAAGCAAAGACCAAGGTAGTTGGAAGAAAAATAATGAAAATAGTGGTTTGTACGTTCCCCCTGGTAAACGTGATACCACCACATCTAATTCTATGGAAGACATGATGGCTAAGTTATTGAAAGGAGTGGAAGCAACGAGCGCGGGAGTTAAGGAGGTGATTGATGATTTGGCCTCCATGAAGCAATTAGTTGATTCTCATTCCACTTCTATCAAGCAAATAGAGCAGCAATTGAGCCAACTTTCAGCAGCATTCAATCAAAGAAAGGCTGGCACCTTACCAAGCGATACTGTGCAAAACCCAAGGAACGATGGGTCATGCATGGCCATCACTACCAGAAGCGGTAAGGTGCTGGAAACTTCAGCAAAAGGCAGACAAGTGGTTGACGTAACAGCAGACATTGACGTCACACCTGGTGACGTTACAAGAGAAGAAGCCGCAACAACTACCTCAAACGTCAAGGATGTTTTACCTAGAGACGTGCAGCCTGAAAAGAATGATAAACGGAAGCAAGAGGGGAAGAAAGACATAGAAAGAACACTTCCATACCCACCACCACCTTTTCCACAAAGATTGAAGAAGGTGGCCGATGACATGAAGTTCAGCAAATTTATGACTATGTTGAAGCAGCTGACCATTAATGTCCCATTGGTAGAGGCACTTGAACAAATGCCTGGGTATGCGAAGTTTATGAAAGATCTTTTGACTAAGAAGAGGGCAGCAAGTTATGAGCTGAAAGATGATGTGCATCATTGTAGTGCAATTGCTACCCGATCGATAGTTCAGAAGAAGGCCGACCCCGGAGCTTTCACTATTCCTTGCACCGTCGGATCTTTGAACTTTGCCAAAGCATTGTGCGATTTGGGAGCTAGCATCAATTTGATGCCACTATCTATCTACAGAAAGTTGGGGCTAGGCGATCCGAACCATCCAATATGAGGCTCGTGATGGCTGATAGGTCGGTAAAACGACCTGTGGGTATCTTGAATGATGTGTTGGTGAAGGTTTCTTCATTCATCTTTCCTGCAGACTTCGTTATTCTGGATTGTAAGGAGGATTCTGAAGTTCCCATAATCTTGGAACGTCCTTTTCTTGCAACTGGAAGTGTGCTTATTGACATGAAAGATAATGAGCTTTTGTTTCGAATTAATGACGAAGTAGTACGGTTTGATATATGCAAAACAATGAAGCAGCCCAGCGATATGAATGAGTTATTTGTAGCTGATGTTCATCATGAGGATACGAAAGCATTATCTATAGAGAAACAGCCTACTGTTGAGCCATTGTCTGTTGTGCCACTGAAAGTTGAGCATGAAGATAATGAAGGTTATGAAGAACTTATGAGTGCTCTAACAGAAATAGAGCCTTATACTCCTAAGCAACCAGATTGTGATCTTAAGAATCAACCAAAAGCGAAGACTCCCTTTGACGAGCCACCAATGCTAGAATCGCAAGAGCTTCCCGATTATCTAAGGTATGTGTTCTTGGAAAGTAGAAATATACTTCCGGAGAGTATAGATGATTTAAGTGAACAGCACGTAGAAGCTCTCATCTCTGCTCTAAAGAGATACAAGAGAGCTATGGGTTGGACTATTGATGATATAATTGGAGATTCTCCGGGAAAATGTAAGAGCCATCTTGAAGAAGATCGCATGCCCCCAGGTAAGCCTCATTATCGTGTAAATCCTTTCAGAAAATGATCCATCACTTACCTCGGCGAAGTCTAAGTACTCGAGGTAACTATGTAGAGCCACGACAATAAATAAGGCGCTAGATGGGAGGCAACCCATCGGTTTATCATTTCATCATTTTATCGTTTTATCGTTTCGTCGTTTTAGTATTTTTTTCTTTTTGATAAATGAAAATCCAAAAATAAGAGTCGTGCCACGACCAAAACTAAGGCGCTAGGTGGGAGGCAACCCATCGTACTAATCATTTTCATTTGGTTTTGAGCAAAGATAGGTGCACGAGGTATTCAACGAGGAGATTGATTTCAATTAACGATTTGGACGCATTGTATGGTAAAGTCGGTAAGTTAGGAATGATGATGCATAAGGCTATGAATTGAGCCTTTCTCACGTCATAATAGGCTTCGAGGAAGGCTAGGCCTTGGTAAAAATAGGCCACGAACGATGCACAACCTATTCTATAGCCTAAGGACTCGGAATCTAGTGTGCTATACACTATGCGCCGCCTATTCCTAGGTATGCTTTTGACTATGCGCCGCCTATGCTATGGCATTTGAGATACTGAGACCAAATGCCATAGACTATGCGGCGCATATGTCCCATTATGCCATGGACAATGCGCCGCATATGTCATTGATATGCCGAGAGATATGCGCCGCATATGTGGTGATCTTGTCCCCAAATACGATTGTAAATGGGTCATAACCCGACCCATACTCTTCCTATATAAAGGGGACTTGGTTTTATAACACAACCACATTAGAAACAACCCTAAAGGCGCCGCATAACACTCCAAATCCTCTCAAAATTTTCTTCCGTTGTTCTTTCAATTCACAAAAACTTCTCCACAATCTTCAAGCAAGTAAGTACTCTCTTATTCTTCATCTATTTATCGTAAGTACTACGTTGATATGCTTATTATATTTTGCTAAATCATGTGAGATTGGTGGTGATGTTCATGTGTTTGGATAATTGTTACAAGATCGTGTGATTGAATATATACGTAGGGAATTCTTGACTTGTTTCCGACTTGAATTTTGTTTCGATAGCATTGTTATGATAATTGCTGAATTGATATGGCTATGAATATTGCTTAAGATTGTTGGTTGGATGATTACATGATAGACTATCCCGGCCATCGGGATAAGGTTATAGTGCCTATCGACTTAGGAGGTTGTGCTTGTTGTAAGAATAATAATTCCATGTGGTAACCCCTAGGTTGTAGTGTTGCTATATCCACCATGAAAGTAGTCCAATGGCTGCAAATAAGTGATGTAATGCTGATTTTCTTGTCGGAATACAATCCTAAAACGTATGTCGACGAAATCTGAGTACTCGACCACTTTTACTTCACTGATTTGTGCTAACAAGATTAAGTGTGGGGTGGTACCCCTAATGCTTGCATATAGATTGTATAAAGTGAGATTGTGCTGAAACTAACATTATTTCTAGTCTCAGGTACAATGGCACCTAAAGCAAAGCAAGGCAAGGAGAAGGCTACCACGTCCCGAAAGGACAAGAAGAGAAGTCGAAAAGACCAAGGAGAATCATCTTCAGCACACCTACCACGCAGAATGTTCGGAATAAAATGGGTTCTTGAGGAAGAAGCCAAGGCATGGTACAGCAGCAACAAAGAAAAGAAATATGTGCACGTCGACTTGATCAACAAGGAGACCTTAGCAAAGAAGGAGCCGCAAATGTTGGCTAAAATAATGGCTTTGAAGCTAGATTTCATCTTCCGCGACATGGGAGAGGTTAATCTTGACTTAACAAGAGAGTTTTATGCCAACTGGTCGCCGAACACAACAGGCAATGAAGTAAAAATTCGGGGCCAAGTGTTACAGCTTACAGCGGATTGGAGCAACTCTTTTCTTGGCCTACCTTCGGTCGACCCTGCACCATACAAAGAGCTGTACAGCAGGCCTCCTTACAGAGCGATAAGACACACGCTTTGTGGAAGCAGATCGATGGCAAGATGGGGCAGACATAAGGAAACAGGCCGTCACAACACCTTCCCCTATGCTCCACTAAATAGGGAAGCAAGAATCTGGATGCACATTGTCAACTCATGCCTTATTCCTGGGATGCAATACACCAATATATCAAGAGATAGAGTGTGTTTGGTTTATGCGTTGATGACGAATGTCCCTATCAACTTTGGGGCAATCATTCGATCTACCATAAGGAAGGCCAGACTCCACCGAAGGTCCCATTTCATATTCGGCAATTTGTTGACAGCAATGTTGCGGAAGGAGGATATAGAAGAGGAACCAGCTGACCACAAACTCCCACATAACCCAAAGAAGGTTGACCTCACAAAGGTCAAAGATGCTGAAACAACTCATGGAGTCAACCTTACTACTGCGGAGAGACATGCTCGTGATGAGAGTTTCTTCCGTCATCTCTATGGCATGACACGATTCACTATGATGAGTGGTGGACGTATTCTAACTGCTGAAGAGCTCCAACAGCTGGACCACGACTACCCAATGAACAGGCATGCCCGGGAGATGTGTGGAGTGGGCGTATATTTTGAGGAACCTCTGGACGATGACGTGCCAACTGATGATGATAGACGCTTGCCTGATTCTGATGATGAGGAGAACTTTGACGATGACTCTTATGATGATTCAGACGAAGGGGGTATGACCCTCGACATTGATGAGGAGTCTGACTAAACTAGGTTCTTCGCATTTATTTTCCACTGAGGGCAGTGTCCCGTCTAAGTGTGGGGTGACAGAATCTGCATGCTATACTTCCTTTTTTGCACCTATGTTTGCTTGTTTACTTTGTTTTTTTTTTAGTCCATCCATTTTTTTTGTTTTTTTTTCGTTCAAACGTTTTTTTTATTTTAGGAGTCAAATTTTTCTAGCTACGCATGAAATTATTTTGATAGGCAGCATGAGATTAGAACAAGAGTATGTGCTACAATTGTGACTATTGAGACATTTAGGCTCTAGTTGTGACTTATTATGTGATATTGTGTGACTCAATTCCTTCACTTGTTGGGTCGAGAGTCTATATTACTTCCAAACAAGTCGACCATGTGCCTTGTGTGTGTGAGATAATAGTATATTCTATGTTTGTGGCTGATGCTAGAACTTGCCTGGTATGTATGCAAAGCGAAAATAAGGAGTGTAAGTTAGGATATGATTTAGGCATTTCTTTGGCAACCTATATTTGTTTACCTTCAGTTTTACCTACCCATGAACATCATCCTAGTTAAACCCCTTTGAGCCTTTAGCCTATTTCTTTGACAACCTTGTATGTAAGCCTAATCCATTTTTTTTAAGACCGTAATTTGATCCAAATTCCTAAGTGCTTTAAAGTGAAAAAGTCATGTGACAACATAAGAGGAAAATTGGGTGAGTATGGTGCTTGAATGTGTTATGAAAAAGAAAGTGCTATCATAAGAGGTATGTTGTGAAAAGAAAAAGGAAAAGAAAGCTGAAAAGTGAGTTGTGCTTAAAATTGAAAAACAAAAGATGAGAACAAGGGTGGAAGAATAAAATAAAGAAAGGTTGAAAGAAAAAAGTGTCAATGATACAAAGTGATGTATTAAAAGCGCTTAGGAACCTAGTCACTATTCTTGGCCAAAATAGTCCTACCCGTCCCTTAGCCTACATTACAACCATCAAAAGACCTACTTGATCCTAATCTTAACATTCTGACATTTAGTGGAGTACTACATTAAGGGCAAGCCTATGGTCATTAGTTGCTACATATGAATTCTTTGTGAGAGTGAGAGCAAGGACATTTTGATACCCATGTTTGAAAAATATGCTATATTTGTGAGTAATTATGGGTACTATATTGTGAGACACACATGGTTGATGAGCTTTGGATAGTTGTATATGATTCTATGTACCTTAACGTTTGCATGCGAGTTGATCACCATCATGAGTCTATGCTTGAGGTTAAATTGTTTCTACTTATAATCGGAAAGCTACTCTTTGTTGATAATTGTTGTGCCTGTCTTGAAGAATGTTTTGTGTTGTTGCTATAAAAACCCTAAGTCGATGTTTAGAAGGACATGATATGTTGTTCGAGGACGAACAAAGCATCAAGTGTGGGGTGTTGATGATAGGCGAATTTACGTGCCTATATCAATATATTTTGCCCATATTTTAGCCTAGTTTTGAGAACTAATTATATATTTCATGCACTTTTAGTCCTTTTTCCTGCAAATGAGCTGACAAACATGATTAGGAAAGTTTCAGGTATAAATGATGCAAAATACAGCATTTTACGGCTTACTTGACGCAAAAGAAAGCTCACAAACGAAGTAGAAAGGAGCTGGACGCCTAAGGACCAAATCTGCTGCATGGAAAATCTGTCCCGGGCTAAAACAACATTTCTGAAGACTTTGGGGACTTACAGACACAAAGCTGGATTTTTACAAAGATACATTAACCTAGTATAATTAGGTTATGTGTTTTACTAGTCTATTTGGATTATGATATTGTAACCTTACCCTAGTACAAATGGGTTAAGTATTTCCTTAGTTTAGTAGGATTTGGTTATTTATTTCATTAGCATAGTAGGAGTAGGATAGGAGTATTATAAATACCCTATCATGCTAGAGATTTTAAATGAAGTCCTCCCTTAGTGGAGAGGCAACTCCTCCCTTAGTGGAGAGATACATTCATTCTTCACTTAATTCAACAATTAATTTTCTTCCATCCCTCTCATCTTCCACCACAAACACTTCTAATCTACTCTTCTATTCATCTATTCCACAACAAGAGAATCGTTACTTGCTAGGGAATCACCAAAACCACACGCCTAAACACCCACTTCTCACGCCATCCACCATGCAAAACGTGATATCCTTCGCATTCATGGGTAACTAAACCTCTTAGTTGGGGTTATGGAAGCCGAATGAGTTACTATCTATTGCTGTGAGTTTGTGAGTTCATGACACGTATATTGCTTATATCATTATTCTCTTCATCTTAATCTACATTCTTTGCGGTTGCAAACGCAAGAATATGCCAGTCTAACATTTAACTTGTTCGAGAGAAAGGTTATTTGTCTGGAAAAGAGATAATGTCAAGGTAGTAGGACACCCTTTCCTATTAAAAAGCTAGTGCCATAACTGGACTAACCTCTTGGAGAATTCGTACCGGTAGACACGCTTTAAGCTCGAGAGAGTTAAAGTGAAATAGTCCTTGTTCAGGTCGAGAGACGCTTGGATTTACCATCGACTACAATTCTCTATAAGCAATTGCATGTCAAGACTCTACACACTCATAGCCAATAGAGATGTATACCTCAGAAGGTGGACATAACCCCAACGCCTCAATTCTCATTGTCTACAACCAACGTGACAATCTTTCTCTTTTTACTTTATTATTTTCAGCTTTTGTTTACATTACTTGCACGACATTACAATCCCCCCTCTTACGAGACTTGCACCAAAAGTTTAGTAATTTTGCTTACTTATTGGCCAAGCTATTCCCTGTGGGATCGACACCCAACCCAGGTTGGGTTCTATATTTGCTAACGACCGCTTTACACTCAAACGAGAGCTGTAGATTGAGCGTTATCAGAACTTCAAAAGCTTTATCAATGATAATAAAATAGGATTATATCCAAATCCGATAACAAGAATACTCAATAAATTCTGAGAAGGATACCAAGCCTATCTGACGGGAGATCTTTAAATATGATAATAAGAATATTTAACATGATTTGAGACTGAGATCAAGACTCTCTGAAGGGAGATCTTTAAATATGATAGTAAGCATCTGTATATGAGGCCAAGCCTATCTGATGGGATGGTCCATGAATCAATGGAACTATCTGAGTTCCTTACTGAGATAGACGACTCTACCATACGATCTTAACTTCTAAAGATTGATAATGAAACTGCAACTGTGGGAACTAGTCACTTAACCGACATTCCCTAACCTACCATAGGTGGGGTCTAACCTGTAACCTCAGTTGGAAGGGCGTCAATATTGTGCCATGGGTAAAGACTCACTCTCGGGTCAAGCCTCTCTGATGGGATAACCCTCACAAGAAATCGACCTGAGGTAATATAATAGTCAACCTCTCTGACGGTAATAACCTTTACTGATGGGGACTCCTGTATCCTGCGCTGGCTACGCAGTTCTAGAGTTTAGGGATTGCTACTAACAACTCCGGCCTCTCTATCTGATGGAATGAATCACCATCCCTTCCCTCGCTCGGTGCTAGTTTCTACTCCCAACTGAAAGACTCTCACTGAATCCTTAGAATAAACATAATAAAGATGAATCTATTTACATGATCATGTTTCACAAATGATCTGGCTGAAATATGCTGAGATCACTTGGTTCTGTATCTGATAGAAACAATATCGAATCACAGTATCTGACTGACGAACATAGCTTGATTAGATTATTCAAATTATTTCTGAGATTAGAATTGAATCACTTGAGTTCCAAAGGCTAGATTACTAGAGATACAGAGATTACAGAGATAATTGAGATTATTGAACTTTATTAAGCTTCGCACTTGTCTTAGGATACAGAGTTCTATAGTTCACTAAGCTTTGAAAATCATGGCTCGATTGGAATTATCGAGAAACTGACACGGGCTCTAGACAACAGCTCTATTTTCGAGTATTAATACCCCCAGGACTCGATAACATAGAAGTCAAGCATCATCATTCATTCAAGCATCACAAGCATTCATACATCATTACCATCATTCAGGCATATTCACAAGAAACTCAGAAATTATGCCATATATTCAATTTCATAATCATTAGAACATCACCTCAAGCCTCCAAGGGTTCACAAACGTCTACTTATCATCACAACTACCAAGGGGTCACTCTAAGCGTTTCAGAATCATAACATACTTTCCCCCTTACAAACCTTACGGTATTGCATCTATTATTTAGGAAATATAAGCCTCTATTCACCATTGTGATTATTAAAGGATCGCTCCCAATATTTATGGGGTCATCAATATCGATTCATCATCACAAACTACCTTAAGGAAAACATGCTATTAAATTATACCGCATTCAATGAAGTCTTGCATCAAGTACTTCACACCTATATCGGTCTCGACATTTATCTAGATATCATGAGATTTTGGGAAAACTTCACACTATTATGCCATTACTCTCTTGCTAACCACTTAGCATGTATCAAAACTTAAAATAAATCAAAGAGCACTCACTTGGGAGATTTACCGTTATTTCATCTCAACTTACTCATTACGGTCTTTCGACAACCACTAGACATGTTTGGTTCTACACCTACTCGGGGATTCCATATTATTATTATGGCTCATTCCGCTCACTAAGGTATTTTATCAAACACTAGGTGTGCATGGACTAGCCCATAACTTTGGGTTTCCCCTTTAACATACTACAATGCCCCTCTATGCTTCACCTCAGCCTTTCATCCAACCTATGGGGTGCATACTCTGTTTATTCAACCATATCTACACCTTAATGTCATGAACACCTCGCATAGACACCAACTTCAAAAGGGCTCATCACAACATCACATCAATTCCACATACTAGGGTCAAAGACCATAAATCTTGCAAACAATCATGAATCCAATCTCAACAACACAAGTAACATCAACTTCAACTCATACAAATCATGGAATATCACAAAACATAAAACCCTTAAGTTTTAAAAAGGGGTACTTAAGCTTCTTGGATAAAAGGGACCCAAGAATCAATATCTACATACCTGGGAATTTATTTTCTTGAAGGCTCTTGAAAGGAGTTCTTAATTTCTCGAGATCCTTCTTGATCTCTCTTGAATTTTATGAAAGGAGAAGAGAGTGGTTTGATTTTGGAAACCCTAATTTTTGGGTGGAAGAGAGAAAAATGAAGTTGAAGGCCCTTGTCCCGATATTTATAGAGATGGGGGAGGATGTGGAAAAGACCAAAATACCCCTTTAAAAATTATCTAGAATATTTTGATCGGGGTCTGTGACGGTCGACCTAACATCTGTCAGAGGGACTGACGGTCCACCAAGTCGTCCATCACCCAAGTGCCAAAATTGGGATGTTCTGTCTTGGAGTGACTGTCGAAGTGATGGTCCTTCAAAAATCTGATGGTCCACCAGACCGTCCGTCACTTGGGGTCCAGGAATGGGACATTCTGCCTCGGTCTGACGAGCCCCTTGAAGGTCCGTCAACTTTCTGATGGTCCACCACTTTGGTCATCACATGATGACAAAAAAAGGAAGCCACTGCCTTGGTCTGACGGGACACTTGACGGTCCACCAAGGACTTGGCGGTCCGTTAGATCGATCGTCAAACCTGTGATTTCGACAACGCTTAGTAAAACAGCCATAACTTCTTCGTCCGACGTCGGATTTTGATAAAATTGGTATCGATGGAAAGATTATTCAATGATTTACATGATTAAAAGTAAAAATTAGGGAAATTACACATGATTCAAAGTGTTTTATACTTGGAAAGATACTTCTGAAACTTTTAGACTCAAATTTTCTGCTTTGCTGGATATGCTCTAAGGCTCAGACTAGAAGAGAACTTTCCAGGGTATTACAATCATCCCTTGCATACTTGATCCTACGCATGACAAAACCATATACCATGCTAATTTGGAGAAGGAGAGTGCGATTCGCAGGCAGCTCAAGAAAGTAGGCAAAACAGCTCTTGTTAAAAAGTCTGTTTGTGTTTTCGTTCTTCTTCATACTTCTAAGTTCATCAAAACGTTTCCCTAACTTACATTTAAGTACAAGATCACTAGTTACTTTGTTATGGCTATCTATCATCATTGCAACTCGAAACCTGTCAATATTAATGGTTTTGATAGGATAATGCTGGGATTTTGATATTAATTCACGCCCCACTGGTGAGAAGGAGTTATCACTTTCCTCAGCTTCATTTTTCCATGACGGAGATTGTTCAAGAAGTTCCTCTGAATCTATCTGTACTCTAGCCTTTTTGTTGGGTGGTCAGAAGTTGATTCACTTTTAGTTTCTTTTCTTTTGGGAGACATTTTTTAACTACAAATAATAAAAAAATAAAAAATATATTGCATTTGATGTCTGCATAATTTTTTTAAGAATTTAAGACAAATTTTAATAAATTATTCTATGCCACATTACAAAAAAATACTCCAACGACTAACCCGTCAATTGGAATAGATAGGGAATCTGTTTGAAGACCTATTTAATATCTCTCAATAGATTTTTCACCTGTTGCAACAGATGGACCACCAACACCACAATCAATGCCACCACCAATGCCACCAAGACCACCACCAATGCCACCAATACCAATACTAAGACCACCGACACTACCACCAAAAAAACAAATAGCGACACCACCAACAACATTCACCAACAACACCACAAATACCATCTAATAATACTAAGTTAGTCAACAATACACTGAGACAAAAACTAGGGTTTTCTCAGGTGCTTCGTACTTTTTAGTATCAAAACTAAAAAATTTTAACCCATTCTCAAAGATTATACAACTAAAAGTCTTCTTTTTTATCATTAACTAAAAAGCCCTAATTTTCAAATAAAGAACAAATGTAGAACTCTTTTAAAACTCTGTTACCTATGAAGATAGAGAAAATGATGGATATAAGTGAGAATGAAGTAAAGAATAACAACTATGTGGTCGAAAATGAGAAGAAAATTGATCTATTTTGAAGGGTTGAGCAATATATTGAGTTGTTATTGTCTGTATTGTTGAGAGAGAGAGAGAGAGAGAGAGAGAAGAGTGAGATCTTTATATTTGAAATAAGGAAAAGTTTTTCTCGTAAATGGATAATTTATGTGGGTTGATTTATAATTTTGGAAAAGAATGACAAGCTTTGAAATTGTTAATTTGTCCAAATTGATCTTAATTAATTTTTAAAATTTTAAAAGATATAGTTTTTAAAATAAAGTTAATGAGAACTCATTTCAACTCAGAGTGATCGATCGACGACTCTGATCGGGATGAATTCAATACCAACATCATGCAATTGCAACGACTCAATTAAAGTTGTTGTTGACCCTATGAACTCATTAATCCCTAATTCCACCTAAATCAATTAAGGTTCTATCTTAACATTAAGTTAATGAGAACTTATTTCAATTCAGAGTGATCGATCGACGACTTGGGTCAGAATAAACGCAATACCAATGACTCAATTGAAGTTGTAGTTGACCCTATGAGCTTATTTATCCCTAGTTACACCTAAATAAAATTTAGGTACTATATTAACATTAAGTTAAGGAGAACTTATTTCAACTCAGAATGATCGATCGATGACTTGGGTTGGGATAAATGCAATACCAACACAATGCAATTGCAACGACTCAATTGAAGTTGTAGTTGACCCTATGAGCTCATTTATCCCTAGTTTCACCTAAATTAATTTAGGTACTATCTTAACATTAAGTTAATGAGAACTCATTTCAACTCAGAGTGATTGATTGATGACTTGGGTCGGAATGAATGCAATACCAACACCATGCAATTATAAAGACTCAATTGAAGTTGTTTTTGATCCTATGAACTCATTCATCCCTAGTTCTACCTAAATTAATTAAGGTTCTATATTAACATTAAGTTAATGAAAACTGATTCATCCCTAATTCCACCTAAATTAATTTAGGTACTACCTTAACATTAAGTTTATGAGAATCTTTTCAACTCAGAGTGATCGATCAATGCCTCAGGTCGGGATGAACACAATACCAACACCATGTAATTGCAAAGACTCAATTAAAGTTGTAGTTGACCCTATGAACTCATTCATTCATACCTAGTTCTACGTAAATCAATTGTAATGAAATCTATTGCAACAAACAACTAAGTTATTTAACAGATATTCATATCTGTTACAACTGATGACATATCTGATTTAATTATCAAATAGACATTTGTATTTATTGTGACAGATGACTGAGCTGTTGGAAATTTTCAAATAAATATTAATATTTATTGTAATAGATGACATATCTGATTTAATTATCAAATGAACATTTACATCTGTTATCACATATGACTGAGTTATTGGGATATTTAAACAGATATTGATAGCTATTGTAATAGATGACATATCTGATTTAATTATTAAATGGAAATATGCATCTGTTGTCACAAATGACTGAGCTGTTTGGATTTTTAAATAGATATTTATATCTATTGTAATAGATGACTGTACTGTTGGGATTTTTTTAACAAATATTGTTATTTGTTGCAACAGATTACATATCTGTTTGATTTTTTTTTAATTTTAAAGCAAGCTTCTGTCCAAGCAGATAAAGTAGTACTACAAAATATAGTAAAAAATATTTCTTGGATAACTCAAAAATGAGTTTATTAAGTAGTCTTATCTTGTCTTTTCAATGTCACTAGTTTTCCTCGTGCCCCTCAAATTATTAATGAATATTAATTAATGAATATTGAAACCCACGTCTACGTACACAATACATCTAGAATTATCTTATCTACCTCTCAGCTTTAGCCCTAAATTTATTTTATTCATCTCTCCTTTTTTTCTTTCTCTCCTCTTTAGGGTTATCACAACCTTTTTTCTCCTTTTTCTCATAAAGATCCTTTCAGATCTAAACTGATCCATATCTTTCCTTGACTAAAATTGCTGTTTTGATCCTCTTTTGACATTAAGTTATGGATCACTATTGCTTTTTTATTTGTGTCTTCTTCTTTGTAAGTTATTTACATCTGTTTTTTTAATTTAATTACCATTTATCCATATCATATTTATTTAAAAAATTTGAAGGAACTTTTTAAGGGTTGAATAAGCGATTTGAGAATTTTTATTACAATATGTGAAAAAGGTCATTTGTTGGGACAAATTTAAAAGCCTTGTTGGTAGTATTATTTTTGTATGTATTTTATTTGTTTCTTTATTTTTGATGCTATTATTGAAGTTGTTGGTGGGGTTGACATTGTTGGAACTTGTGGTGTGGTGTTGTTGATGGTGTTGGAACAAAGGATATTGCTTATTTGTTGTTGATGATGTTGTTGGTGGTGTTGGAACAAATATTGTTGTTTCTTTGTTGTTGATATTTTTTTATTTGTTATTTCTTTGTAGTTTATGTTGTTGTTGATATTGCAACAGACGGAGCAACTGTTGAAACAAATCGAACGACCAACAAGGTCGGTTTGATGTATTCCAACAGACTCCACACCTGTTGCAACAGAATCCATATTTATTGCAACAGACTCCACATCTGTTGCAATAAACTCCACATCTGATACAACAGACTCTACATCTGTTGCAACAGACTCCACATCTGATGCAATAGACTCCACATCTATTGTAATAGACTCCATCTCTATTGTAACAGATATAAGGAACTGAAAGTTCTTTCTTTGACATTATTTTTTTCCTCTTCTTTGTAGATATAAGGAATTGAAAGTTGATAAACTTTTTCCCAACCAATACAAGAGGCTGCATTAAAGATGGGTTTGGAGGAATAAACAACATTCAGATGAAACCATTTCATATGTGGGAGGTATGTCTTACTGATAATGTTATCGTGGAAACACACATAGAGTACACTGATTTTGTGAATGTTGTTTTTACCGATTAGTCATTGATCATTCAAACAAGATATCTACAATATTACAGTTAAGTTTGGTAGGTCTGAACTGATAAGGCACAGGGACCATGAATATGGTTCTGATATCCTGACACCCCACACTTAAGGCTTTGTTCGTCCTCGAACAAACTATCATGTCCATATAAATCATCAACTTAGGGTTTCACAGTAACAACACAAAATATTCATCAAGACAAGTACAACAATTCTCAACAAAGAGTAGTTTTCCGATCATTAGTAGAAACGATTCAACCTCTAACATAGACTCGTGATGGTAGTTAATTCGTATCCAAAAGTTAAGGTACAAAGAATCATACACCACTACCCAAAACTCATCAACCATGTGTGTCTCACAATATATTACCCATAATCACTCTCAAGCATAGTATATTTATCAAACATGGGTATAGAAATATCCTTGCTCTCACTCTCACAAAGAATTCATATCCAGCAACTGATGACCATAGGCTTGCCCTTAGTGTAATGCTCCACTAAATGTCAGAATGCTAAGCTTAGGATCAACTAGGACTTTTACGGGTTGTAATGTAGGCTAAGGGATAGGTAGGACTATTTTGGCCAGAAATAGTGACTATGTTCCTAAGCGCTTTAATACATCACATTGTATCATTAACACTTTTCTTTCAAACAACCTTTCTACCTTCTTTTATTCTACCACCCTTTTTCTCCTCTTTTGTTTTTCAATTTTAAGCAACTTTGCAGCTTTCCTTTCCTTTTTCTTTTCATAACATACCTCTTATGATAGCAATTTTTTTTCATAACAAATTCAAGCACCATTACATTCTAAATCATCATACTTACCCAACTTCCTCTTATTTTGTCACATGACTTTACACTTTAAAGCACTTAGGAATTTGGATCAAATTATGGTCTTAAAAAAATGGATTAGGCTTACATATGCGGCTGTCAAAGAACATAGGCTAAAGGCTCAAAAGGGTTTAACTAGGATGATGTCCATGGGTAGGTTAGAATGAGGGTAAACAATTACAGGTTGCCAAAGAAATGCCTAAATCATCTCCTAAACTTGCACTCTTTATTTTTGCTTTACATACATACCAGGCAAGTTCTAGCATCAGCCACAAACATAGAATATACAATATCCTCACACACACAAGGCACATGGTCAACTTTATTGGGAGTAGTATAGACTCTTGACCCAACAACTGAAGGAATTATACCACACAATATCACGTAGTGAGTCACAATTAGAGCCTAAACGTCTCAATAGTCATGATTTTAGCACAAACTCTTGTTATAATCTCATGCTGCCTATTAGAATAATTTCATGCGAAGCTAAGTAAAAAAATTTAACTACAAAAAGAAATGAAAAACGAAAAAAAACTCAAACAAACAAACATAAATAAATGCAAATGCGGATAAAGGAGTATAGCATGCAAATACCCCCACACTTAGATGGGACACTGCCCTCAGTGGAAAATAAATACGAAGAACCTGGTCAGTCGGACTCCTCCTCTATGTCAGGGGTCATACCCCCTTCGTCGGAATTATCATAGGAGTTGTCGTCATCAGAATTCTCCTCCACGTCGGAGTCTGGCATTCGTTGCTCATCATCGGTTGGCATATCGTCATCAAGAGGTTCCTTAAAGTATGTACCTACTCCACACATCTCCCTTGCATGCACATTCATTGGATAGTCATGATCCAACTTTGGAGCTCTGCAGCAGTTGGAACACGTCCACCACTCATCATTGTGAACCGAGTCATGCCATAAAGATGGTGAAAGAAACTCTCATCCCGAGCATGTCTCTCTGCCATAGTAAGGTTGACGCCATGTGTGGTTTCAGCATCTTTGACCTTTGTGAGGTCAACCTTCTTTGGATTTTGTGGGAGTCTATGATCAGCCGGTTCCTCTTCGATGTCTTCCTTTCTCAAGATTGCAGTTAACAAGTTGCCAAAACTGAAATGAGACCGCTTGTGTAGCCTGGCTTTCCGCATGGTGGATCGAATAATTGCCCCAAAGTTGATAGGGACATTCGTCATCAGCGCGTATACCAAGCACACTCTATCTCTTGTTATCTTGGTGTACTGGGTCCCTGGTATGAGGCAAGAGTTGACAATACGCAACTATATCCTTGCCTCCCTATTCAAAGGAGCATATGGGAAGGTGTTGTGTCGTCCGGTGTCTTTTTGTCTGCTCCACCTTGCCATGGATCTACTTTCACAAAGTGTGTGTTGAATTGCTCTATATGGAGGTCTACTGTACAGCTCTTTGAATGGTGATGGATCGACTGAAGGCAAGCCAAAAAAAGAGTTGAAGAAATCCGCATTGAGTTGTAAAATTTGACCCCGAATCTTGACCTCGCTGCCTATGGTTTTCGGCGACCAGTTGGCATGAAATTCTCTTGTCAAATCGAGATTACATTCTCCCATATCTCGGAAGATGAAATCAAGATGTAATGCCATGATCTTGGCCAACATGCGCGGCTCCTTCTTCGCTAGGCTTTCCTTGTTTATCAAGTCCACATGAACATATTTTCTTTCCTTGTTGTTCCTATACCATTCCTTCGCTTCCTCCTCAGGAACCCATTTTATTCCAAACATGCGGCGTGGTAATTGCATTAAGGATGATTCTCCTTGCTCTTTGCGACCTCTTTTCTTGCCTTTTTGGGAAGTGGTAGCCTTATCTTTGCCTTGTCTTGCTTTGGGTGCCATTGTACCTGAGACTTAGAACAATGTTCATGTTAGCATTATCTCAATGGATACAATCTATACACAAGCAATAGGGGTACCACCCCATACTTAGATTGTTGATACAAATTAGTGAAGTAAAAGTGGTCGATTACTTAGACTTCATCGACATACATTTTAGGTGCTATATTCCAACAATCAAATCAGAGATGTCACCCTTCTTGTAATCTTTGCAATACTTTCATGATGGATATAGCAAGACTACTACATAGGGATTACATGAAGGTATAGTATCTAACAATAATCACAACCTCCTATGTTGGCAGGCCACTATAAGTCTCATTCCAATGAACAAGTCATTCCAATATGTAAGTATTCAAGTGACAAGATTATGCAATGTTAATGACTATGGCAATTCCGTAAGTAGTATAACAATGCATCAAAATCAAATTCAAGTTGGAAACAAGTTAAGATTATCCCAACGTATATGTTCACTCACTTGGTTGTGTATCAACAATTCAAACACATTCGTATCACCAATATTTCTTCAAGATTTAGCAATTCATAATAGGCATGATAATGTAGTACTTACGAAAAATAAATGAAGAACAAAGAAGTACTTACTTGATTAATGCCTTTGGTTGATATTCTTGTGAAGAATTAGAGCAAAAGGAAAATTTTTGAGATGATTTGGAGAGTATGTGCGGCGCCTAGTTAGGTTTTTCAATGTGTTTGTGTTTCAAGACTAAGTCTCCTATTTATAGAAAAAGGTTGGGTCGGGTTTTGACCCATTTAAAATCAGTTTTGGAGACAAAAAGTGACCATAGGCGGCGCCTTTAGCTTTGCCTATGCTTGGCATAGGCGGCGCCTTTTGCTTTGGTGAGCATAGGTGGCACCTAGTGCAAAGCCTTTAGTGACCATAGGCGGCGCCTTTCACTTTGCATTTGAGATTCAGAGACAAAAGGCTTTAGCATAGGCGGCGCCTATGCTATGGCATGCTTGAGCATGGGCGGCGCCTATGCTATGGCACACTAGATTCCGAGACCTTAGGCCATAGTATAGGCCATGCCTTGTTCGTGGCCTAGTTTTACCTAGGCCTAGCCTTGTTCGATGCCTATATTTTCATGAGCAATGCTCAATCCATAGCCTTTTGCATCTTCATTCCTAACTTACCACCTTTACCATGCAATCCGTCCAAATCGAAATTTGAAACCGATCTCCTCGTTGTATACCTCTTGCACCTACATTTGCTCAAAACCAATGAAAACGATTAGTACGATGGGTTGCCTTCCACCAAGCGCCTTAGTTTTGGTCGTGGCACGACTCTTCTTTTTGGTTTTTTATTAATCAAAAGCAAAACATATACTAGAACAAAAAAAATGAAAAACGATAAACGATGGGTTGCATCCCATCTAGCGCCTTATTTATTGTCGCGGCACGACATAGTTACCTTGAGTACTTAGACTTCGTCGAGATAAGTGATGGCCATATAATTTATCGAATCAAGAGGACCGATATAGGGTTTAACTCGTTGGCCATTCACTTTGAAGATAACACTATTGGTGTCTTCCAACTCAACTACTCCAGACGAGTAGACTTGGATAACTTTGTATGGACCAGACCACTTGGACTTTAACTTACCTGGGAATATCTTCAATCTGGAGTTGAAGAGAAGCACCATATCATCCTTTTGAAAGTTTCGTCGAACAATCCACTGATTATGATACTTCTTCATCCGCTCCTTGTATAGGTCCGATCTCTCATAAGCATGTAGACGGAATTCATCCATCTCATTCAGTTGCTCCAATCTCTGATTCATTGCATCATCCCAATTCAGATTCAATCGCTTTAATGCCCACAATGCCTTATGCTCAAGCTCAATGGGTAAGTGACAAGCCTTCCCATAAACTAGTTGATAAGGGGACATGCCAATTGGTGTTTTGAATGCAGTCCTATAGGCCCATAGTGCATCGTCCAGCTTCCGAAACCAATCTGTCCTATTAGCATTTACCGTTTTAGCAAGGATTTGCTTGATCTCTCGGTTGGAAACCTCTACCTGGCCGCTAGTTTGTGGGTGATAAGGCGTGGCTACCTTATGTTGCTTGACACCATATTTTGCCAACACGGATTTGAATAGCTTGTTGCAAAAGTGAGATCCTCCATCGCTTATAATAGTACGTGGTACTCCAAAGCGAGAGAAGATATTTCTCTCTAAGAATGCTACAACACGCTTTTCCTCATTGTCGGCCAACGCTACAGCTTCAACCCATTTTGAGACATAATCTACAGCAACTAGGATGTACTTCATTCCAAACGAATTTACGAATGGACCGATGAAATCAACACCCCATACGTCAAAGAGCTCTACTTCAAGGATTTTTGACATGGGCATCTCATGGTGTTTCGAAATAGCACCTTGTCTTTGGCATTGGTCGCATCTTATAACAAAGTCGTAGGCATCTCTGAATATCGAAGGCCAATAATATCCACTTTGCAATACCTTTCTTGCTGTCCGATTACCTGCGTGATGTCCACCAACTTGGGAAGTGTGGCATGCTTCCAATATATTAGGCACCTCTACATGGGATATACATCATCGAATAACACCATCCGCACATCGTCGAAACAAATATGGCTCATCCCAAAAGTAGTGCTGTATATCATGCATAAACTTTCTCTTTTGATGGTAAGATAAGTTTGCAGGTATCACATTACTCACCACAAAATTTGCAAAGTCGGCATACCATGGTAATCCTTCCATTGTTGCTGCTAAGATCTCCTCATCAGGGAATGCATCATCAATCTCGATTTTAGGTTGCGCCACATGCTCGTTCTCGAGTCTAGACAGATGGTCAGCCACTTGGTTCTCACAACCTCTTCTATCTTTAACCTTGAAATCAAATTCTTGCAGCAGCAAAACCCATCGAATTAGTCTTGGTTTTGCATCCTTCTTTGTCATTAGATACCTTAGAGTTGCATGGTCTATATGAACTATCACTTTGGTACCCAACAAATAAGCTCGGAACTTCTCAAACGCATACACAACCGCTAGGAGCTTTTGTTCTGTGATAGTGTAGTTCTTTTGGGCTTCGTTCAGGACCTTACTCGCATAGTAGATAGGATGAAATAGCTTCTCCTTTCTTTGTCCAAGTACAGCACCAACGGCTACCCCACTAGCATCACACATGACTTCGAACGGGAGAGACCAATCTGGTGCTACCATGATAGGGGCTTCAATTAGTTTTTCTTTGAGGCATTCGAATGCCTTCACACAATCTTCATTGAAGTCAAAATTTGCATCTTTCTCCAAGAGTTTGCACAATGGACTAGCAATTTTGGAGAAGTCTTTGATAAACCGTCGATAGAAACCTGCGTGACCGAGGAAACTACGAACACCTTTCACAGAGATTGGGGGTGGCATCTTCTCAATAACTTTAATTTTCGCTCGATCCACCTCAATTCCTCTTTCAGAGATTTTATGCCCAAGAACGATACCTTCTTTTACCATAAAGTGACACTTCTCCCAATTCAGCACTAGGTTGAATTCTACACATCTTTCCAATGCCATGCTTAGGTTTGCCAAGCACGCTTCAAAAGACTCACCAACAACTAAAAAATCGTCCATAAATACCTCCAAAGTGTCTTCAACCATATAAAAAAAATGGACATCATACATCGCTGAAAGGTGGCTGGTGCGTTACATAGCCCGAATGGCATACATTTGAAGGCAAACGTACCATATGGGCATGTGAATGTTGTCTTCTCTTGGTCTTCGGGAGCAATACAAATCTGATTATAGCCGGAATAACCATCTAAGAAACAAAACCATCCTTTCCCCGCTAATCGATCTAGCATTTGGTCCATAAATGGCATTGGAAAGTGATCTTTGAGTGTCCATGAATTTAGCTTTTGGTAGTCCATGCATACCCTCCATCCGGTGACGGGTCTAAGTGGAATAAGCTCATTCTTTTCATTCGCGACCACCGTCATGCCTCATTTCTTGGGAATACATTGTACCGGGCTTACCCATGTACTATCAGAGATTGGATACACAACTCCTGTGTCTAACCACTTAATTATTTCTTTCTTCACCACTTCTTGCATAGGTGGGTTTAGACGCCTTTGATGCTCAATGGTGGGTGTGCAATTCTCTTCAAGCTGAATCTTGTGTGTACAAATCCCAGGTGGAATACCAATAATATCTGCAATGGTCCATCCAATGGCTCTTATATACTTCCGTAGAATAGCAATGACAGCTGCAACTTGTTGCTCACCCAAATCTACCGCCATAATGACTGGAAGTGTATTTCCGCTTCCTAAGAATGCGTACTTTAAATGACTTGGAAGCTCCTTCAATTCTAACGTGGGTGGCTCTTCAATAGATGGCTTAGCTGGTGGTGTGGGTCGATTTTTGAGATCAAGGTCCAGCTTCTTGGGAGCATGGCGATATGTCCCTAATCCTGATAGAGCATAAATAGCTTCTTCACAATTTTCAGCATCCTTACTCTCACCATTCGTAAGCAAAGTCGCCAATGGGTCATCAAGCTGCTCCTCTTCAAGTAATTCTTTCTCATCATCAAAGTAAACATCAGCCACCGAGAATACATTCAGCTCTTTGGGTTGCTTCATTGATTTGCAAACATCAAAGCGAACTACTTCATCATTTATTCGGAATGAAAGCTCATTAGCTCTCAAATCAATAAGCACACTTCCCGTAGCAAGGAAAGGGCACCCCAAGATTATGGGAACTTCTGAATCTACCTCACAATCCAAAATAACAAAGTTTGCCGGAAAGATGAATGAAGAAACCTTTACCAATACATCACATAGAATACCAACAGCTCATTTTACCGACCTATCCGCCATTACGAGCCTCATATTGGTTGGAGTAGGATCACCCAACCCCAAATTTTTATAGATAGATAGTGGCATCAAATTGATGCTGGCTCCTAAATCACATAATGCCTTGGCAAAATTTAAAGATCCAACGGTGCAAGGAATAGTGAAGGCACCAGGGTTGGCCTTTTTCTGAACTAGCAATCTTGTAGCGATTGCACTGCAATGGTGAACATTATCTGCCGGCTCATAGCTTACCGCCCGCTTCTTTGTTAAAAGGTCCTTCATGAATTTTGCGCACCCATGCATTTGCTCTAGTGCCTCTACCAACGGAACATTAATGGTCAGCTGCTTTAACATCGTCATGAATTTGCTGAACTTTGTATCATCCCCAATCTTCTTCAATCTTTGAGGAAAAGGTGGTGGTGGATATGGAATTGTTTTCTCCACGGCTTTCTTCTCCTCTTGCTTTCGAATTTTGGTCTTTTCAGGCTGCAAACCACTAGGGGTGACGTCATGGACGTCTTGGTCATTGTCTATGGTGTCCTCATCTTCTTTATTTTTGGCCACTTGCTTGCTTTGGGATGAATTTTCTAGCACCTTACCACTCCTGGTAGTAATAGCCATGCATGATCCATCGTTCCTTGGATTTTGCACAGTGTTGCTAGGTAAAGTGCCAGCCTTTCTTTGATTGAATGCCGTAGATAATTGACTCAATTGTTGCTCCAGCTATTTTATTGAAGTGGAATGCGAGTCAACCAATTGCTTCATTGAGGGCAAGTCTTTCTTCACCTCATTCACTCCCGTATTAGTTGCCTCTACTCCTTTCAATAGTTTAGCCATCATATCTTCCATTGACATATTTCCAAAACCAGATGCAGCGGCGTCACGTCTTCCAGAAGGAACATACAAACCACTCCTGTCAGTCTTATCCTTCCAACTACCTTGATCAAGGTCCTTATATCCTGAATTATCATAATAGTTCTGACCTTGGTTTCCTTGGGCATTGCCTCGGAAACCCCCCTGATTGTTCAAGTAGTTGGCTTCTTCCTCGGAATCGGATTCCTCTCTTCCTTTTGATGCAACAGCTTTAACTTTTTTGGTCTTCCCTGTTAATAGATACTTTGTAAGAAGATCCATCTGCATTTTCATGTGATCCATGTCTTGGTCATGATCCTCTTGTCTTCGCCTCTGCTCTGCAGTCATGCCAAAAGATACAGTAGAGCTTGCTACCTCAGAATCCCAGGTATACCAAGCTCTACTTTGCTTTGTCATCCGATCTAGCATATTGCTTGCCTGCACAAAGGTGAGGTCCATAAATGATCCACCTGCTGCATTATCTACCACTGGCTTAGTCACCGAATTCAAAGATCTGTATAATATCTCCATCAAGTGGAGATTGGTCATATGGTGATTTGGGCACCGCATAAGCTTCGTGTTGAACCTCTCCCATGTTTCGTGGAGGGCTTCAGTTGGAAGCTGCCGAAAATTTATGATCTCATCTCTCAATTGTGCTCTTTTGGATGGCGGAAAGAATCTTTCTAGGAAAGCGTCTTTCAATTGCCTCCAATTAGTAATAGAATCAGGAGTCAGCCCATTCAACCATAGAGTTGCCTCCCCAAACAGAGACAATGGAAATAAGTGCAGTCGAATTGCATTCTGTCCAACGCCAGGATTGTCGAATGACTTGCATGTAGAAATAAAGTTGACTAGATGCATATTCGGATCATCACCCACAAGTCCAACGAATAATCCCTTAAGCTGCAATAGTTGAATCATTGTGCTAGTGATATTGAACTTTTCTCCAGGTGCCAAGGGTGGCAGAATAATGGCTCCTGTGGCACCAGCTTCATCCAAATCATCATCATCGTCATCAAAAGGAATCTGCACAGCTCGACGATCAGGCCTCAATCGCGCTTGATGATCTCTTCTCTGCATGGGTGCCATCATCTCAGCAGTACGCCGTAGGTTTAGTAGCTCCTCATCGCCCAGGTCCTCATCATCAGGATTTGTTGCACGACCTGGGTTATCAATATTCTGTTGATGCACTTGAGCAATTATCCTTTCAATTTCACGCTGTACATCCATTGATGCACTGAACAAACCTGAATAAAACAAAAACAGCAAATAAAAGTTAAAGTACGAGAATCTTTGACCAAAGGGTCTAGTAACTATCACAAACTTAGTTGACACTCGTATTCCCCGGCAACGGCGCCAATTTTTGATAACGCTCAATCTACTTGTTGACCAAGCGTATCTAACGGTTCAAATTCTCCAAGAGGTTAATCCAGTTACGGCACTAACTTTTTAATAGGGGATGGGACCCTACTACCTTGACATTATCTTTTTTCTAGACATATAACTTTTCTTTCGAACAAGTTAATGCTATACTGGCGTATTCTTGCGTTTGCAACCATAAAGAATTTAGATTAAGATGAAGAGAATAATGATATAAGCAGCATACGTGTCACAAACTCACAAACTCATAGCAATAGATAGTATCTCATACGGCTTCCATAATCCCAACAGAGAGGTTTAGTTACCCATGAGTGCGAAGTAAATCACAATAGACATTGTTATTATACCACAATAAAGATTTCATGTAGTAGTAGTGTGGTAGGCGTTAGGCGTGAATTCCTAGCAAAGTAACATTTCTCTTGTTGCGGAAATTAAGAATTGAATAGATGAATAGAAGAAGAATAAAAAGTAGAATTGATGGAAGGGTTAGAAGAAGAGTTATAGAGTAATAGAATTAATGAGGAATGAATAAAAAATCTCTAGCAAAATAGGGTATTTATAATACCCATATCCTATTCCTACTAAGCTAATGAATTACTTAACCCAATCCTACTTGGTTAATGTATCATTATCCTAATCCTAATAAATTACTGCTTGTCCCCAAAGTCTTCAGAAATGTTGTTTTTGCCCGGGACAGGTTTTCCATGCATCACTTTCAGTCCATAGGCGCCCAAATGCTACTCTCCTTCTTTCGTGAAGCTTTCTTTGGCATCAAGTTATCCATAAAATGCTGAATTTTGCATCATTTATACCTGAAAACTTGCTAATCATGTTCGTTAGCTCACTTACAGGAAAAAGGACTAAAAGTGCATGAAATATATAATTTGTCCTCAAAACTTGGCTAAAATATGGGCAAAATCTAGTGCTATAGGCGTGTAAATTCGCCTATCATCAATATCCTGTTAAGATTTAATATCGGTTGTTTCTCATGTTAATGTGTCAAGCATTGTGAAGGGATATAGTTTTGGTGTCATTATAAAGAGATTCACTAGCCATTGGATTAACTTTTAGGGTGCATTGGACTATGAGAAGTCCTTCGAAGCCTAGCACTGCATCTCACAAGAATGGAAAATCAATATAGTTATTGCCCTAGCCCAAATTTATATGGTTAGGTTGCTTGGAGTGATGATTATCCGCTTGAAGGTGCGGTAGGAGAATGCCTTTGAGGGAAAATGGTGGTTGATGAAAGACTATATCATCTGAGAGCTAATTGAAGAGGATACATAGGGTAGAAAGTAACTTCTAGCAAATCTGGATGAAATTATCTTAAAACATGAGAAATTTGTATCAAGTACAAATATGAAATTGTATCTGATAATGAAAAATCCGTCTGTTGTTTCTCTAAGAGAAAAATAGTGCAGATGGTTATTTTTCTAGGGAGTTGTGCCTAGGTTGCAATGTCAGGATTATCACCTAGATTCTAGATAATAGTAGAAAACCAAGAAAGCAGTCTTACGGGCATTGAGGGTTGAAATGATGTACAGTAAGTCTAGAAAACTTACACCAATAGCAACTGCAGTTAAAATAAGGAATTTAAGCGAAGGAGACAATTTTTGAAATTTAAATTGCATCCCATGCCTTCTTGTTTGTGGTTTCGATTAGGCCCATTGTTGTTTACTTGATCGGAACCACAAACAAGATTAAAAGACAGTTTGACTATTATTACATCCTTTGCAATATGGTTATAATTAATTGTGTTTTCTAGTCTTAGCTAGCTTTAAACATATCTTGGAGAAGATCAGAGGCTTGCTGTAGTATGTGAATTTCGATAATTTTCAAGCTTGCCTCCAGCTTGTCGATTTGGTATTCAAGCTTGTCGTTGCTGTCTTTGAAGTTGGTATAGATCTCCTGATCTCTTATGAGCTCGGTCAGGAACACTATCTTCAAAGTTGTGGCATTGTAGAAGCCCTTCAAAACACTTTCTTCAGTAGCCTTAAAGGATACATGTAGGGTCGCTGTGTTTGTTTTAGGTCAAAATATATTGATGCACACTGAAGATGTGGTCCCAACCATTTAATAGCTCAATTTTATCGAGCGTTGATCAATGCAGCTTGCTCAGCCAACCTTCAAGGGATTTGATAAATTAATAAGCAAGGAGTTACGTAATGTTTGATCTAAACCGACTTTACCAAGCCTATCAAACGTTACATAAATCCAGGCTTATTAACCTATAAAAAAACTTTGCCCATGTTAGTGGACAAATCAAACGAGCTAAATCTCTCAGCCTCTCTGCTAAATCTCTCAAACGTTACGTAACTCCTTACTTATTAATTTATCAAATCCCTTGAAGGTTGGTTGAGTAAGATACATTGGGAAACGCTCGATAAAAGTGAGTTATTCAATGGTTGGGACCACATATTCAATGTGCATCAACATATTTTGACCTAAAATAAACACAGCGACCCTCCATGTATCCTTTAAGGCTTCTGAAGAAAGTGTTCTGAAGGACTTCTTCAATACCACAACTCCAAAGGAGAAACTATTCCTGATCAAGCTCACAAGATATTAGGAACTCTATACCAACTTTAAAGATGACAACGACAAGCTTGAACACCAAATCAATAAGCTGGAGGCAAGCTTGAAAATTATTGGGATTCACATACTACATCAAGACTCTAATCTTCTCCAAGGAATGTTGAAACCATGCTAAGGCAAAAAAACACAATCAATTAATCCATATTTCTAAGAAAGTAATGACACTCAATCTATCTTTCAATATTGTTTGTGGTTCTGATCAGGTCAACAGCAGTGGACCTAATCGGAACCACAAACAAGAAGACATCAGATGAAATTTAAAATTTAGAAATTGCTGCCTTCGCTTAGATTCCTTACTTTGATTGAAGTAGCTGTTGGCACAAGTTTTCTAGACGTACTATACATTATTTCAACCCTCAATGCCCGTAAGGCTACTTTTTTGGTCTTCTGCTATTTTTTATTTAGGTGATAATCCCGACCACGATACCTACTCTCAGCTCCCTAGCAAAGTGTCCATCTACATTGTTTTTCTTTCAGAGAGACAACAAATGAATTTACATTATTGGATACACTTTCATATTTGCACTTGATTTAGATTTCTCATGTTTTAAGATAATTTCATCGGCCAGATTTGCTAGAAGTTACTTTCTACCCTATGTCTCTTCTTCAATTAGCTCTTAGATGATATAGTCTTTCATCAACTCCCCTTTCCCTTGCAGGCATTCTCCTTCGGCTTCTTCTATCATATAATCATCTTCTCGATCAACCCTTTCATATAAATTTGGGCCAGGGGAATTTCTATTGGTTTTCTGTTCTTGTTTGATGCAGTGCGAGGCTTCAAAGACCTTCTCAGAGTCCAATGCACTCTTAAAGTTAAGTCTAATCCCTATTGATCTCTGCAATGACACCAAATATTGATTCCTTCTCAAAACTTGACACGCATAAACACGAGCAACAACCTTCAGTAATTCGTAACAGGGTATCTGCACTATCTTCATGGGGCCCTCAGCCTTATCGATTCGAACCCATCAAACTTAATCATACAATGCAGGATCTTGTTTGAATGATCAGTGCCTAATCGGTTAAAAAATGCATTCACAAAAACATTATACTTTGTGTATGTTGTCCTGATGACCTTATCAGTAATACTTAACTCCCACACATGACAGTGGATCCATCCATCTGCACGCTCCTTATTCTTCCTAGCCCATCTATGGCTTAAATTAAATAAACAAATGACTTGCAAGTTGACACAGATACCACATCTGTTTAAATTCTGAAACAATTGCATACATCTGTTATGACAGATGATCAATCTGTTTCAACATATGACATATCTATTGGAAAAGTAAACAGATATATCCATCTATTGCAACAGATTGTAAATATATTGTAAGTTATCTGACAGATGAAATATATTTTGCAACAGATTACCCATCTATTAGATTTATTTTAAAGCAATTTTCTTTTCTTTTCGAAATACAATAAAAGATAAAATATTGTATTTAGATCCATTTTTTAATTTACATATTCAAAAAGTAATCAGTTTTATTTAATTAAGGGATATGAACAGTCGTGACTTTTTGTTTGACTAACCCCTTCCAATTTAATCATTTATAAATAGGTTCCTCCTTACTCGTTCATTCTACTACACTTACAATACAAATATGGCTGATCTAAATTCGTACAAGAAGATGCATATCGAGTTCTTACGGGAAATTCAAAGGTAGTTTGATGACTTCAGAGGGATTTGACCGACTTCGGAATATAGCTGAGGAGCCGGATGAAAATTGTTCGGTTGACAATACTAATACTAATACTAATACTAATAATAATAGTAATGATAATAATAATAATAATAATAGCAGTAATAATAATTAGGTTATATTTTTTATTTTAGCATATGTATTATTTTTCTCCTTTTGTATATTAGATCTACCCAAGGAATTTAAAAATTTATGTTTTGGTGGTCGACTTTAAATTTTTAATTCTTATTTAGTATTTAATTATCATTCTATTTATTCTTTATTCTCAACATGTCGATGGTTGGTAGTAGGGATTGAGCATTTGTGGCAACAGAGGTTAATGCGATGCGATAGATCGATCATATGTTGCAACAAGCGGTTATTAATAAAAAAAGATTATTGTTATTGAGAGGGTGGAAAGACGTGACTTTTTGATTATTTAATATAAAAAATGGTGCGTAAATAAATAGTAAGAAAATAAATGATAAACACAATTTATAACCGTAAAAAAATGGTTATTTGATTTTAATAACTGATCGTGACTTTTTACCTTTTTTATTTTTAAAATTGTTTTCTAAAATTATTTATTGATTATATAATTAAAAAATCACAATATTTCATTAATTAATTAACTTACATGATGATTGTTAAGAAAAAATCACGACTATTCACCTTTTTCTTAACAATCATCATATAATCTAATTAATTAATTCAATATTGTGACTTGTTTTATTATATAATAAATAAATAATTTTAAAAATAAATTTAAAAATAAAAATGGTGAAAAGTCACTATCAGTTATTAAAATCAAAGTGACTTTTTGTCTAAAACACATTCAATAATGTTGCGGATGCATCAAATTCCTCATCCGTTGCGACAGATGTATCAACTGTTAGAAGAAATTAAAAAAGCTATACAAACAGATCGTCCATTTGTTGCAATAGATGGTATATCTGTTGGAACTGATGGTTTATCTAATTCAACAGACATACAATCTGTTGCCAGAACTCAATTAAAATGGTTATTATTTTATTAAAGAAATGATTATTGAAAAGGTATTTTTTTAATTTATATAATAAAAAAGTTTAAAAATTTGGATTAATGATATGAAGATAATTTTTTTTTTAAAAAATAGATTATATGTTGCAACAGATAGATTATCTGATGCAACAGGTTCTCTATTTGTTGCAACAGATGGTATATCTGTTATCATAGATGAGTTATCTAATGCAACATATATAGAATCTGTTGTCACAACTCAA
Source organism: Capsicum baccatum var. pendulum (assembly GCA_030864225.1). Taxonomy (NCBI): domain Eukaryota; kingdom Viridiplantae; phylum Streptophyta; class Magnoliopsida; order Solanales; family Solanaceae; genus Capsicum; species Capsicum baccatum. Next base: position 201,660,624 of record CM061553.1, read on the forward strand.
TAAAAATGGTTCTTGGAAAGAACCAATTAATAATAAAAATCTAAAAAGTCATGACTTACCACAATATTTCTTAATTTAATTAAAGTCATAACTTTTCACAGTAATAAAAATAGAATTAATAAATGAAGGTGAATAGTTAGATTAAATGTTGCAACAGATAGATTATTTGATGCAACAAGTTCTCTATTTGTTGCAATAGATAGTATATCTGTTGTCACAGATGAGTTATCTGATGCAACAAATATAGAATCTGTTGTCACAACTCAATAAAATGGTTCTTGGAAAGAACTAATTAATAATAATAATCTAAAAAGTCACAAATTATAACAATATTTCTCAATTTAATTAAAGTCATAACTTTTCACAGTAATAAAAATGTAATTAATAAATGGAGGTGAATAGTTAGATTAAATGTTGCAACAGATAGATTATCTGATGCAACAAGTTCACTATTTGTTGCAACATATGGTAAATCTGTTGTCACAGATGAGTTAGATGAGTTATCTGATGCAACAGATATAGAATATGTTGTCACAACTCAATAAAAATGGTTCTTGAAAAGAACTAATTAATAATAATAATAATCTGAAAAGTCATGACTTATCATAATATTTCTTAATTTAATTAAGGCATAACTTTTCACAGTTATAAAAAATATTATTAATAAATGGAGGTGAACAGTTGCGCCTTTTTGCCACTCATTCAAATTTAATCCTCTATAAATAGGTCCCTCCTTACTCATCTGTTCATTCATTCAATTACACTCTATTTATTTATTGCATCTTGTCTTTCATATTACACCTTCCACAACTTTCTCTTTCCTAACTCAGGTAAGTTTTTTTCTTATCAATTTGTAGTATACGTTGTACTACATTCAGATATTCTTTTCTTTACTTTTATTTTTATGTTTTTTGTCAATTCATATGTGTTTTAGATATGACTGATCCATTGTGGGACATGACTTTTCTACAAGACACCATGAATGAACTTCAGATGATGGTTCATGACATGCAATGGAAACTGGGAGCAGTTAGAGCAAGGATGCTCCATGAGATCCGACGGCTGAGAAGAGCCTTGCTACTACCTATGGAAGATTGGCCGGCTGGCAATAATAATAATAATAATAATAATAATAATAATAATAATAATAATAATAATAATAAAAATAATAATAATAATAATAATAATAATAATAATAATAATTCTACGAATAATAATTAGATTATTTTTTTCTTTTAGTCTCGTCTATGTATATGTATATGTATTTTTATTTGTTTTAGTTTAATAAAAAATTATGTTTGATCAACTTTTACGTTCTAATTCATATTTAATTTTCATTCTGTCTATTATCTTCTCAACAAACATGTCGACGATTGGACGTAAGGAACACATTTGAATCCAGTAGCAATAGCAAGATTTATCTATTGGGTTTGTGGCAGGAATTGATTTGTGTTGTTCCAAACAGGTTACTTATATGTTGCAACAGATATACAGTCTGATGCAACAGATAATAAGTCTGATGCAACAGATAACTAGTCTGTTGTACGACTTTGACGTTTAAATTCATACTCCCCCCATCTCAAATTACTAATTCAAAATTGAAATGGCACATTGATTAAGAAAAATAATTAATAACATGCCTAGTTTACCATAATACCCCTATTAAATGATGTTTACACTTTAATTTAAAGAAAAAGTGATTAATACAAAGGGTAAAACAGGGAATTTTTTTAATCTCTTCTTAATTAATGAGAAAAGATAAGTAAAATGACAAATCAAATTAGGAAATTTGGGACGGGTAATTTGAGACGGAGGGAGTATTTAATTTTCATTTTGTCTATTATATTCTCAACAAGCATGTCGACGATTGGACGTAAGAAATAATTTTGAATCTAATTTGCATAGCAAGAGTTGGAACATATTGGTTATCTGTTGGGTTTGTGGAAAGGGATGATTTGTATTGTTCCAAATAAATTAATCATCTTTTACAACAGATAAGCAGTCTGATGCAATAGATAGTCAGTCTAATATAACAGATAATCAGTCTGATCTAACAGATAATTAGTCTGATGCAACAAATGACTAGTCTGTTGCAACAGATTACTCATCTGACGCAACAGATGAGTGATCTGTTTAAATTGTGGGCACTAATATTGGATTCATGATCGGGTTCTATCCATTGTTGGAAAAACAGCAGTAACTGTGTATCCAGATGACAAATTCAAATAAAAATCATAATTTTACTTACAAAAGTCACCTATGAAGTGATGCCAAAGTGGAAAGTGATGTAGGAAACGAAATTTGACCTAAGAAATTAGTCAGATAGCAGTAGTAGCGGTAACATCATCATCATCAACAACAACAACAACGACAATGGCCGACAAGAAGAAGATGGAGATGATAATAAAATAGAAGATGATGATAATGAAGAAGAAAATGATGAATAAAGTAGCAGCAACAATGAACAACAATAATCGTGAAGAGAGCGAAAACAACAACGGATGAGAAGAGAGAGAAACGCTCCTTTTTTTTCCTCCGTTTCCTGTTATATTAACTAATATTTGGATTAAAGTATAAATTAAAAAACTTGGGGGTTATTTTCAAACTTTTCCAACTTTCTTAATCAATAATAAAGTAATTATCACCTCCATTCAATAATTAAGACATATATCATCTGCACCTCATTTTAAAACTCTTTTGTCACCTACAGCTCAAAGCCCCTTGAATGTAAAGGACTCGAAACAACACAATTGACAACTTTTTCTTTCCTTTTTTTTTTTTTAAAAGAAAGAAAACAACACTTTACAATTTGTCAATAAATTAGTTGATTAGAAAAATGTCAGATTTAAGCCTCTGAGGAGTTTTTTTTTTTTTTTCGAGATCTATATAAATTTTATGTGATTAACTTAATAATTTAATAAATAAATCAAACATGCACAATTTCTTTTTAAATTTAAGTAATAGGTGTTCAGTTGAAATACTCTTTCAAGAATTGAGGTGTTCGCTGGAGCAAATTTAATTTAGTATTTAAATGAAATATCCTCATAAATTTTAAAAATTAACTTCTTCCTCTAGTTCGTTTTAGTTGATCCTTTTTAAAAAAATATTTATTCTAATTTAATTATCTATTTTATAAAATTAAGAGAATTTTATTATGCTCTTCCAATATTACACTATCATTAAATAACTAAATAAAGTGTATATACTCTCTTCATTTCAAAATAGTTGGGCCTTGTTAACTTGACGCACCACTTAAGAAAATATTAATTAGCGATTTATTTTACCTTTATGCTTTAATAATATAAATTTGAGTATATATATATATATATATATATATATATATATATATATATATACACACACTTTTTTAGTCAAGAATATTGAAAGAACATAATAAAACTCTTTTGATTTTATAAAAGAGATAAATAAATTAAAATAAATATTTTTAGAAAGAGTATCAATTATTTTGATATGAAGAGGATACTCAGATTTATATAATGAAACATAATTAATAAAATTAATTTGATAAAATAGACTTTTAATAAATACTTTTTATTAAAACGATGACACATAATGCATGTCTTAGTTTCTTGTTACCCTTGTCTTCCATATGTCCAATGCAATTTCCAATTACTTTTTATGCAGTTTTGTTGCTATTGGTGAGAGAAAAATAATTTATCACCACACAACCACATAACAATTAAAAATTATTGTGCCTGCAAATTTAGAAAGAGTGTTGAATTTCTTGAAGACACAAAAGACAACATTAAGTAATGATCTTTTTAAACCACTATTCAAAGTAATTAATTAAATCCAATAAAGAGCAATTTTACAAAATGACAAAAACAATCCCACGAGAACGACCAAAAGGCAACCATTCTCATAAATATTAGTAAAGTAATATTTATGGACTATTAACTGTAACCATCTTTTGGAAGATGACTTAACAATGAAAGAAAAAACAAAACAAAACAAAACATAGGAAATGCTAAATATATAGTGGAAGTCCTAGAAAAAAGTTACTCATAAATCTCTAAACGAAGCCATCGAATCTATTGAAGCCCTACATTAACTTTTCTGAAAATATATATTCAAAATTATTGAAGAATGTCTCTATCAATACCTAAGTTGCTGAGGCAATCTAAGATATCCACTATAGAACACAGCTAGCAAATCATATTGTAAGTAGGCAGAAAAGTGTAACGCAAAACCATTAAGTTTAGGGGTCGTTCGGTGGGAAGTGATAGATAAGGATATCTCACAAGATTAGTTATCCAATATTCATCCTTAATTAGAGATTTCAGGTTTGAAGCCTCCTAATACGAAGTCGTCTTTGTTAGGGAGTACTTTATTCCTCAATGTGGGACTTTTCAATGCAAATTTAAATTTAAATTTAATTGGGCTCTAATGCAGCTACCGAACACCGAATGTGAAAAAAAGTTCCCTCTTGGAATAAATCACTAACAATAATGTGATTAAACATGATCTTTGCTCACTAGCGATAACGTAATAAAAATTTGGCGAGACCAAGCTCTTACACTGATTAAAAGTATAACAGCATGAATTGTATATTTTCCTATTTTAAAGTTGACTTATTTAGATGAAAATCGACTAAAAGTTGAGCAGTAAAAGGAAAGCGGTAAATAATAGAATGGAAGAGTGTAAAAATTAATTAAGGAGACACCCCATATTTCTATATTGTTCCAGATTCGATGTAAATTCTAGTCTTATCCCCTTGCAAAGAATGATTCTGTTGCTCCCGGTTACAGGTTTCTTGTGATAATCACTACAACCACTCTTAGTGAGAATTGTAACTTTTTTTCAATAAGTTGATACAGAGTCTCTCTCATTGACTCCATCTCTTTTCTTTTTGGTTTATAAAGTAAATTTGTAAGTAGAATATGATGTTTTCTTTATCTTAATTTGTTGGGTAGATTTGTAAATCTTCTTTAGAGGTTTTCACACGTTGGATAGATCTTGAACTATATCTAACATAAATGGCAACCCAATGAATTTGATTCTTGTAAGGACTTGTTGGATCCTCTACAAATTCTTTTTCTTTTTGACTTTTTAATATTAGGGTGTGTCAGGTATATTGAAGGGTTGGGAGGGGTTGCTTGTAACACCCCGTATTCAAGTACGTGTATTGATCTTATTTATATGGAATTAATTTTTTTATTTTATTTATACCAGAATTTACCCGGCGATGGTTCCATGCGAAGGTTATTGAATAAGATTTCCAACGATATAAAGATTTTCAAAAACGGATAGGTTTCAGATATAATCGAGTACGTTCGAAACTATAAAACGGTGGCCGGGATATTTGGGAATAGTAAATGTGTAGGAAAATTTCCTGCACACAAACTACTAAGGCCAGACGAATTTTTGGGTCAAATTTGAATGATCATAACTCCCTTAATATAATGAACTGGGAGAGCTGCGACCTATGAAAAGAAAGATCTTTGAGTCTTCTTTCCAATTCAATTAGTTTCATCCAAATCCAACGTCTGAGTAAGGAGTTATACTCGTTTTACTTTAGCCTATCAAAATAGATTTTTAGGGTCAACTTCAAACGACCATAACTCCTTGTACAGGACGAACTGGGTGGCCTACTTTATATGAAATGAAATCCCTTTGAATTATCCTTCCAACGATACCAATTTCACCCAAATCCGATATCGGAGCAAAGAGTTATGGTCGATCTACTTTAGCTTATCAAAATAGTCCACCAAAGGACAGATTTCACATTATTTAAATTTTAAAGGCATTTTGGTCATTTTCTATTATATTATGGACGAGAATATGTGTATATATACATTTAGATGAGTTCAAAATCTCATTTTCATCATCAATCATTGAGGAAGAACAAACCCTAGCCAAATTTGACCTTTAAATTACTTTTGAATCAATCGTAGAAATTCCAAAGTAATCCGATAACTGCGTTTGTCATCTCGAGAGCTTCGAACGACACCTATTATTTGTGCCAACAGGATTGCATAATCAAGAGGTGAATTCTAAGATATGAATATGGTTTTCCTTTGTTCTTTTCCATATGTATATGTGTGATAGAGGATTATATGTATTGGTTGTTATTGAAAGGTGATGGAAATAGGGTTCTGGACTATTTTGCATGGTTTGGTTGTATTGAATTGTGGAAGGTGGATATTGTAATTGAGTTATGGAAGGTGGATATGGTGATATACTATTTAATTGATGATTATTTATGTCTATGGCTCAATTTGGTTTAATGGATTGGTTGGAAGAATAAATAAATCCAAACTTGATATTAGAGGATGTTACATTCACATGCATGGAGTATAATAGGGTTAAAGTGACACCCTTTATGGTGTAATTAAGGCTTACTACTTAACCACTAGTTTGGTGAATTCAAATAATTAAATTGTGACGTTTGATTGCTAATACTAGATTGCTATATATGTTCATTGTAGATAAGTAATTCGAAAAGACGGGAAGTCCATTTGGGACTAGTATAGAAGGTTGACAGTCAGGTATGTAAAGCATACTCTATACCATATCTTTGGCATGAAAGTAAACAATTGTTCTATTAAGAAAGTTTCCAAAGTTGTTCAATAACATGTGATCCATAATGGTTTTGTATGATGTCCTACGTTACCAATGAACTTGTTTCCACCCTACAAGATGTCAAGACATTTCAATACTTACTTGTTTTCCAAATGTTTATTGCACTAATGAATGTCAGAAGGTATCCGGTTAATCAAACAAGATCCATGTGCTATTAATGACTCCAAAACGTTTCATTGATATACCAATAAGTTCCTACTTCATTGTTATGACATTGATGACTCCAAATACTTCATTGATGTGACAATGAGTTCTTACTTCATTGTTATTGCATTGATGGTCTATTTATATGTCTCTTATTAATGTATCATTGTTTCAAAGTATCAAAAGTATGGTGGCGACCGAAATAAAAATCTCAAAGATTAATTGAACTAAGTGATGGAAGTTCTATCTTATCGGGTGCTATCCCAGGGGCTTAAGCCTATTATGGGTCGATCCCTATTTATGTGTTTATGGGTGGTATCCCAGGGGCACAAGCCTATCATGGGTCGATCCCAGTTGATATGTACTGGAGGTAGCCTAATGGTCACAGTACAGTACAGTAATGATTACAAAGATGATAAGAACGAAGGTAAAGTGATTGAATAAATACAATGTACAGGTTGTCACAAGTTCTAGTAAGTGTGGTCCACTCCTATTAAGATTTATTCACTTGTTTCTAATTTCTATTGAACTCCTATATCATATGTGATTATCTACAGCTTTACATACTCAGTATATATTTCATACTGACGTCCCCCATGGGGGACCTGCATTTCATGATGTAGGCACAGGTACCTCAGCTCATACACCGCACAAGTAGGAGCTAGGATATCCAGTTGCTTTTGGTGAGCTCCAGTTTGCTTTGGGGCTTTTCGTGTCATATCTATTCACTTTTAGTATTGTATAGAAGTTAGTTATATAGCGGGGTGTGTCCCGACCTTAATTAAACTCTGTGTATTGTCTAGAGGCTTTGTAGACCTAATGTACAGTCAAGGTGGTGTTTTGTTAATAGATGTGATGGCTCCAACGGCTAAGTATTGTATATACGTATATATGTGTGCTCGAGCTTATACAAGTGATGATTTCCTTTTATATGCGATATGATGTTGTCCGAATTTCAGGTTGTCATAGAGGTTTGCATGGGAAGTATAAGGTTATGAGATGGTTCTCCCTGGCCTCCTCAATTACGGGTGCCAGTCCGCCTCAATAGGATTTGAGGCGTGACAATAGTGGTATCAGAGAAGTTTATCCTAGTGAGTCTACAAAGCTGTGTCTACGTAGAGTCTTGTTTATTGGTGTGTCGTGCACCGCATCTATAAGCAGGAGGCTATGGACACTTAGGAATTGTTTCTTTTTCTTCATGTCTTAGATCATACGATAGAGCCTATATTGTATATGAAGTCATAGTTGACCACTGAATTCATTTGTTTCTCTTATTATAGTAATGATGCCGGTTACCAGAAGCAAGAATACCGGTAAACAAGTAGATGTGGCTGCCGGAGAGGGGATTAGTAAGTCACCCACTATACCAGCTAATTAAAGTGAGGCTCCAACTGAGCATGCATCAGAAACTTCTTCCACTCCGAAAGAAATAAGGGGGAGGAGAACTACATCCCCAGAGCCACCTATTAATGTTGCTGATCAATATCTTAGAAATGCAGTGCAACTTTGGACTCATATATTTGCTGGGCAAGCTCAAGGGCAAGCCATTCCTACCACAGGTCCTAATGGTACAGATAGGGTGGCTAGCCTTCGAACACAGGATTTTCTTAAGATGGATCTGTAACACCCCGTGCTTAATTACGTGCATTAGCCATTGTTATATGTGTTGGAGTATATGTATTGATCCTAAGTTAGGTATATATGAGTATTGATTATTTTGAGATGGTTTCAAGTGTATAGTTTGATTATATGTGTATAGGAATCGACCTTATTTATACCGGAATTTGCCCGTCGATGTTTCCATACGAAGGTTATTGAATAAGCTTTCCGACGATATAAATATTTTCAAAAACGGATAAGTTTCGGATATAAGCGAGCACGTTCGAAACTATAAAACGGTGGCCGGGATGTGAACAGTAAAATTGCAGGAAAATTTCCAGTTTTTGGGTCAACTTTGAACGATCATAACTCACTCAATATAATGAACTGGGAGATCTACCATATATCAAAAGAAAGATCTTTGAGTCTTCTTTCCAATGAAATTGGTTTCATCCAAATGCAACATCTGCGTAAGGAGTTATACGCGTTTTACTTCAGCCTCTCAAAACAGATTTTTAGGGTCAACTTCAAACGATTATAACTCCTTGTACAGGACGAACTGGGTGGTCTAATTTATATGAAATGAAAGACCTTTGAATTATCTTTCCAATGATACCAATTTCACCCAAATCCGATATCGGAGCAAAGAGTTATGGTCTATCTACTTCAGCTTGTCAAAACAGTCCACCGGAGGACATATTTGACATTATTTAAATTTTAAGGGCACTTTGGTCATTTTCTATGGTATTATGGACGGGAATATGTGTATATATACATGTATATGAGCTCAAAAATCAGTTTCTTCATCAATTAGAGGAAAGAACAAACCCTAGCCTGATTTTCAACTCTAATTATCTTGTGATTCAACCGTGGAAAGTCCAAATTGATTCCGTAGTTGTGTTCATCGTCTCAAGGGCTTCGAGAAGCACCCTTTATTTGTGCCAACAGGACTTCAAAACCCAAAGGGCCATTCTATGGTAAGGATGTAAATTATGTTGGTGTTATTTATATGGATATGTATATATATATATATATGCATGTGAGCATAAGAAGTATGTTATTTGATTGTTGTTGAAAGATGATTGGAAATGATGTTGGATAATTCTTGTGCATGGTTGGATTATGTTGAATTGTGAAGGGATGATGTGGTATTGATGATATGGTATTGAAATGATGATTATATATATATATACACATAAACCTATTGTTCAAGTTGGTTTTTGGAATGCTTTGCAAATATTGGTTGTATGGAATTATGGAAGAGAATTGTGGTGTTGGGTTGCTAATACTAGATGCCAAATATTTCATTGTAGATAAGTGATTTGTAAAGGCGGGAAGTTGTGTTGAATTGGTATCCGAATCTACAACGAGGTATGTAAAGCATACTCTAACGATATTCTTTGGCATGAAAACACCAATGTTCCATCAAGTAAGATTCCGGGGTTATCCAAACACATGTATTGTTCTACATTACCAATGAAGTTGTTTCCATTCTATACAGTGTCAAAAATGTTTCATTGATATACCAAGAGGCTCCTATTTCATTGTTGTGATATTGATGATTCTGAAACATACTGTTGGTGTACCAATGAGTCCTTATTACATCGTTATTGTATAGAAGGTCTATTACTTGATTCCTATTGATGTATCATTGTTCCAAAGGTGCTATATTGGCATGAACACTAATGTAATAATCTCAAAAGCTTTTGAACTGAGTTATTGGAAAAATCTCTTATGTGCTACTTGATATACGTGTGGGTGGTATCCCAGGGGCATAAGCCTAGCATGGGTCGATCCCAATTGATATGTACTGGGGGCAGCCTAATGGTCACAGTACGGTACAGTATTGATTATTGTTAGGTGGTTGGAGGTTCGGGAGGAGGAGGTAATGGCGAATAATAATTGTAAAGAATGAAATGAACGAATGTATACCGTTCCACAAATGTGTTTGTATTCAAGAACCCAATTCAGATTAATAATAATGTACATGATCCTAAAAGTGTTTATGAAGTGTGGTTCACTTTTATTATGATTTATTCACATGTGTATGATTTTCTTGACCCCCCATATCACATATGATTATTTACAGCTTTACATACTCAGTACATATTTCGTACTGACGTCCCTCACGGGGGACCTGCATTTCATGCTGCAGGATCAGGTACTTCAGCTCATTCACAGCATAGATAGGAGCCAGGTCATACAGCTACTGTTGGTGAGCTCCAGTTTACTTCGGAGCTTTCCGAGTCGGTTCCTTATATTTTGTTATTGTGCAGGAGTCATGTGTGGGCGGGGGTTTGTCCCGACCCTAGTTATGTCATGTATATCCTAGAGGCTTTGTAGACATAAAGAAGGGTAAAGTCATGGAAGTTTATATAGTGATGTTATATTCGTATATGGGGTGGCCCCGACGGCCAAGTATTATATATATGTATATATATTTGTGCGTGTTGTGCTGATACAGGTAATTAGACCCTTTTATATGCAGCGAAGTGCTGCCCAAATTTTTGGTGACATGTAAGTGAAAGTACAGGTATTTGAACGGGTTCTCCCGGGCCTTCTCGGCTTCGGGTGCCAGTCCGGCCCGATGGGATTTGGGCCGTGACAAAAGTGGTATCAGAGAGGTTCGTCCTAGTGAGTCTACAAAGCCGTGTCTACGTAGAGTCTTGTTTATCGGTGTGTTGTGCACCACATCTATAAACAGGAGGCTATGGACATTTAGGAATTGTTTCTTTTCTTCATGTCTTAGATCGTGCGATAGAGCTTATATTGTATATGAAGTCATAGTTGACCACTGAGTCAGTTTGTTTCTCTTATTATAGTAATGATGCCGGTTACCAGAAGCAAGAATACCGGTAAGCAAGTAGATGTGGCTGCCGGAGAGGGGACTAGTAAGTCACCCACTATACCAGCTAATCAAAGTGAGGCTCCAGCTGAGCATGCATCAGAAACTTCCCCCAGTCCAGAAGAAATAAGGGAGAGGAGAACTATATCCCCAGAGCCACCTATTAATGTTGTTGATCAAGATCTTAGAAATGCAGTGCAACTTTTGACTCGTATAGTTGCTGGGCAAGTCCAAGGGCAATCCATTCCTGTCGCGGGTTCTAGCAGTACTGATAGGGCGGCTAGTCTTCGGACACAAGATTTTCTTAAGATGGATCCGCCTACTTTTACCGGATCCGATCTTAACGAAGATCCGCAGGACTTTATTGATCAAATCCAAAGGGCCCTAGAGGTGATGCATGTATCGGGCAGAGAGACAGTGGAGTTAGCCGCGTATAGATTCAAAGGTGAGGCTATATATTGGTATGAAGACTGGAAACGGTCGAGGGGCATTGATGCACCCCCAGCTACTTGGAAAGAGTTCAAAGAGGCATTTATTGATCATTATCTTCCATATGAGACTCGTCAGGCCCGTGCGGATCAGTTCTTAAATCTTCGGCAGGGTAATACAAGTGTGAGGGAGTATAGTCTTCGATTTAATTCCTTGTCCAGATATGCTCCTAATGTTATAGCTACTATGGATGACAGAGTTCATCGGTATGTGAATGGATTGGATCCGTATTTGGTTAGGGATTGTACTATTGCTGCACTGAATAAAGATATGGATATAGCTAGGATCCAAGCATTTGCACAGAAAATGGAAGATCAGAGGCAGAGAAGAAGAACGCAGGAATTTGAAAGTGGATCTTCTAAGAGGTCCAGATCTACAGGGCAGTTTATGGCTCCACAGGGAGGTTTTAGACCTCAATTTTCTGCTAGACCACCTAGGCCATTATTTTCTTATTCTGCAGCTAGTGCTCCACCACAGCATCAGGGGTTCAGAGGCAGTCAAATTGGGCAAAGAAGTGAGGGTCATAGTTCGCGATCAGTGGGTTATCATGGGCAAGGGAATATGATCCAACTGAGACATCCTCGAGAGCCATGCAATAAATGTGGAAGGAATCATATGGGCGCATGTCGAATGGGAACAAATGTTTGTTATTGGTGCGGTATGACAGGGCATATGATGAGAGAATGCCCACGAAGGGGCGCAGGTGGTGTAGCACGACCTTCGGGATCAGCTGTTGCATCATCGTCACCGGTATCTTATTCTGGTAGAGGCGCACGACCCGTGGGTCACGCTAGAAACGAAACAAGAGTCGCCAGTTCCAGCGGGACTCAGAATCGCACTTATGCTTTAGCGGATCGACAAAATCTAGAGGCTTCCCCAGATGTGGTTACGGGTACGTTGTCCATATTTTCATTTGATGTATATGCTCTAATTGATCCCGGTTCTACATTATCATATGTTACTCCTTTGGTTGCTGGAAAGTTCAAAAGAACCCCCGAATTATTAGATAAGCCGTTGGAAGTGTCTACCCCGGTTGGGGAATCTATTATTGCTAGAAGAGTTTATAAAGATTGTGTAGTAACTGTGTGTGGTCGAGACACGATGGCTAATCTCGTGGAACTAGAAATGGTAGATTTTGATGTTATAATGGGTATGGATTGGTTGGCGTCTTGTTATGCCAAAATTGACTGTTGTACAAAAATGATGTATTTACATTTTCCGAATGAAGCAGTTATTGAATGGCTAGGTAAGATCGGCGCACCAAGAGGTAGATTTATTTCTTATTTCAAAGCAAGAAAAATGATTTCCAAGGGATACCTATATCATTTAGTTAGAGTAAGGGATACAGAAGCGGAGCCACCAACTCTTCACGTTGTTCCGGTGGTAAATGAATTTCCTGATGTATTTCCTGAAGATCTTCTAGGTTTGCCTCCTGAACGAGAAGTAGAGTTTGGTATTGATGTAATTCCAGGCACCCAACCAATCTCCATTCCTCCATATAGAATGGCCCCAGCAGAATTGCGAGAATTGAAAGAGCAATTGAAAGATTTGCTTGAGAAGGGATTCATAAGGCCTAGTATGTCCCCCTGGGGAGCACCAGTGTTATTTGTGCGCAAAAAGGATGGCTCGCTGAGGATGTGTATTGATTATCGGCAATTGAATAAGGTGACTATTAAGAATAAATATCCTCTCCCAAGAATTGATGATTTATTTGATCAGTTACAGGGCGCCAAGTGCTTTTCTAAGATTGATTTGAGGTCAGGTTACCACCAAGTGAGGGTCAAAGAAAAAGATATACCCAAAACAGCTTTCCGAACAAGGTATGGTCATTATGAGTTTCTAGTTATGTCATTTGGGCTAACAAATGCACCTGCAGCTTTTATGGATTTGATGAATAGGGTGTTTAAGCCATTCCTGGATGTATTTGTGATAGTTTTTATAGATGATATTCTAGTTTATTCTAGATCAGAAGAGGACCATGCCAATCACTTACGACAGACACTACAGACTCTTCGTGATTGTAAGCTTTATGCAAAGTTCTCTAAATGTGAGTTTTGGTTAAAGTCGGTGGCATTTTTGGGTCATATTGTATCTAGTGAAGGGATAAAGGTTGATGCTCAAAAGATAGAAGCTGTGAAGAATTGGCCAAGGCCCACAACGCCGACGGAGATTCGTAGTTTTCTCGGGTTGGCCGGTTATTATAGGAGGTTTGTTAAAGACTTTTCTTCCATTTCAGCACCTTTAACCAAGCTAACGCATAAAGCATCCAAGTTCCAATGGAATGATACGTGTGAGGAGAGTTTCCAAGAATTGAAAAATAAGTTGACTTCTACACCCGTGTTGGTACTTCCAGAAGGTACAGAAGGGTATACAGTGTATTGTGATGCTTCTAGAATTGGTTTAGGATGTGTATTGATGCAGCATGGTAAAGTAATAGCATATGCTTCTAGACAATTGCGGCCACATGAGAAAAATTATCCTACACACGATCTTGAGCTGGCAGCGGTTATCTTTGCTTTAAAAATATGGCGCCACTATTTATATGGGGTTCATGTTGATATATATACTGATCACAAGAGCTTACAATATATTTTCAGTCAGAAGGATCTAAATCTGAGGCAGCGAAGGTGGATGGAACTATTAAAAGATTATGATGTTGATATTTTGTATCATCCAGGGAAAGCGAATATAGTAGCTGATGCGTTAAGTCGTAAGGCTATGATGATGCCTATAGAAAGGCAAGGGATGGTTAAAGATCTTCATCAGTTAGCTAGTTTGGGAGTTCGCCTTCTTGAAACTCCGGACAAAGAGCTTATCGTACATAATGCTGCGGAATCTTCATTAGTAGCTGAAGTGAAAGAGAAGCAATATGCGGATCCTATTTTCTTACAGCTTAAGGAGAACGTTCAGAGTGGGGCAACCAAGGCATTTGAGCTTACGCGAGAAGGAGTACTTCAGTGCCAAAACCGATTGTGTGTGCCGGATGTAGACGGGCTAAGGAAGAAGATTATGACAGAGGCACATTTTTCAAGGTATTCCATTCATCCAGGATCAACCAAAATGTATCAAGATTTGAAAGATATATATTGGTGGAATGACATGAAAAGGAACATCGCAGAATTTGTAGCTGAATGTCCAAATTGTCAATGAGTTAAAGTGGAACATCAAAAGCCCGGAGGCTATATGCAACGCATAGATCTTCCAACTTGGAAGTGGGACATGATCAACATGGATTTTGTTACAGGTTTACCTCGTACAGCTCGGAAATTTGATTCTATATGGGTGATTGTGGATAGGCTTACTAAATCCGCACATTTCTTACCCGTTAAGACCACTTACACAGTTGAAGAATATTCGAAGCTGTATGTTAAAGAAATAGTCCGATTACATGGAGTGCCAACTTCTATTATATCAGATCGGGGAACTCAATTTACTGCAAACTTTTGGAAGTCTTTCCAACGGAGTTTGGGAACACAAGTGAATCTGAGTACAGCTTTTCACCCTCAGACGGATGGACAAGCAGAGCGCACCATTCAAACACTTGAAGATATGCTACGAGCATGTGTTATAGATTTTAAAGGCAGCTGGGATGATCATTTACCTCTTATTGAGTTTGCCTACAATAATAGCTATCATTCAAGTATCAAAATGGCACCATATGAAGCTTTATATGGGAGGAAGTGTAGATCACCAATAGGATGGTTCGAAGCGGGTAAAACTCTTATGTTCGGACCGGATCTTGTGTATCAAGCCATAGAAAAAGTCAAGGTGATTCAGCAACGGTTGAAAACAGCCCAAAGTCGACACAAGTCATATGCGGATAGTAGAAGAAGAGGGCTAGAGTTTTCGTTAGGCGATTGGGTATTTTTGAAGGTATCGCCAATGAAAGGGGTGATGAGATTTGGCAAGAAAGGAAAGTTGAGTCCACGATATATAGGACCGTATAGGATTATTCGAAGATGTGGGCAAGTTGCTTATGAATTAGAGCTACCCCAGGAACTCTCATCAGTGCATCCAGTATTTCATGTATCGATGCTTCGAAAGTGCATCGGAGATCCGTCCCTTATTACTTCTACTGAAGATGTGCAAGTAACAGAAGATCTTACCTACGAGGAGATGCCTGTTGCTATATTAGATCGTCAAGTTAAGAAGATGAGAAATAAAGAAGTAGCATCGGTGAAAGTACTTTGGAGAAATCAACAAAGGGAAGAGATTACATGGGAAGCGGAGGAAGCAATGAAATTGAAATACCCTTATTTGTTCAAAGATGAAAAAGAAGTGCAAGGAGTGGAACTGGGACACTAACAAGTAAGTTTTTACATCTGCATAACATCTATATGATAACGTGAATATCAATTATGAATTCGAACTTGTTTCGGCTAAATAACTACATTCACATTCGAGGACGAATGTCCTTAAGGGGGGAAGGATGTAACACCCCGTGCTTAATTACGTGCATTAGCCATTGTTATATGTGTTGGAGTATATGTATTGATCCTAAGTTAGGTATATATGAGTATTGATTATTTTGAGATGGTTTCAAGTGTATAGTTTGATTATATGTGTATAGGAATCGACCTTATTTATACCGGAATTTGCCCGTCGATGTTTCCATACGAAGGTTATTGAATAAGCTTTCCGACGATATAAATATTTTCAAAAACGGATAAGTTTCGGATATAAGCGAGCACGTTCGAAACTATAAAACGGTGGCCGGGATGTGAACAGTAAAATTGCAGGAAAATTTCCAGTTTTTGGGTCAACTTTGAACGATCATAACTCACTCAATATAATGAACTGGGAGATCTACCATATATCAAAAGAAAGATCTTTGAGTCTTCTTTCCAATGAAATTGGTTTCATCCAAATGCAACATCTGCGTAAGGAGTTATACGCGTTTTACTTCAGCCTCTCAAAACAGATTTTTAGGGTCAACTTCAAACGATTATAACTCCTTGTACAGGACGAACTGGGTGGTCTAATTTATATGAAATGAAAGACCTTTGAATTATATTTCCAATGATACCAATTTCACCCAAATCCGATATCGTAGCAAAGAGTTATGGTCTATCTACTTCAGCTTGTCAAAACAGTCCACCGGAGGACATATTTGACATTATTTAAATTTTAAGGGCACTTTGGTCATTTTCTATGGTATTATGGACGGGAATATGTGTATATATACATGTATATGAGCTCAAAAATCAGTTTCTTCATCAATTAGAGGAAAGAACAAACCCTAGCCTGATTTTCAACTCTAATTATCTTGTGATTCAACCGTGGAAAGTCCAAATTGATTCCGTAGTTGTGTTCATCGTCTCAAGGGCTTCGAGAAGCACCCTTTATTTGTGCCAACAGGACTTCAAAACCCAAAGGGCCATTCTATGGTAAGGATGTAAATTATGTTGGTGTTATTTATATGGATATGTATATATATATATATATATATGCATGTGAGCATAAGAAGTATGTTATTTGATTGTTGTTGAAAGATGATTGGAAATGATGTTGGATAATTCTTGTGCATGGTTGGATTATGTTGAATTGTGAAGGGATGATGTGGTATTGATGATATGGTATTGAAATGATGATTATATATATATATACACATAAACCTATTGTTCAAGTTGGTTTTTGGAATGCTTTGCAAATATTGGTTGTATGGAATTATGGAAGAGAATTGTGGTGTTGGGTTGCTAATACTAGATGCCAAATATTTCATTGTAGATAAGTGATTTGTAAAGGCGGGAAGTTGTGTTGAATTGGTATCCGAATCTACAACGAGGTATGTAAAGCATACTCTAACGATATTCTTTGGCATGAAAACACCAATGTTCCATCAAGTAAGATTCCGGGGTTATCCAAACACATGTATTGTTCTACATTACCAATGAAGTTGTTTCCATTCTATACAGTGTCAAAAATGTTTCATTGATATACCAAGAGGCTCCTATTTCATTGTTGTGATATTGATGATTCTGAAACATACTGTTGGTGTACCAATGAGTCCTTATTACATCGTTATTGTATAGAAGGTCTATTACTTGATTCCTATTGATGTATCATTGTTCCAAAGGTGCTATATTGGCATGAACACTAATGTAATAATCTCAAAAGCTTTTGAACTGAGTTATTGGAAAAATCTCTTATGTGCTACTTGATATACGTGTGGGTGGTATCCCAGGGGCATAAGCCTAGCATGGGTCGATCCCAATTGATATGTACTGGGGGCAGCCTAATGGTCACAGTACGGTACAGTATTGATTATTGTTAGGTGGTTGGAGGTTCGGGAGGAGGAGGTAATGGCGAATAATAATTGTAAAGAATGAAATGAACGAATGTATACCGTTCCACAAATGTGTTTGTATTCAAGAACCCAATTCAGATTAATAATAATGTACATGATCCTAAAAGTGTTTATGAAGTGTGGTTCACTTTTATTATGATTTATTCACATGTGTATGATTTTCTTGACCCCCCATATCACATATGATTATTTACAGCTTTACATACTCAGTACATATTTCGTACTGACGTCCCTCACGGGGGACCTGCATTTCATGCTGCAGGATCAGGTACTTCAGCTCATTCACAGCATAGATAGGAGCCAGGTCATACAGCTACTGTTGGTGAGCTCCAGTTTACTTCGGAGCTTTCCGAGTCGGTTCCTTATATTTTGTTATTGTGCAGGAGTCATGTGTGGGCGGGGGTTTGTCCCGACCCTAGTTATGTCATGTATATCCTAGAGGCTTTGTAGACATAAAGAAGGGTAAAGTCATGGAAGTTTATATAGTGATGTTATATTCGTATATGGGGTGGCCCCGACGGCCAAGTATTATATATATGTATATATATTTGTGCGTGTTGTGCTGATACAGGTAATTAGACCCTTTTATATGCAGCGAAGTGCTGCCCAAATTTTTGGTGACATGTAAGTGAAAGTACAGGTATTTGAACGGGTTCTCCCGGGCCTTCTCGGCTTCGGGTGCCAGTCCGGCCCGATGGGATTTGGGCCGTGACAGGATCCTCCCACTTTTACTGGATCAGATCTTAACGAGGACCCACAGGACTTTATTGATCAAATTCAAAGGGCCTTAGATGTTATGCATATAATGGGTAGAGAGACAGTGGAGTTAGCGGAGTATAGATTCAAAGGTGAGGCTATATATTGGTACGAGGACTGGAAACGATCTAGGGGTATTGGTACCCCCAGCTACTTGGAAAGAGTTCAAAGAGGCATTTCTTGATCATTATCTTCCATTCGAGATTCGTCAGGCTCGTACAGATCAGTTTTTAAATCTTCGTCAGGGAAATATGAGCGTGAGAGAGTACAGTCTCCGATTTAATTCCTTGTCGAGATATGCTCCTAATGTTGTAGCTACTATGGATGACAGAGTTCATCAATATGTGGATAGGCTGGATCCATATCTGGTTAGAGATTATACTATTACCGCTTTGAATAAATATATGGACATAGCAATGATCCAAGATTTTGCACAAAAATGGAAGATCAGAGGCAGAGGAGAAGAACACAGGAATTAGAAAGAGGATATTCCAAGAGGGCCAGATCTATAGGGCAGTTCATGGCAACCCAAGGAGGGTTCAGACCACAGTTTTCTGCTAGACCACCTAGGCCATTATCTTCTTATTCTGCAGCTACTGCCCCACCACAGTTCCAAGGGTCCAGAGGAAATCAATTTAGTCATAGAAGTGAGAGTCATAGTTCGCGGATAGTAGGATACCAATGGCAAGGGAATATGAGCCAATCAAGACCTCCTCGAGAGCCATGCAATAAATGTGGAAGGTATCATTTGGGTGCATGTCAACTGGGGACCAATGTTTGCTTTTGATGCATTATGTCGGGGCATATGATGAGAGAATGACCACAAAGTGGCATATGGGGTATGGCACAACCTACGGGGTCATTTGTTGCATCATCATCATCGATGCCTTATTCAGGAAGGAGTGCACAACCAATGGGTCGTGTTAGAGGTGATAGAGGAGCCACAAGTTCTAGTGGGGTTCAAAATCGTACGTATGCTCTAGCGGATCGACAGAATTTAGAGGCTTCCCCAAATGTGGTTACGGGTACGTTGTCTATCTTTTAATTCGATGTCTATGCCTTAATTGATCCCGGTTCTACATTATCTTATGTTACTCCATTGGTTTCTGGAAAGTTCGAAAGAATACCCAAACTGTTATTTAAGCCATTTGAAGTATCCACACCGGTTGGGGAATCTATTATAGCTAGAAGGGTTTACTGAAACTGCATAGTAACTGTTTGTGGTCGTGATACGATGGCTGATCTCGTGGATTTAGAAATGGTAGATTTTGATGTTATAATGGGTATGGACTGGTTAGCATCTTGTTATGCCACAATTGATTGCTACACGGAAAAGGTATATTTCCATTTTCCAAATGAATCAGTCCTTGAATGGAAAGGTGAAATTGGCGCGCCAAGAGGTAGATTTATTTCTTATTTTAAGGCAAGAAGAATGATTTCCAAGGGATACATATATAATTTAGTTAGAGTAAGGGATACAGAAGTGGAGCCACCAATTCTTCACGCTGTTCCGGTGGTAAATGAATTTTCTGATGTATTTCCTGAAGATCTTCCATGTTTGCCTCCTGAACGAGAAGTAGAGTTTGGTATTGATGTAATACCAGGAACCCAACCAATCTCCATTCCTCCGTATAGAATGGCCCCAGCAGAATTATGAGAATTGAAAGAGAAATTGAAAGATTTGCTAGAGAAGGGATTCATAAGGCCTAGTATGTCCCCCTGGGGAGCACCAGTGTTATTTGTGCGCAAAAAGGATGGCTCGCTGAGGATGTGTATTGATTATCGTCAATTGAATAAGGTGACTATTAAGAATAAATATCCTCTCCCAAGAATTAATGATTTATTTGATCAGTTATAGGGCGCCAAGTGCTTTTCTAAGATTGATTTGAGGTTAGGTTACCACCAAGTGAGGGTCAAAGAGAAAGATATACCCAAGACAGCTTTCCGAACATGGTATGGTCATTATGAGTTTCTAGTTATGTCATTTGGGCTAACAAATGCACCCGCAGCTTTTATGGATTTGATGAATAGGGTGTTTAAGCCATTCCTGGATGTATTTGTGATAGTTTTTATAGAAGATATTCTAGTTTATTCTAGATCAGAAGAGGCCCATGCCAATCACTTACGATAGGCATTGCAGACTCTTTGTGATTGTAAGCTTTATGCAAAGTTCTCTAAATATGAGTCTTAGTTAAAGTCGGTGGCATTTTTGGGTCATATTGTATCTAGTGAAGGGATAAAGGTTGATGCTCAAAAGATAGAAGCTGTGAAGAACTGGCCAAGGCCCACAACACCTACGGAGATTCGTAGTTTTCTCGGGTTGGCTGGTTATTATAGAATGTTTGTTGAAGGCTTTTCTTCCATTTCAGCACCCTTAAACAAGCTAACCCATAAAACATCCAAATTCCAATGGAATGATGCCTATGAGAAGAGTTTTTAAGATTTAAAGAACAAGTTGATTTCTACACCCGTGTTGGTACTTCCAGAAGGCACCGAAGGGTATACAGTGTATTGTGATGCTTCCAAAATTGGTTTAGGATGTGTATTGATGCAGCATGGTAAGGTAATAGCATATACTTCTAAAAAATTGCGGCCACATGAGAAAAATTATCCTACACACGATCTTGAGCTGGCAGCAGTTATTTTTGTTTTAAAGATATGGTGCCACTACTTATATGGGGTTCATGTTTATATATATACTAACCATAAGAGCTTGAAATATATTTTTAATTAGAAGGATCTAAATTTAAGGTAGCGGAGATGGCTTGAAATATTAAAGGACTACGATGTTGATATCTTGTACCATCCAGGGAAAACAAATGTGGTAGCTGATGCGTTAAGTCATAAGGCTATGATGGCGCCTATAGAAAGGCAAGGGATGATTAAAGATCTTCACCAGTTAGCTAGTTTGGGAGTTCGCCTTCTTGAAACTCCGGATAAAGAGCTTATCGTACATAATGCTACGGAATCTTCATTAGTAGCTGAAGTGAAAGAGAAGCAATATGCAGATCCTATTTTATTACATCTTAAGGAGAACGTTCAGAGTGGTGCGACCAAGGCATTTGAGCTTACATGAGAATTTGTAGCTGAATGTCCAAATTATCAAAGAGTTAAAGTTGAGCACCAAAAACCCGGAGGTTATATGCAATGCATTGATCTTCCAAGATGGAAGTGGGACATGATCAACATGGATTTCGTTATTGGTTTGCCTCGTACATCCCAGAAGTTTGATTCTATATGGGTGATTGTTGATAGGCTTACCAAATCTACACATTTCCTACCAGTTAAGACCACTTACACAGTTGAAGAGTATGCGAAGCTGTACATTAAAGAGATAGTCCGATACATGGAGTGCCAATTTCTATTATATCAGATCGGGGAACCTAATTTACCGCAAACTTTTAGAAGTCTTTTCAGAGGTGTTTGGGAACACAAGTGAAGTTGAGTACAGCTTTTCACCCTCAAACAGATGGACAAGCATAACGTACCATCCAAACACTTGAAAATATGCTACGAGCTTGTGTAATATATTTTAAGGGAAACTGGGATGATCATTTACCTCTTATTGAGTTTTCCTACAATAATAGCTATCATTCAAGTATCAAAATAGCACCATATGAAGCTTTATATGAAAGGAAGTGTAGATCACCAATAGGATGGTTCGAAGTGGGTGAAACACTTTTGTTCGGACCGGATCTTGTTTATCAAGCCATAGAGAAGGTTAAAGTAATTCAGCAACGTCTGAAAATAGCCCAAAGTCGACATAAGTCATATGCGGATAGTAGAAGGAGAGGGCTAGAGTTTTCTGTAGGTGATTGGGTATTTTTGAAGGTATCACCAATGAAAGGGGTAATGAGATTTGGCAAGAAAGGGAAGTTGAGTCCACTTTATATAGGCCCGTATAAGATCACTCGAAGGTTTGGAAAAGTTGCATATGAATTAGAGCTACCCAGGAGCTCTCATCAGTACATCCGGTATTTCATGTGTCAATGCTTCGAAAGTGCATCGGAGATCCATCACATATCACTTCTACTGAGGATGTGCAAGTTGTGGAAGATCTTACCTATGAGGAAGTGCCTATTTCTATTTTAGATCGCCAAGTTAAGAAGATGAGAAATAAAGAGATAGCATCTATGAAAGTACATTGGAGAAATTGTCAAAGGGAAGAGATTACATGGGAAGCTGTGGAAGCAATGAAATCTAAGTACCCTCATTTGTTCAAAGATGAAGAGAAAGTTCAAGAAATGGAGTTAGAACATTAACAATTAGGTTTTTTTTTATATATACATAGTATTTATGTGATGATGTGAATATTAATGATGGACTTGAACTTGTTTCGGTTGAATAACTACGCTAATATTTGAGGACGAATTTTCTAAAGAGGCGAAGGATGTAACACCCCGTATTCAAGTACGTGTATTTGCGTATTCAAGTACGTGTATTGGTCTTATTTATATGGAATTAATTTTTTTTATTTTATTTATATCGGAATTTGCCCGTCGATGGTTTCATGCGAAGGTTATTGAATAAGCTTTCCAAAGATATAAAGATTTCCAAAAACGGATAGGTTTCGGATATAATCAATAACGTTCGAAACTATAAAACGATGGCCGGGATATTTGGGAATAGTAACTATGCAGGAAAATTTCCTGCACACAAACTATTGAGGCCAGCCGAATTTTTGAGTCAATTTCGAATGATCATAACTCTCGTCATATAATGAACTAGGAGAGCTGAAACCTATAAAAAGAAAGATCTTTGAGTCTTCTTTCCAATGCAATTAGTTTCATCCAAATCCAACGTCTGAGTAAGGAGTTATACTCGTTTTACTTCAGCCTATCAAAACAGATTTTTAGGGTCAACTTCAAACGACCATAAATCCTTGTACAAGACGAAATGGGTGGCCTAATTTATATGAAATTAAAGCCCTTTGAATTATCCTTCCAACGATACCAATTTCACCCAAATCCAATATGGGAGAAAAGAGTTATGGTCGATCTACTTTAGCTTATCAAAACAATCCACCAAAGGACAGATTTCACATTATTTAAATTTTAAAGGCATTTTTGTCATTTCCTATTATATTATGGACGGGAATATGTGTATATATACATTTATATGAGTTCAAAAACTCATTTTCATCATCAATCATTGAGGAAGAACAAACCCTAACCAAATTTGACCTTTAAATTACTTTTGATTCAACCGTAGAAATTCCAAAGTAATCCGATAACTGCATTTGTCATCTCGAGAGCTTCGAACGACACCTATTATTTGTGCAAATAGGATTGCATAATCAAGAGGTGAATTCTAAGGTATGAATATGGTTTGCCTTTGTTCTTTTCCATATGTATATGTGTGATTGAGAATTATATGTATTGGTTGTTATTGAAAGGTGATGAAAATAGGGTTATGAACTATTTTGCATGGTTTTGTTGTATTGAATTGTGGAAGGTGGATATGGTCATTGAGTTATAGAAGGTGGATATGGTAATTGAGTTATGGAAGGTGGATATGGTGATATACTATTGAATTGACGATTATTTATGTCTATGGCTCAATTTGGTTTAATGAATTGGTTGGAAGGATAAATGAATCCAAACTTGATATTGGAGGATGTTGTATGAATATGCATGGCATGTGAATGTAATTGGAGTATAAGAGGGTTAAAGTGACACCCTTTATGGTGTAATTAAGGCTTACTACTTAACCACTAGTTTGGTGAATTCAAATAATTGAATTGTGACGTTTGGTTGCTAATACTAGATTGATATATATGTTCATTGTTGATAACTAATCTAAAAAGACGGGAAGTCCATTTAGGACTAGTATTGAAGGTTGACAGTCAGGTATGTAAAGCATACTCTATACCATATCTTTGGCATGAAAGTGAACAATTGTTCTATTAAGAAAGTTTCCACAGTTATTCAATAACATGTGATCCATAATGGTTTTGTATGATGTCCTACGTTACCAATGAACTTGTTTCTACCCTACAAGATGTCAAGATATTCCAATACTTACTTGTTTTCCAAATGTTTATTGCACTAATGAATGTCAGAAGGTATCCGATTACTCAAATAAGATCTATGTGCTATTAATGACTCCAAAACGTTTCATTGATATACCAATAAGTTCCTACTTTATTGTTATGGCATTGATGACTCCAAAACACTTCATTGATGTGCCAGTGAGTTCTTACTTCATTGTTATTGCATTGATAGTCTATTTATATGTCTCTTATTGATGTATCATTGTTTCAAAGTATCAAAAATGTGGTGGCGACCGAAATAAAAATCTCAAAGATTAATTGAACTAAGTAATGGAAGTTCTCTCTTATCGAGTGGTATCCCAGGGGCATAAGCCTATTATGGGTCGATCCCTATTTATGTTTTTATGGGTGGTATCCCAGGGGCACAAGCCTATCATGGGTCGATCCCAGTTGATATGTACTGGAGGCATCCTAATGGTCACAGTACAGTACAGTAATGATTACAAATATGATAAGAACGAAGGTAAAGTGATTGAATAAATACAATGTACAGGTTGTCACAAGTTCTAGTAAGTGTGGTCCACTCCTATTAAGATTTATTCACTTGTTTCTAATTTCTATTAAGCTCCTATATCATATGTGATTATCTACAGCTTTACATACTCAGTACATATTTCGTACTGACATCCCCCACGGGGGACCTGCATTTCCTGCTGCAGGCACAGGTACCTCAGCTCATACACCGCACAAGTAGGAGCCAGGATATCCAACTGCTTTTGGTGAGCTCCAGCTTGCTTCAGGGCTTTCCGTGTCATATCCATTCACTTTTAGTATTGTACAGAAGTTAGTTATATGGAGGGGTGTGTCCCGACCTTAGTTAAACTCTGTGTATTGTCTAGAGGTTTTGTAGACCTAATGTACAGTTAAGGTGGTGTTTTGTTAATAGACGTGATAGATCCAACGGCTAAGTATTGTATATACGTATATATGTGTGCTCGAGCTTATACAGGTGATTATTTCATTTTATATGTGACATGATGCTGTCCAAATTTTGGATTGTCATAGAGGTATGCATGGGAAGTATAAGGTTATGAGCTGGTTCTCCCGGGCCTCCTCGGTTACGGGTGCCAGTCCGCCCCAATAGGATTTGAGGCGTGACAATAGTGGTATCAGAGAAGTTCGTCATAGTGAGTCTACAAAGCCGTGTCTACGTAGAGTGTTATTTATCGGTGTGTCGTGCACCGCATCTATAAATAGGAGGCTATGGACACTTAGGAATTGTTTCTTTTTCTTCATGTCTTAGATCGTACGATAGAGCCTATATTGTATATGAAGTCATAGTTGACCACTGAATCTGTTTGTTTCTCTTATTATAGTAATGATGCCGGTTACCAGAAGCAAGAATATCGGTAAACAAGTAGATGTGGCTGCCGGAGAGGGGACTAGTAAGTCACCCACTATACCAGCTAATCAAAGTGAGGCTCTAGCTGAGCATGCATCAAAAACTTCTTCCACTCCAAAAGAAATAAGGGGGAGGAGAACTACATCCCCAGAGCCACCTATCAATACTATCAATCACTGTCCTTGCTATCATAATCCTTTGTTTCCCCATTAAACTCATCAACAACTACTTCTTTAATAATATCTATTCCTTTTCCTTTTTCCATTCTTCTCCTTTTGGTGTCGTTCTTATTTTTAACTAGATCTTCTTTTATTGCATTTCTGGTACTAACTCTGGTCCCTGGTGTCCTGCCTCTTCCTAAAGGCATTGATCCCTTCCTGGGCAATTTTCAGGCCAATAGTTTATCATTGTTACTATCTGAGCCACTCTGTACAGTTTTATTCCCACCCAAGAAATCAAGTACTGGGGAAGAATCTCATGTTCATTATCACAACCAGAGATTAAAACATTTGGTTTATTTGTAAAAAAAGCTACAGGAGGAGTTTCCCATCTTGGTGGTTCTACACTTAAGGCTGTGAGACCCTGTACTCTAATTTTCTCACTCATGGCTTTAATGTTAGAAGGAGGCTCCCTAGAGGTTGGCAAATCTTCAAATAGGGTTTCATCCAATGAGGCACTATCTGATTTACTGGAAGAAATAGACTTGTCAGATAAGAAGGTCTGGGTTCTTGAGGAGGAATCAAAATCCTGACTAGAAGGAACTGATTCATCACAAATTGATTCCTCAAATTTGTAGGCTTGAGAGAAGAACATAAAAAAGAAGCTTTTAAGGAGTTCAATCTTGGATTCTTCCTCACCAGGAACTGTGTTTTTAGAGGAGGCTATTTTGGACTTTAAATGGGCGTCAGTAACATTTTCCCTTTTTTGATAAAAGGCATAGGGAGTTTCTGCCTTGTTGGAGTTGAAATCCATTGCTATTTTTCATAGGGATAGTGGGAAAACTTAGTAATATCAAACCTTTTTTCGGCGCTAGATGTGATAGACGGAGTGTCTATTATTTTTAGGTGAGTGGGTTCATTTATTTTGGAGGGTGAGGATGAATTTGAATTTGTAGAGATTGAGTGATTTTGTGCAAGAGTAGATGGAATGAGTTTTAAGAGTGTCAGGGAACTGATAATACTTGAGAGAGAGAGAGAGAGAGAGAGTTCTTCAAAATGATGAAAAGAAAGTCTGATTAATATTTTTAAATAGGACAAGAGAGAACGACTAAATTTTATGAAAGGGTGTACCTGAAGAGATGTGTTCAGTTCGATGAGCGTGTCTCTTGAACTTAAAGAATATGACAACCTTTTAGAAATGGGCGGGAAAATAATGCGACACATATCATTATTGTATAAATGGTTATTATACAAGAACAACAAATGATACTGACCTAATTGAGGACCTGGTCCCTGAATGGTTTTGAATACAACATTCTGTGCTATCTCACCTTTATCTTTTCTTCATCTTCTCTTTTTTACCAAGGGTGTATATCTACAGAAGATATAAAGCTGAATTATACATGTACATCACTATCTATCCAGAATACCTGCTTACCATAGCATAGCCATTGAGGTAGAATTATGAAGGCCACCACTATTTATCTGGATCTCATAGGCTTTATTTACCCATGCTTTTCTCAACCAGTTCCCTACTATTTTTCTTTAAGTAAACATAAGTATATACTTATGAGACTTCACCTCTTTCAAGGGTCTAATGAAAGAAGTATCTTTTCAGCCTTTAGTTATACGTCCTGAGCAGCCATATTTAGTTACACATGCATTAGCTTCTACTTTTTGCCTTGCCCTACATCACTATCATTAGTCTTGGGAACCAATTTTAAATTGAGTTCCCAATAGGTGGATAGACAATAAATCAACTTCTTCTTGGTCCAGCTGGGTAATCTTCTTTTCCTTTTTCTTGGAATGATGAGTTTTCCCATCTATCTCTGATTTGTTTCTTTGAAAGGACATACTTTTCTCAAGTTCCTGATCTTTCCACATTGTGAGATAAAGTGATCATCTTTTCCATTAGTGTTATTGACAGCATAGTTAGAACCTTCACCTTGATAATTATAATCCAAACTACTTCTGCTATTTGGGTCTTGATAGTTAAGCATAGTCAGAGTTTGTAGTGAACAAGTCCACTTAAGTGCATTTGCAAGCTCGGTTCTTACTCTAGCCAATTCTCCTTCCAGAATAAAATATCTTTCAAGGGAAGCAACCATATTAACTTTAGCTTCAGCTACTTCTTCTTCCAACTAAAATTGTATACTATTTCTCTCCGCTTTCCCTTTGGAGGCTAACTTTGTAATTTCACTTAACTGTTTACTCAGGAGATCATTTTCACATGATATATTCTTACAAGTTG
Source organism: Capsicum baccatum var. pendulum (assembly GCA_030864225.1). Lineage (NCBI taxonomy): Eukaryota > Viridiplantae > Streptophyta > Magnoliopsida > Solanales > Solanaceae > Capsicum > Capsicum baccatum. The sequence continues at coordinate 201,689,170 of CM061553.1, forward strand.
TTTGATTCTTAGCCACTTGCACACTTTATTCGATCAACTCTTCTTTGCATTTACTTAGATCATCCTTCAGTTTTCCCTTTTCACTAGTAAGTTCAAATGACGTCTAAGCAACACCTCTTTTTAGATGATGGTACTATCGCTATCAAGATATAGTAACCTAGCTAAGGTTAGGGTCGAATCCTAAGGGAACACATGATTTGAAAAATCTCAGTGGTTACAATCTATGGGCAAAACAGAAAAGTAAATGGGGGGAATTGTTTATAGTCATCTCAAACACAGAACAACATTAACTTGGTTGAAGATTAATCATAAGTGAACACTAGGATTGTGTTCCCCCTGGCATCTCAAATTCGTATATTTGTCATGCGTTGTTGAACCAACCCAATACCTTGCATGCAAAACCAAACTCCTACAGTCTTTTGGACGAGTGGAAGGATTTCACCCTTTACCTGTTGAATTTCAGGGTGTCGCATTACTAACTCTTACCCTGATCTCGGTCTTAAAAACCTTCACTGAGTAGTTGTAGCCCTCTAGCTGTCCACCAGTCTTTGCAAAATCTCACTGGATACAGTAATCATACCTATCATAGGAGCTGTAGTGGATGGGCGAGCAGGCTCTGTAGATGGACCAAACGGCTTTAAATTCGAAGATGGGGATGAAGAAGAAGTATCCTGTGTCCTCTCACTCTGAGTACTTGAATCTGAAGCATCTTTATACTCCGCTATCTCCATATCTACACCAACACCTGCATCGTCTATCTGTGCCTCATCAGGCATTGCAAAAATTGATGGGCCCTCAGTCTGGGCCTGTGGTGCTGCTGCCTGTTGTCTAGTTCTCGTTGAAGTTCCTGGACATTCCATACCCTTCATGGTCCTCATCTGTGCAGTAGCAGTGGAAGTCACCCTCTCATCAACTCCTAGTAAATTAGGTACACCTGCCTTATCACATAGCCTCTAGATCATACAAGGAAATAACAGGTTAGTTAGCTCACCAAAGCTCTATCATGTACCTCAAACTTGAGGTTGGAAGCAAAATCAATGTCATAACCAGCCATCAAGAAGGAAACTAATGTAACTCCTTCTCACATTAATGTGTTATTGAAGGCAGTGAGAAGTAGGCGATATTGAATTAGAAACTACCATAATTTGGCCTCTAGTTTCAACATTCCCTTCTTAATCACAACTTTCCCCTAAATCCATGGGGCAGCATCACCCTGTGATGAAATATAAATGGCTATCCACCTAGCCATCTCGACCCTCTCAGCTCTATGCTCAACATCCCACATAATATAATGATCCTGTGTGATCCTTAATATGTGGTCGCACTCTGTTGTAGATGTGGGTGTGATATAATCTGGGCCAAATATAAATCTGGATGATGGCCCATGGGAAGGACTTTGGTGGATTTGTAAGATGTATAAAACTACCACACCATAGCCTGGAAATAAGAACTGAGTGGCCTAATCATCCACCCGAGCTAATACCTATCAAATGTTGCCCTAAACTATGGTAACCGTTTCAGCCTCGATAAGTCGATCTGGCTCTCCTCATAGATGCATCTCGTGGGTCTTCCTAGCTCCCAAAAATGGCTATCAAGCTTATATATATGCCACATCCCTACCACACACCACCTTAGATGTCTCTCCTCGAGAGGTGTATCTGGCGGTAGGTAAATCTTCTCCAGCTGTGTATCATGGGATACCTATGTTGTACCATCCTCAGACTGGGGTACCTTTATCTGCTGTGTATGTATAGCAGTACCTTCCTTAGACCGGGGTACTACTGATGTATGCTCCTGCTCAACCTCCTCAAAAGAACCCTGGCACCCCTCCTCAGACTGGTGGTCCTGAGTATTAGCCTGTGGAGTTGACTCAGACTCTGTCTTCTCCTCCTCATCATCATCATTGGGTGGAGGATTATGTGGTAGTGATATCCTTGCGAACTTTATCCTCGGCCATACTATAGCTGACTGAGCATCTTGGAGAGTCTGCCCCCGCATGACTCTGCATGTCACTGTAACCACAACATCAATACGACGCTATCTCGAATACTCCTCCACCAAACCGTTTAGCTCAAGAGACCATTCCTGTCTCCTTGAAGTACCGACTTTTTTTTTTACCGCTTTAGGTGCCATGTATACCTGAAAAACTAATTATTAGCTTCCAATAAAAGTTAGGGATAATGAAAATTGAAGAAAAACTCAAAATTTGAAAAGTTTGAATTTTTCCTCACTTTTTACACCCGTTTAACCTATTTGAAATCCCCACAAGTCCAATATATACACACTACTCAATAATCATAAATTTCAAAGCAAACAAACATGTTCAACTTATGGTATTACTTTCATTCATTCAAGTTCAACTTCTGGTTAGGGCCTAACTTAGAATTTTAACACGAACCAAGGCTCTACATTATGATTTTAGGTTACTTCAAGCCTCCCTCATACAAGCATGATAGTTTCTATACATGTAGCAATGAAATGCACATATAAAATTATTTGAACCATAAATAAAACATTATATAACCATTAGGAGGCCAAGAAAGCTTACTTCTTATATGAAAATCCGAAAGTGAACAGGAAAGAATTCAAGCAAAACCAAAGTTGAAACTTGTTTCTAGCGTGTTTGGACAAGTTGGTATCTCAAACAAGTGTCAATTTTGCCTTTTCTTAAGTATGGGGTTGGTTTATTTTTAAAGTGGAAAGTTTGAATTCAAAGAGAATTTTGAAGTTTTAAGGATTAGAATGAGGATTAAAATGTTTTTATATAGGTGAGGGCTGTAATAGGTCATATTTAAATGTTGGTGGGCCCAAATTTTGACCTTTACATGGCTTGTACCTGTGCCCTGTACCTGCGATTGGGTCTTGGGCGCAGGTAGCACCTACGGCCTACAGGTGCCGGGCCAAAACTTTTGGCCCTTTTTTTCTCAACCCGTACTTGGCATGTTGATATATTTTAGATACTTATAGTCCCACAACCTAAATTTTAGGTTCCAAAAGTAAAATTAGTTTCCAAAGTCCATAACTTACAATTTTTCATCCTCAAAATTTCATCTTTTCTATTTTCTACTCAACTTATCATGTAGAACTTTTGATCATGATGGGCTGATCACACAGTCCCCTTACCTGGAAATCAATAAATATAGCGATGTTTACCATATTCCATGTAAGGCCCAAAAGCTAAAAACCTACAAAACAAAAATGACAAAAATGTAAACACTAAAATATAATGGGTTGTCTCCCACTCATTGCTTGATTTAATGTCGCGGCATGACGTGGCCATGTTGGTTACTCAGATTTCACCAACAAGCCCATAGATTTCCTCCCATGCATCACTTGATTTAACATCACATCACAATATGAATATCATAGTTACTCAGAATTCATCAAGATACCCATAGGAATATCCTCCAGGGTTATCAATACAATTGATCACCAACACTACTCTTATGTCGGTTGGCTGATTCATAGACTTTCATATGTTGAATGTCACCTCCTCACCGTTGACTCAGAATTTCAGCTCACCCTTCTCCATGTCAACCATAGTCTGCCTATGGCCATGAATGGTCTTTCTAAAATAATGGACATCTCAGTGTCAACGTCACAGTCTAAGATAACAAAGTCAGTCGGGAAAATAAATTTGTCCACTCTAACAATCATATTAAAAGAGATTCCCATAGGCTTCTTCACTGTGCAGTCAATCATCAGTAGCCGTATCAAAGTTAGTTTCGGTGGGTTCATGCCTAGTTGCTTGAAGATGGCCATTAGCATCAAATTAATACTGGCCCCTAAGTAACACAAGGATCGGGCAAATCTGAATGACCCAATAGTACATGGTATAGTGAACGCTCTGAGGTCACTCTTTTTGTGTGCCAAGAACCTAGTCGCGATTGCACTATAGTGGTGCACTCCATCAACATCCTCAAAATTTGCTCCTTTTTTTCTTGTGATCAACTGTTTCATGAACCTGGCGTATCCAGGCATCTGTTCTAATGCCTCAAGAAGAGGTATGTTCCGTCTTAATTCTCTCAACATCTTAATGAATCATTTGAACTTACCTTTCTCTTTTGGCTTCATCAGTAGCTGCGAAATAGGTAGGGTGATCTCGAAATCTGTCTCACTTCATGCTCAATGACCGGACCCTTACCTTTATCTTTAGCAACTATACCTCTATCACCTGTTACCTTCTCAGACTCAGCAGTATGTGTCTAATCACCAACAACTTCTGTAGCAGGAATTGGGGGATCCATAGTAGTGATACCACTCCTCATGGTAATAGCAAGTACGTGACCATCATTTTTTAGATTTTGCATTATGTTTCTCGGAAGGGTACCTGGCTGCCTCTGGTTCAGAGTTGCTGATATCTACCCAAAATAGTGCTCCAATTGCTTGATAGCAGTGGCATGTGACTTGAACTTCTGGGTCAATCTTGAAATAGCAGCCTTAATCTTCTTAAGGCTTGCCTCCTTATTTTCATGACCCTTCACTAATTTAGTCAGCATCTCCTCCATTTGAGATTCTGTATTGTGCCTACTAGGCAAAATGTATTTATCTCCTTTCTCTATGTAGTCATCCTTCTTCCTTCAGTCACCATCTCACTTTCTTTTATTGTCTCTGTATCTATCATAATAATTTTAACCTTGGTTCCCTTGACCTTGGGCTCGGAAACCCGCCATCTGACGATACAGATAATTAGCTTCCTTTTCCAGTTTAGACTCATATGCTTTGGAAGTTGTCCCCAGTGCTGCTACTTCATTAACTTTCTCAAAACTTATTGTTGCGAACTACTTTTCTAGAAACCCTAAATCAGTCCTTAGTAACATAATTTCTTGCACTGTTGTATCAACAACTGCTCTTTGGTTTCAGGAAGCACCAATAACATAAGTACCTGATCCCCTCCCATCTTCCCAAGTTTTCCACCCTTGGTTAGTGAGTGAGATCCAATCTAATATCTCTGAAGATGCCTAGTCTCATAAAAGCTTCTCTAGAGATGGTGTCTGCCATGGCTCTGGAACTGATATTCAGGGCTCTATAGAATATCTCTGATAATCTCTTCCCTGAATATTGATTATTGGGCACCAAGTTCAGCTTCTTCTTAAACCTGAACCAAGCCTCGTACATGGATTATGACTGCAACTACCTAAAATTATTAATCTTGTCTTTTAGCTACAACATCATTGATGGAGGGAAGAACCTATTTAAAAATTATATGCACAACTCATTCCAAGTTGTGATAAAGCCTCTTGGAAATTTCCCTAACCATAAAGATGTTTCTCCTATAAGTGAGAAGGGCAAAAGCCTCAGTCTAAGTACTTCCTGATTTACCCCTGGATTGGAATACGAGTTACACATCCCAAGGAAATTTTTAAGGTGCAAGTTTGCATCATCGGTAGGCAATCCTGCAAACACACCCTTCAAATTTAGAAGTTGGATCATGGCACTCGTAATGTCAATTTGATGCCTGGGGAAAAACAAGAGTTACTATGGCTCCAATTTCTTATTCATCAATAATATATGGCTGCACATACTGATATGCTGAGATAACTTGAACATGGGCACCTCTAGGTCTATTTTGATTTCCATGAGTGCTACTCGGTGGTCTACTGTTTGTCTTTGTTCATCAGGATTATCACTTCTTTTTAGCTCAGATATCCTACCAGGTATTTGTAGGATCCTCTCTAGATTTGGATTCACTGGGAGAAAAGGGACTGCCTCTACTCTGTGTGCTAGGCATACACCAACGTATGCCCAACTAAGAACAAAAAAACTAAAAAAAATACTACAACAACCTTAATCCATAAATTAACACTGTGTTCCCCGACAATGATGCCAATTTCTTGATGATGTCCAAGCAATACCTCTTTTTAGATGATGGTACAGTCACTGTCAAGATATAGTAACCCAACTAAGGTTGGGGTCAAATCCCAAGGGAACCCATGATTTGACAGATCTCAGTGGTTACAGTCTATGGGCAAAATAATAAAGTAAATGGGGGATTTGTTTGTAGTCGTCTCGAACACAAAATAATATTAACTTGGTTGAAGGTTAGTCGTAAGTGAAAACTAGGATTGTGTTGCCCCTGGCATCTCAACTCCATAGGTTTGTCGTGCATTGTTGAACCAACCCAATACCTTGCATGCAGAACCAATAAGTTATGTACATCCTACAGCCTTTTAGATGACTAAGAGGATTTAACCATTTACCTATTGAGTCTCAGGGTGTCGCGTTACTAACCCTTACCCCGATCCCATTTAACTATCACTTTTTGAGTCTCAAGTTATTATATGAAAGCTAATAATCATTCATACATACCGTTGTACTGCAACGAACGAATTACTGTTGCCTTTATCCTTTTCTAGTCACTACCTCTTTTTTAGAGCAAGTAGCAATATCTAGGCGGGATCCAAATGTGTGCACTCACTAAGAAATCAATCATATCGAAGATAAGGCAATGCATGCCATGGGAATTAGTTACAGCCAGCAGTCACACTTCCCCTACTTCATCAATTCGCTAGGGTTTCCACAGCCCTAACTATGGGTTTAGCCGCTGATGATTGTGAAGAAATCAACAACCATAAAATGAATAATCAATCAAAGTCAATACAATGAAATCTCAGGATCAAAGATGGATCTTGAAATCAAAATATATTTCTAAGGGTTAAAAGTGCGTAACCTCTACTAAAAAGTACTTAAGGGTTATTTATAGTACAAGAAAAAACCCTAAAAACTAAGCCAAATGAAATAGGAAAAAATAGGGTCGGTGGCCACCTGCTCCCTATACTTGCGGTCTAGCAAGACGCAGGTACTACCTGCGGCCCAGGAATAGGGTGAAGGTAGCAGGAGCAAAAATCCTATAATGCTCAGCTCTCAGAGTTTTGATTTTTTGGCACTTGTTTAGTCTACATACAATCCGTTGGTGTGCATGCGGTCCGTAGGTCAACTTATTAGGTTCTGAGAGTCAGGTTTTCAGCTTTTTTTGAATCTCCAACATGTATTTATCACGATCAAGACAAAAAACATTCCAATCATCCATAATAGCTCCAAAAGTGGCCAAAAACACCCATTTTTACTATTTTCATGAACTTGTCTTTCAAAACATAGTTTCCTGCAAAACATACCTAAAATAGATCATAACTAACAAAAAGGCCTCAGAAACTTGCATATTTTCCTTGTTTTAAGCTTAAAAGTTCTTTATTTATATAACATATCAATTTCTATCACTTGAACGCTTAGCTCGATGACTTTTTCTTCACGCTTCTCATGGGCTTTCTTTAGATTTTTTTGGCTTCAACAATCTCATTTAAGGAGTCAATCAGTGTGGAGGCAAGAGATCTTTGCTTGTTAAGGGACTAATACTTCAAATTCTTTTTGATACATAGGAGAGTAGTAAGTTTATCTTCAATTTCATCAGTTTCTTCCATCAAAGCAAAGAGTGGATCTAGGACTTGCACCTCTTCTTTCTTGTGGAGATGCATTCTCCTTGTGCAGACTCACTTGAGTTGTTTGATGAGTCACTCCATCATTCTGCAAGCATCTGACTTGCAATCTTGTCAGCTTCAGCTTTCCTGTTAAACTTCACAGGAACCTACTACTTTTCTGTCCCCTTATCAGTAGTTTTTCTTTCGTATTCTTTGTAATATTTGCTAGATTCATCCCTTCTGAATATATCTCCTGACCTCTTCAGTGCTTTGAATACCCTTTTTAAAATATAGTCTATTTTATTTTTCTCATAACTATAAGTAGCTTATGAGGTCTTCGAAACTAGTTTTGATGACACATCTATTTCTCAATATCCTTCCAAAGTGTTAGACTTATTAAGAAAGACCTGCTCTGATACCAAATGAAGGATTGGAAGGGGTTGCTCCTCAACTAAGGTAACTGTTTCTTGATGCACTCACATAACAAGAACTATGAGATATATGTAAAGTAAGAAGTACAGGAATATAGTAAAATAAAGAACAAAAGGTTTTTATGTAGAAAATCCTTGCTCAAGGGAGAAAAACCATGACCTGCCTCCAGAATTTCTAAGATCCACTATACTCAAGCAACTTCTTGAATACAGTCTCCAAGGATTAACCTCCTAATTCTTTGTTTCCTAGAAATAACTCTATTACAAGAAAACATAAGCAGTAACTCTATTGCTTCTCACCTTCAGCTAACTCTAACTGGACTTCACAAGCTAACTCTTGCTTTAAACAATCACCTAACTCTAGATGGTTACAAGATGAAGGTTTGCACCTCCAAACCTACTACAATAATAAGCTAATGTAGGTAAACATTTAGGAAAATGTAGGAAACCTAGGAGAGATCCTATTGGTTGAGGCTAAAAGATGGCAGACAACTTTTCACCAACTTTTGTACTTTGTGTCAGCTGGATTATTGACTGTAATAGTGACAGGTGAGCCCAACCTGTTCCCTAATATGTAATAGATTTTGTCATCACAAAATCTCTAGGGAACAAGTCCCGAACTATGAATTTGTCAATCATCAAAATTAAGGACTTAACATATATTTTCTTATTTTCTCATGTCTGATTAGTTAAAAGAATTGAAATATTCTCTAGGAATATAAACTTTTTAAGAATAACAAAAATGACTTCCTTAATGAAAATAGGAAAAATGAATTGCATTATCTCCTTCTACCCTCACAACCACCCACTCCACGACCTCCATCCACCCTAACTCTATCTCATTCGCCCCACCCCCAACATCCTTCCGCCTCCTCACTCGATCCCTCTGACTTACATTACACCCACCCCTACCCTATTCCCGTTCATCTTCATAATGCAACTTTGTGTTAGATATGCAAAAGTACTTTTAGAATAATATTTATTACTTACATATCAAAAATGAAAGATAGCCTTGGAGTAACTGATAAAATTACTGCCATGTGATCAGAAGGTCATGGGTTCAAGTCTTGGAAACAGCCTCTAGCAGAAATGCAATGTAAGATTGCGTATAATACACCCTTAGCTTATGGTGGGGCCCTTCCCCGAACTCTGCGTATAGGGGGAGCTTTAGTACACCGAATTACCCTTTTACTTACATACCAAACATGAGAAAATAACTATAAAACTATTTGTTTTTCTAAAAAATATTATCACCATACCAAACAAACCCTTAATCTTGCATGTTTTTTGTATGTGCCTTGTTCACTTAAATGGAAAAACTCCTTTTATGATTAATTGACCTTCCTTTTTTGTTTATCCAAGGTTAGACACATCGTTAGGTCTCTAAATTTGACATGAACTTTGACTTTGACATCTAAAGTAGATGTTGTTCATTTTAAACACTCAAAACAACCTCCAACTCTGTCATTTTGACAACTTTTATCCAGTTGGCACGTTGAGCTAAACTCACCCTTCAAAGGTGTGTTGAAGGTCTTTTTTGCTGATGTGGCATCCTGGTTGGCCCACCAATGATAATATTGACCTATACTCACTTATATTTTTCTTCTTCCACATTCCCAATTCTCTAATTTAGCCCTAATTTCTCAAATTCTTCAAAGATCAATTTTCTTCCCTTCTTCTTCATAAGTTTTTTTTTTTTTAATAATTCTCTAAAAACAGATTCGTCTTTCTAACTAATGTAAAAGGAAAAAAAATGAAAAATCTGGCAAATTGAATAAAAGAAACTCAAAGGAAAAAGTTTTGTAGCATATGTAATTAACTGATAGTATATGTTTTCACTTTAATTTATTACATTTTGGTATAAATTTTTTTCGACGAAAATGATAGAGAAGGTGATGTTAGAGTTGAAAAGAATACAATGAAGAAAAAGATTCAAAAATAAAAAATCAGTTAACCAATAGATTTAAATTGGCATTCAACATCCATCAAAGGAAATTTTGAGGAAATGGTAGAAGCTTGTTTCACATTTCAATGGAGAAGGAAGCAAAGAGGTGGGGTGGGTTATTTTGCAGAAAACAAAAAGGATAGAGGCCGTTTGTTGGAGAAGAAGATTAGGGGGTGGGGTGGGGGGTGTTAAAAGATTTTAAAATTATTATTTTTTAAAATCAAAGGTTTTTTCAAAAAATTAAAATGACACTTATAATTATTTTATTTGTTGTCCTCCACATAATTGAATAATGTATTATATTCTCTTTATTTATTTTGCTCCTTATTAAAAAGATGTCACAATGACACAGTTAGAGGTTGATTTATGCGTTTAAAATAAATAACATTCACTTTTTATGTCAAAATAAAAGTTGTTTCAAATTTAGAAATCTAACAAGGTGTTTATTCTTTTTCAATCTTTATCTTATGCGCATGTCTTGCATGTGTCCACGATGCATAAAGGGAATGGCATTAAATATATTATCATTATAAAGGTAAATTGATCATTTTTCTTTGAATCAGATTCTAAAACCTTTGATTGATCTAATCCACTTCAATTTTCTATTTTTTAAATTAAGAGTGGTTACTTGATGGATCGTGAACGCAAGCTTTCATAAAGTAAATTATATTATTATTAGTAGCAACGTCATATAATTTTTATGGTAACTAGTTTTTAAAAATGTGTATTGCACGTTAATAATTGCACGTTGATATTCACCATGAACTATAAATTACATATTCAAATATGATATAGGAAAAGAATATTGTAGCTCAACAAATATATATGGATTAAGAAAGAAAAGTACAACTCATTATAAATATGATAAACATCCTTTGGTAGGAGTGAGTGTACAATTTTAATTATTACAACAACATACTCAATGTACTTTCATATAGTGAGGTCTGGAGAGGATAGATTGTACGCAAATTCTAATTATTACAGATTTGGCTAATTATAAAAAACTTCTCAACTGCATATATTATTACACTTCCACTTAACACCTTCATAATAGTAAACTACTCGTTTTGCTTACACTTCCACTTTAACACTTTCATCATAGTAAACGACTCGTTTTGCTGTAATTTTTCTTGAATTTCATTATTGCACCTTTACTTTTGTAAACATAAAATACATACTTAAATTTTAGAAAACTTACCGCAAATCACAACAAATTGTCTCTTCAATCATAGATCTATTCCCTCCATTCATTTTCACTTGTCAATTATATTAGAAATAAATGCCCAAGAATATTTGTCTAGTTTAGAAAATCAATGGATAATTTATCCATTTCTATCTATTTTGCCTTTGCTTTTAAATACTATTCACTACTGAATTCATTTTCCAAAGCGTTGAATTTATTATATTTAAAGGACGATATAGTCAAATTAGCCCTAAAATTAATTATTTCTTAACTTGTGTGTCAAGTCAATAATAAACTTGGATGGAGGGAGTACCAACATTTCACCAAAAAAAACTTCTCATTAGCTATTGTCTATTAAGAATACATTATAATTTATTATTGTAAACTTAAAAAATATGCAAAAGTTTTACAACTGAGCTTTTCACGTTGATTAATTCTCTTCAAACTAAACATCTTAATGTTGATTATACACATAACTAGTAAATATAGTCGCGCTTTGCGCGATCATATAAAACATCAATAAATTTATGAAATAAAATAAAAAAATTAAGGAAAAATCTTATTTATAAGTTCATCCAAGATATAAGAGATATTTTGTATTTGTGCATTCAAATTGATTAGATAAATTAGTTAAATACAATCAAATTGTCAAATTCAAATCTTTGGTATTATATTTTGTTTTTCTATTTCTTTTCTCATGTTTTCTTTATACCTTTTTTTTTTTTAATTTATAAGTTCATCCAAGATGTATGAGATTTTATATTTATGCATTCAAATTGATTATATAAATTAGTTAAATACAATCAAAGTATCAAATTCAAATCTTCGGTATTATATTTTGTTTCTCTACTTCTTTTTTCATGTTTTCTTTATACCTTTCTATTCTATATTTTTTTCTCATTTTACTTTAATCCTCCCACGTTAATTTTGCGCATTCCTCAATTACACTCAATATAATTAACAAATGACTTTTTTTTAGAGAGTTTTATTTGAATATACATTCTTAGAAAACACAGTAGCCAAAGAATAGTTACATATTTAGCCAAAATTTAAACCTAAATAATTTTTTTTCATCTAAATTAATTCATAAAAAAAGAAGAAAAAAGATGAAACGATTTTAATTTATTAGGTAATGATATATTCCTACTAATTTGTTGGCGCTTGCATTAATATGGCTGACCAATTATTACTTCCCTTTTCTATAACGTTTTCTTTTATTTTAGTTTTACATTGATAAAATACTTGTTTAATTATTTTAATTTGTTATAAATTTGGATAATGATGCTTATACTTTTTTGTCAATGGTATATGAGGTAAATCTATAATAGCAGTATATATCGAACATTATATATGTAAATTATATAATTGAAATAATTCTTCGAATATAATATTATTATAGCAATATATATTAAATAATGTATATATATATGGTATATATTTACTAAAACGACAAATGTGGTAGCAATATATATTAACTAATTTACCGCAAAAAAATATATCACTAATATAATATTTTAGTTATATTTTATTATTATTTTTAATATTTTATTATTATTTTTAAGTTAACACACACACATATATATATATATATATGTGTGTATATTAATAAAGTACATTATTATTATATACATTGAATATAAACAAAATACATAATATAAAATTATTTAGACAAGCGTATTATGAACTATATAATAACATTATATTATATGAAAAGCAATAGTATATAATATAATATTACTTAATTATTTAATATATGATGAATATAAATGGTGTATATCGATTATTGAGAAAAGAAAAGAAAAAATTACTGAAATAATTTAATAAATTCATGGAATAGATATTAATGGTAGGAGAGAGAAGTCGGAATAGATAAGTAAGACCATAAGTTTAAATTCAACATTTAGTTATTAGCATAACAGTTAAATTTTATACATATTCTAAAATTGAAATTAATTAAGCTATTTATGAAAATATGTAAAGTTATGCCATTTTATGTTATTAAATTCAATTAATATATTGCACAATTTAATATTTCCTTTTTCTTATTTTACCAAAAATACTTCTCAAAAGGCAATTCGCTCCTTTTTCTCCTAGTAACATTCTAAAACCTTTTTAGGTAATATCTCTTACCATTTAAACAATTTGTCATTATTCTTTATAATTTATTTTTTTTGGGGGGGAAGGGGGGGGGGAGGGGGGGATATGGAACAAATTAAGACCATATATGGAACAAATTAAATGAATCAACCTCAGCCATATTATATGGAATCTTTTCTTTACTTTTTTTTTTCTTGACATTTTTTCCTTTTCTTACTCCATATTTATTTTTATTTTTCATTTCCTCTTGTCACTCTACCATCTATTTTTTTCTTTAAATTTTTATCTCATTATAATTTTATGAAAAAACTCTCATGCTCAATTTATTTCTCTAAATTACTATAGCATTTTCTTCTATAATGAAAAAGATAAAGAGGACATAATGAATAAATAATTACATTCATACAAGAGCAAAGAGCCTATGTTTGAAGGGAAGCCTTGGAATAACAATCAAGGCCCATTGATTTTCTTAGCCATGCTCCATCGTAGTCCACCAATCCGATGCCACCACAGAAGAAATCTCCAACCACCATCTTAAGCAACGCCACACGTGTAACATTTAGCAGATGTTGGGTAATTTATGTTCACATGATTGGTGTTTTATGTTTGAAGGATAAATGCAAAGTTTTTCATACAATATAATGTCTTGTTGATCCAATAGAATTACAGAACCACCAAGTAGCAACAATATGCTTGAATTACAAAATAGTCTCCTTAATGTCACTATATGTGTCCTATTATTTATGCAAATCCACATTGTTACACATGATTTGAGGAAAAAAGAGATGTAGAGTGCATGTTGTATGACCGTTTATAGAGTAGTGTTCAAAAGTTAATGGTGATTTTTTTTTTCAAATTCTATAATTACCAAGGTATTTCAATGCTAAGGACTGTGGTTTTTTATGAATCCATACATCAACAATTTTGATTACAAGGACAATTGCATAATTATTTTCATCTAGTTATTTTTCAACCTTCAAAGATGGATTTACTTCAATTCTTTCAAACTAAAAGTGATAGATTGGTACAACAACTAAATACTCAAGAGATTGATCTGGTTAAGGCATCAATCATAAAATTAGAGGGTAAGTATTCCAACCATCTTGTAACCCTTCTCTTTTCTGAGCACTAACTTCTTTGTTCAATCAAGTTATGTTCAGGGGCACATCCCTCAAGTTTGCAAGGTTATGTAATTGAAATTATTTTCAAGGTTTCTTCAATCCCATAACTCTAACATTGAATTACACCAAGGCTCTCATAACCCTAGTTATGGGAGCTTTAGCCACACATAGTTAAGGTGTAGAAGAAAAATATATAGTTCATAAATAATTTAAAATCAACTTACAAATTCGAAGATGTTTCTCCAATCTCAAACTACAAGGAACAATAGTGAAATTCCTATGCTCTCAACTTGTTTCTCAGATGATTGTACTTTATAATTTCAGCAAATAGTCAAAAGATGCCTAATCTAACCCTAAGTTGGATATTTATAGGCTCTCAAAAAGTTGGGGTTTAAAATTCTAATCTCAGCTTCTGTGTCACCAACAACAGTTCGCCTGCTGGTTTGTCAGTCATGCTATGGTCCATCGACTGATATTCAGTTTATTACTGGCTTGCAGGTAAAGGCGACGGATGGTGCGGCAGTCTATCAAGGCTCTTACGGTCTGTCGTGCTTCCTGTACCTATAATCTAAGTTCTTCTTTATTCTTCTTAAGAGTGACAGCCAGGCTGACAGACCATCACAGGTTTGATGGATAGTCGCTTGGTCCGTTGCCCAATACTGTTACTACTTCATGATCTACTTAAGGAGAGACGACCAGGCTAATGGCCCATCGCAGGTCCGACGGTCCGTCGCAGGTTCGACGGTCCGTCACTTTAGACCGTTATGGTCTATCAGTATCTACCTTTCTGAGTTATTCTTGCTTTTGAGTTGGATGTCTGAAAACAAGTAAAAAGAGCATCAAGTACACCAATAGTTTTTAGAAGACAACCAATTATCCCTCATAAGAGATGCAAACTGTTTTGTCAAATACCGGAACATTAACACCCTCAACTTAAGATAATTGTTTGTCCTCAAGCAACTCAAAACCACACCATGTGTGCTTTTAGAAAATAAATTACATATCAGGTATTGGAACTAGCATTAATTAACCACTGAATGGATACACTACTCTTGTACTCTTGACTCAAAGGAATCCATGCTTGGCATTATACTCTAGGATGCTGACAGGTATACACTTTAGGCACGACGTCCAAAAACCAATAATCACAAGTACAGTTTATTTGCTCTCATAATCAAAGAAGTTCGATGCACACTTAGTTATTTAAATTATGGACTAACAATGAAACCTCTGACTCTCTCAACAAATTTCAAACAAAGAATACACAAAATTATAAGCATGCTCTAATTATCTTGTAACATCTATAGCTAATTAGCAAGGATCACTAAAGGACCTTTTATATCTTGTAATGAGGTTTCGGGTGCAGGTGAGAAATATTTTTGGAATAGTGACATCGCCCTCCTTTCCACTGTTGCTACTCTCAAACCTCACTTTTCTAAAACTCTTTTGCCTTTCAAACTTCTCTTTCCAATTCATGTTACATCTTTATTGTCATAAAGGTCCTTTTTTCAACCTCATGAAGCTCTTCTTATGTAATTTAACTATCTACACTAACCACCTCAACTTATGCTTAAGTCATAAGTAGAGGTACACAATATCCCAAGAGATCAGGGCCAAATGAGACCTTTACAATACTAACTATCTTTCAATTATTAACTCTTTACAGTAGCCACCATCAACTTAAGTATTCTGCCTGAGTCGAGGTGCACAATGTCCTAGGAGGGACCAAGGCTAAAATAGGGTGTTAATAAACAAAGACAAGGAAGTTATAGGTGTTGAACAAAAGGATATAGGCTAAAAAAAACTAAGCATCTACACTTTTGTTTAGGTTTTTAAGGCTGAGTGGACTTAATTGAAAAATGACTTGTTATCCTTTCCTATTTAATCAACTATCACGTTACAAAACTGAACCGACAAGTTCTAGTTGTATACATAGAGTAAGAAATGTAACAAAACCTCACATACACTAGAAATAAACTGATACTCATGCTGCTAACTTTCAGACTTGTACAAACATAAACAAGTTTTATCCACTCAAAGGTTCTAAGTCAAAGATTGATTCACAATGATCAAACATCACAAGATATGCATAATGAAAAATTTTGAAGGTGGTCATTGCTTTGCAAAATTCAGCAATCCGTAGTTTAATAGGTTTTCCCACAATTATTTTCTTTCACACACATCGTATATACATATGAAGGCAACACTCCAAACATCATAATGAAAAAAACATACATAGTATAAGCCAAAAATAAAACAATACATACGTAATACCCCATATTTCTCAAGCCTCACTTAGCTCTCAGTGCATGAGTTATCCTATATAACAATTTTAAAATACCTAGTATTTTTCAGTTCAGAGCTTTCCATTGTGTGAAAAATTCAGTCAGCTTTCCAATGATATAAAATTTTCCCAAATCTGATACCCGGGTGAAGAGTTATAGCCATTTTTGTAAAACGGTGTGCCAAAATGCACGCCAGCGCATTGCGAAGCCAAGCCAAATGGCAATTGTCAAAAATCAGTAAGCCAACGCAATAAGACCTCATCACGGTGAACTTCTAGGTCTCACCCCGTGTGGCAACGCGATTCCACTATGTCGCTCCACTGGTCATTTTCCCAATTATCAATTTTTAGTGGCGCTCTGCGATTGTACTGCATCGCGTCATAGGCCAAATTCCCAATCATCCTATTAAAATAGTTCCAGTGAAATTCTAGAAGCATGGCGCGATGGTGGTGCATTGCGCCAAGGCCCAAAATTAGGTTTTTCCAATGATAGACACCCTTCCAACTAGGGTTATAGGTTCGACCCCGATTATCTTATTTGGGGCATATCAGTTAGATGATTACCTCCCATAGTTTCAGTTTTAGTCTCAGAATAGAACTCAGTTTAGTTCTACAGAATCAGGACTATCAGATAAAGTCAATCAGTATCAGTAACTCAGTTATCAGTAAATCTCAGATATTAGTTACTGAGTTACCAGAACTCAGTATTCAGCTTCGGTAAAAGCTCAAATACAGTATTCACATATGGACAGTATTGCATACTCAGTATTTATAGTAGTTCAATTATCCATGTACTCTCATATTCAGTTATTCTATATCATTCAGTCAGTTACTATTCATGCATATGAACACTTGCATTCAGCCTTACCTCATCTAGCATACTAGTACATTCCACGTACTGAAACATACTTTCTCTTAGCACTATGATGTCTTATATCATAGGTTCGGATGCTCAGTTTCCCAACCGCGCATAGACAGATTCAGCCAGCAGTATCTGATTTAGTAGTGAGTCCTCATCTATCGAGGATATGTCTTTATTTTAGTATTTCAGTAGTCGAATTTAGTTGGGGGCTTGTCCCATCAACTCCATATTTAAACAGTTAAGTTAGAGGCTTTTCAGACTAGACTGGTTCAGACAGTATTTCAGATTTAGATGTTTTATCAAATATTATTATTTATCCATATTCAGATTGTGAAGCATATGGCATTCCAGCCTATATTCCACATTTATTATAGTATTATTATTCAGTGCTCACAGCAGATATCAGTCATGAGTTAACTTGTAGTTTTTTGGGGTCGTAAGCACCGTGTTGCATTTGGGTACAGACTTGAGGCGTTACAAACTTAGTATAAGAACCTAAGGTTCAACAGTGTCCTAGAGATTCTGAAAGCCGCATAAAGTAGAGTCTTGTGCATGGGTGTGTAGCGTACCACACTTATGGACAAGAGGATATGAGATGTTTTAGGAAAAGTTTCCCTTCTGTCAGTATTCATGTCATGCGAGTGAGCCTGAGCTCAAGTTAAACTCTCAGTCTAATCATTTTCTTCCTTCCATTTATAGAATATGCCTCCCAAAAAGATCAACAGAAGAAGAATAAAAAATCAGTCAGCACCTCAACCCGTTTAGGCAGATCCCCTGGATGAGTATATCTCTCATGCAGAATTCAGAGCTGCATTTACTACTCTAGCCAATTTTGTAGTAGCTCAGAATGAACGGCCAACTGCTGTTTAGGCCAACCCAGTGGCCAATACTACTGCAACCAGGATTTGGGACTTTACCCAAATGAATCCTCCCTTATTATGAAGATCTATGTCAGAAGAGGATCCACAGGAGTTCCTCAACCAGGTTCAGAAAGTCACAGATATCATAGGAGTGACTTTTAGTGAGAGTGCTGAGTTAGTTGCCTATCAACTACAAGATATAAATCATACGTGGTTTAAGTAGTGGAAGGTAGATAGGGGTAAAAATGCAGAGCCGATAGAGTAGTAAGAGTTTGCCACCACTTTTCTAGATAGATTCTTTCCCTAAGAGCTGAGAAAAGCAAAGGTGTTAGAGTTCATCAATCTCAGGCAGGGCAGTGTGAGGGTGAAAGAGTATTCATTCAAGTTTACTCAGTCAGCCAGGTATGCTTTCATATAGTAGCAGACAGTTGGTCCAGAATTAGCAAGTTTATATCTGGAGTGTCAGAGAGTGTTGTTAAGGAGTGCAGAACAACAATGCTAATTAAGAAGATGGACATATCCTGTCTCATGGTTTATGTTCAGCAGATAGAAGAGGCTAAGAATAAAGAGAGAGAGAGGGGAAGAATAAGAGAGCTAGAACATGTAGCTTTAATTTACTCATCCTCAGTCAGAAAGCATTAACCGTTCTCAATTTTATCTAAAATGGTTCCATCTCTGTACTCAGCCAGTGCTCCAGTACCTAAGATCAGAAATGATATCAAAAATAGGGCTCCAGGCTCTAAGTCTCAGGGTAGTGTCAACAATGCTCGAACAAACCCTCTTGGTCAGAAATGCAGCAGAAAATATCAGGGTGTCTGCAAAGCTGGCAGTGATGTTTGTTTCGGGTGTGGCAACGCCCAAATAGGCTCTATGTACTTCAGTCCAGACAAGATCAGGAAAGTTATCCCGATATGGTCACTGGTACTTTACAGATCTTCCATTTACATATTTATGCCTTATTAGATCTAGGAGCTTATTTGCCTTTTGTAACTCCTTACATAGCAGTCAGCTTCAAAGTCAAGAAAGAAATCTTAATAGAATTTTTCTCAGTCTCTACCTCAGTGGGTCAATCTATCATAGCCCAACGGGTATACATGAACTATCCGGTTATGATATCTCAGAAACTCACTTCAACAGACTTAGTAGAGTTAGAAATGACAGATTTCGATGTCATTCTCAACATGGATTAGCTCCATTCATGCTATGACTCAGTCGATTATAGAAACAGAATTGTTCATTTTCAGTTTCCAAATGAACCAGTCCTTGAATGGAGGGGTAGTACTACAGCGCTTAAGGGTCAGTTGATTTTATACCTTAGAGCGAGAAAAATGATCTCCAAGGGATGTGTCTATCATTTTGTGCGAGTCAAAGAGTCTAGTTCAGAGACTCCTAGTCTTGAGTTAGTTCCTGTAGTAAATGAATTCTATGACGTGTTTCCTGAAGATCTTTCCAGAGTTCCTCCCGTAAGGGAAATTGACTTCGGAATATACCTTCTTCTAGATAATAAGCCTATATCTATTTTGCCATACGGAATGGCTCCAACTGAACTCAGAGAGCTTATAAAATAGTTAAAAGATCTCCTAGATAAAGGATTCATCAGACCCAATATTTCCCTGTAAGGTGCACCAGTTTTATTTGTGCATAAGAAAGACGATTCACTTAAAATGTGTATAGACTATCGTCAGTTGAACAAAGTCATAGTCAAGAATAAATACCTACTTCCTATAATTGATGAATTATTTGTCCAACTTCAGGGTGCCAGTTACTTTTCTAAGATAGACCTTAGATCAGGATATCATCATCTTAGAGTCAGAGAATGAGACATTCCAAAAATAGCTTTCCGAACCTGGTATGGTCACTTTGAGTTTCTTATCATGTCCTTTGGTCTCACAAATGCCCCAACAGCTTTTATGGACTTGATGAATCGCGTGTTCAAGCAGTACATGGACATGTTCATTATAATCTTCATTGATAACATTCTTTTCTATTCTTGTAACAAGAATAATCATGCAAATCACCTCAGAATTGTACTTCAAACTCTCTGATCCCATTAGTTTTTTGCCAAATTCAATAAGTGCAAATTTTGGCTAAGGTTAGTAGCATTCATTGGTCATATTATTTTTGGTGATAGCATTAGAGTTGATTCTAAAAAGACCTAAGCGGTAAGAAACTGTCCTAGACCCATCTCTCCGACAGATATCAGGAGTTTTTTGAGTTTAGCTATCTATTACCGTTAGTTTCTTGAAGGGTTTTCATCTATTGCATCCCCTATATCCAGATTGACTCAAAAGAAAGTCAAGTTGCAGTGGTAAGATTCCTGCGAGAAGAGCTTTTAAGAGTTGAAGACTCGACTCACCTCAGCCCAATTTTGACTCTACCAGATAGTTTTGATGGGTTTGTTGTGTACTGTGATGCATCCAGAGCAGATTTGGGTTGTGTCCTCATGCAGAGAGGTAAGGTCATAGACTGCGTCTCTAGATAGCTTAAGCCTCATGAGAAGAATTACCTAACCCATGATCTTGAGTAGTAGCTGTAGTATTTGCCTTAAAGATTTGGAGGCATTATTTGTATGGGGTGTGATAACGCTAAATCTACAGCTCTCATAGGAGTGTAAAGCGGTCGATAGCAAATATAGAACCCAACCTGGGTTGGGTGTCGATCCCACAGGGAATAGCTTGGTCAACAAGTAAGCAAGATTAATAGACTTTTGGTGCAAGTCTCGTAAGAAGGGGGGAATTGTAATATGTAACCAAAGTAATGAAATAGAAGCTGAAAATAGCAAAGTAAAAGAGAAAGATTGTCACGTAAGTTGTAAACAATGAGAATTGAAGCGTTGGGGTTATGTCCACCTTCTGAGGTATACGTCTCTATCGGCTATGAGTGTGTAGAGTCTTGACATGCAATTGCTTACAGAGAATTGTAGTCGATGGTAAATCCAAGCGTCTCGCGACCTAAATAAGGACTATTTCACTTTAACTCTCGCAAGCTTAAAGTGTGTCTAACGGTACGAATTCTCCAAGAGGTTAGTCCAGTTACGGCACTAGCTTTTTAATAGGAAAGGGTGTCCTACTACCTTGACATTATCTCTTTTCCAGACAAATAACCTTTCTCGTGAACAAGTTAAATGTTAGACTGGCGTATTCTTGCGTTTGCAACCGCAAAGAATGTAGATTAAGATGAAGAGAATAATGATATAAGCAATATACGTGTCTTGAACTCACAAACTCACAGCAATAGATAGTAACTCATTCGGCTTCCATCACCCCAACTAAGAGGTTTAGTTACCCATGAATGTGAAGGATATCACGATTTGCATGGTTGATGGCGTGAGAAGTAGGTGATAGGCGTGTGGTTTTGGTGATTCCCTAGCAAGTAACGATTCTCTTGTTGTGGAATTTAAGAATAGAAGAGTAGATTAGAAGTGTTTGTGGTGGAAGATGAGAGGGATGGAAGAAAATTAATTGTTGAATTAAGTGGAGAATGAATAAAAATATCTAACATGATAGGGTATTTATAATACTCTTATCCTACTCCTACTAAGCTAATGAAATAAATAGCCAAATCCTACTATACTAATGAAATCTTTGACCCAAATGTACTAGGGTAAGGTTACAATATCATAATCCAAATAGAATAGTGAAATACATAACCTAATTGTATTAGGTTAATGTATCTTTGTAAAAATCCAGCTTTGTGTCTGTAAGTCCCCAAAGTCTTCAAAAATGTTGTTTTAGCCCGGGACAGATTTTCCATGCAGCAGATTTGGTCCTTAGGCGTCCAGCTCCCTTCTACTTCGTTTGTGAGCTTTCTTTTGCGTCAAGTAAGCCATAAAATGCTGTATTTTGCATCATTTATACCTGAAACTTTCCTAATCATGTTTGTTAGCTCATTTACAGGAAAAAGGACTAAAAGTGCATGAAATAGATAATTAGTTCTCAAAACTAGGCTAAAATATGGGTAAAATATATTGATATAGGCGTGTAAATCCGCCTATCATCAACACCCCACACTTAGAGCTTTGTTCATCCTCGAACAACATATCATGTCCTTCTAAGCATCGACTTAAGGTTTTTACAACAACAACACAAAACATTTATCAAGATAAGCACAACAATTATCAACAAAGAGTAGCTTTCCGATTATAAGTAGAAACAATTTAACCTCAAGTATAGACTCGTGATGGTGATCAACTCGCATGCAAACGTTAAAGTGCATAGAATCATACACAACTATCCAAAACTCATCAACCATGTGTGTCTCACCATATATTACCCATAATCACTCACAAGTATAGCATATTTTTCAAACATGGGTATCAAAGTGTCCTTGCTCTCGCTCTCACAAAAAATTCATATGTAGCAACTAATGACCATAGGCTTGCCTTTAATGTAGTACTCTACTAAATGTCGGAATGTTAAGATTAGGATCAAGTAGGTCTTTTGATGGTTGTAATGTAGGCTAAGGGACGGGTAGGACTATTTTGGCCAAGAATAGTGACTAGGTTCCTAAGCGCTTTAATACATCACATTGTATCAATGACACTTTTTTCTTTCAACCTTTCTTCACTCTTTTATTCTACCACCCTTGTTCTCCTATATTGTTTTTCAATTTCAAGCACTACTTACTTTTCAGCTTTCTTTTCCTTTTTCTTTTCACAACATACCTCTTATGATAGCACTTTCTTTTTCATAGCACATTCAAGCACCATTACAATTTAAAGCATTATACTCACCCAATTTCCTCTTATGTTGTCACATGACTTTTTCACTTTAAAGTACTCAGGATTTTGGATCAAATTATGGTCTTGAAAGAAATGGATTAGGCTTACATACAAGGTTGTCAAAGAAATAGGCTAAAGGCTCAAAAAGGGTTAACTAGGATGATGTTCATGGGTAGGTAAAACTGAAGGTAAACATGTATAGGTTGCCAAAGAAATGCCTAAATCATATCCTAAACTTACATTCCTTATTTTCGCTTTGCATACATACCAGGCAAGTTCTAGCATCAGCCACAAACATAGAATATACTATTATCTCACACACACAAGGCACATGGTCGATTTGATTGGAAGTAATATAGACTCTCGACCCAACAATTGAAGGAATTAAATCACACAATATCACATAATGAGTCACAACTAGAGCCTAAATGTCTCAATAGTCATAATTGTAGCACATACTCTTGTTATAATCTCATGCGAAGCTAGAAAAATTTGACTCCTAAAAAAAACTAAAAAAACGTCAAACGAAAAAAACAACAAAAAAAACAAAAAAAACAGACTCAAAAAGGATAAACAAACAAACATAAACAAACAAACATACAAACAAAGGTGTATAGCATGCGATTCTGCCACCCCACACTTAGATGGGACACTGCCCTCAGTGGAAAATAAATTCGAAGAACCTGGTTAGTCGGACCCTTCATCAATGTCGGGGGTCATACCCCCTTCGTCGGAATCATCATAAGAGTCGTCGTCAGAGTTCTCCTCATCATCAGAATCAGGCAAGCGTCGATCATCATCAGTCGGCACGTCATCATCTAGAGGTTCCTCAAAATATACGCCCACTCCACACATCTCCCGGGCATGCATGTTCATTGGGTAGTCGTGGTCCAGCTGTTGGAGCTCTTCAGCGGTTGGAATACGTCCACCACTCATCATAGTAAATCATGTCATTCCATAGAGATGACGGAAGAAACTCTCATCACGAGCATGTCTCTCCGCAGTAGTAAGGTTGACTCCATGAGATGTTTCAGCATCTTTGACCTTGGTGAGGTCAACCTTCTTTGGGTTATGTGGGAGTTTGTGGTCAGCTGGTTCCTCTTCGACATCCTCCTTCCGCAACATTGCTGTCAACAAATTGCCGAATGTGAAATGGGACCTTTTGTGGAGTCTGGCCTTCCTCATGGTAGATCGAATGATTGCCCCAAAGTTGATAGGGACATTTGTCATCAAAGCATAGACCAAACACACTCTATCTCTCGATATCTTGGTGTATTGAGTTCCAGGAATAAGGCATGAGTTGACAATGCGCATCCAGATTCTTGCTTCCCTATTTAGTGGAGCATTGGGGAAGGTATTGTGATGGCCTGTTTCCTTATGTCTGCCCCATCTTGCCATCGATCTGCTTCCACAAAGCGTGTGTCGTATTGCTTTGTAAGGAGGCCTGCTGTACAGCTCTTTGAATGGTGCAGTGTCGACCGAAGGTAAGCCAAGAAAAGAGTTGATCCAATCCGCTGTAAGATGTAACACTTGGCCCCGAATTTTGACTTCATTGCCTGTTGTGTTCGGCGACCAGTTGGCATAAAACTCTCTTGTTAAGTCAAGATTGCACTCTCCCATGTCGCGGAAGATGAAATCCAGCTTCAAAGCCATTATTTTTGCCAACATACGCGGCTCTTTCTTTGCTAAGGTCTCCTTGTTGATCAAGTCGACATGCACATATTTCCTTTCTTTGTTGCTGCTGTACCATGCTTTGGCTTCTTCTTCAAAGACCCATTTTATTCCGAACATTCTGCGTGGTAGGTGCGCTGAGGATGATTCTCCTTGGTCTTTTCGACTTCTCTTCTTGCCCTTTTGGGACGTGGTAGCATTCTCCTTGCCTTGCCTTGCTTTAGGTGCCATTGTACCTGAGACTAGAAATAATGTAAGTTGCAGCACAATCTCAGTTGATACAATCTATATGCAAGCACTAGGGGTACCACCCCACACTTAGGTTTGTTAGCACAAATCAGTGAAGTGAAAGTGGTCGAGTACTCAGATTTCGTCGACATACGTTTTAGGATTGTTTTCCGACAAGAAAATCAGCATTGCATCACTTATTTGCAGCCAGTGGACTACTTTCATGGTGGATATAGCAACACTATGACATAGGGGTTACCACATGGAATAGTTATTCTTACAACAATCACAACCTCTTATGTCGGTAGGCACTATAAGTCTTATCCCGATGGCCGGGATAGTCTATTATGTAAGCATCCAAACAACACTCTTAAGCAATATTCATAGCCATATATATTCAGCAAATATCATAACAATGCTTTTGAAACAAAATTCAAGTCGGAAACAAGTCAAGAATTCCCTACGTATATATTCACTCACATGATTTTGCAACAATAATCCAAACACATGAACATCACCTACCAATCCCACATAATTTAGCATAGCAACATAGTACTTACGATAATTAGATGAAGAATAAGAGAGTACTTACTTGCTTGAAGCTTGTGGAGAAGTTGTTGTGAATTGGAAGAGCAAAAGAAGAAAATTTTGAGAAGATTTGGAGGGTTATGCGGCGCCTTTAGGGTTGTTTCTAATGTGGTTGTGTTATAAAACTAAGTCCCCTTTATATAGTAAGAGTATGGGTCGGGTTATGACCCATTTACAATCGGATTTGGGGACAAGAACACCACATATGCGGCGCATATCACTCGGCATATCAATGACATATGCGGCGCATTGTCTATGGCATAATGGGACATATGCGCCGCATAGTCTATGGCATTTGTAGACATATGCGCCGCATAGTCTATGGCGCATGAGATACTGAGACCAAATGCCATAGCATAGGCGGCGCATAGTCAAAAGCATACCTAGGAATAGGCGGCGCATAGTGTATAGCACACTAGATTCCGAGTCCTTAGGCTATAGAATAGGTTGTGCATCGTTCGTGGCCTATTTTTACCAAGGCCTAGCCTTCCTCGAAGCCTATTTTGACGTGAGAAAGGCTCAATTCATCGCCTTATGCATCACCATTCCTAACTTACCGATTTTACCATACAATGCGTCCAAATTGTCGATGGAGATCAATCTCCTCGTCGCATACTTCTTGCACCTATATTTGCTCAAAACAAAATGAAAACGATTAGTATGATGGGTTGCCTCCAACCAAGCGCCTTAGTTTTGGTCGTGGCACGACTCTTATTTTTTTGAATTTTCATTTATCAAAAAGAAAAAATACTAAAACGACGAAACGATAAAACGATAAAACGACAAAACAATAAAACAATAAAACGATGGGTTGCTCCCATCTAGCGCCTTATTTATTGTCGTGGCTCGACGTAGTAATCTCGAGTACTTAGACTTCGTCGAGATAAGTGATGGCCTTGTCATTCATCGAGTCAAGAGGATCGATATATGGCTTAACACATTGGCCATTCACTTTGAAGACAACACCATCATTATCTTCCAATTCGACTACTCCAGACGAGTAGACTTGGATGACTTTAAATGGACCAGACCACTTTGATTTTAACTTACCTGGGAAGAGCTTGAGTCTGGAGTTAAAGAGTAGTACCATGTCACCTTTTTGGAAGTTTCGTCGAACAATCCGCTGATCATGATACTTCTTCATCCGCTCCTTGTATAAATCTGATCTTTCATATGCATGGAGATGAAATTCATCTAGTTCGTTCAGCTGCTCCAACCTCAGGTTCTTCACATTATCCCAATTCAGATTCAAGTGCTTCAATGCCCACAATGCCTTGTATTCAAGCTCGATGGGTAGATGACAAGCCTTCGCATAAACTAGCTGACAAGGTGACATGCCAATGGGTGTCTTGAATGCAGTCCTATACGCCCATAGTGCATCATCTAGCTTTCGAGACCAGTTCTTCCTATTCGCATTAACCGTCTTGGCAAGGATTTGCTTGATCTCGCGGTTGGAAACCTCAACTTGTCCACTGGTTTGGGGATGATAAGGCGTAGCTACCTTGTGTTGCTTGACTCCATACTTGGCCAATACAGATTTGAATAGCTTGTTGCAAAAGTGAGATCCTCCATCACTTATGATAGTACGAGGTACTCCAAAGCGAGAGAAGATATTCTTCTTTAAAAACGCTACAACACGCTTTCCTTCGTTGTCGTCCAATGCTATAGCTTCAACCCATTTTGACACATAATCCACAGCAACCAAGATGTACTTCATTCCAAACGAATTCACGAATGGTCCCATGAAATCAATACCCCACACATCAAAGAGTTCTACCTCCAGAATTTTGGACATGGGCATTTCATGGTGTTTTGAAATAGCACCTTGACGTTGGCATTGGTCACACCTTCTCACATAGTCGTGTGCATCTCTGAATATTGTAGGCCAATAATAACCACTTTGCAAGACTTTCCTTGCCGTTCGATTCCCTGCATGATGTCCTCCAACTTGCGAAGTGTGGCATGCTTCCAATATAGTAGGCACTTCTTCATGGGATATACATCGTCGAATGATACCATCCGCGCATCTTCGAAACAAATATGGCTCATCCCAATAGTAGTGCTGAACGTCATGCATAAACTTCCTCCTTTGGTGGTAAGATAAATTGGAAGGTAACACATTACTCACCACGAAATTTGCAAAGTCGGCATACCATGGTAATTGCTCCATTGTGGTCGCTAGTATCTCCTCGTTAGGGAATGCATCATCAATCTGATTTTCTGGTTGCGCCACATACTCATTCTCAAGTCTAGATAGGTGATCAGCCACTTGGTTCTCGCAACCTCTTCTATCTTTGACTTCGAAATCAAACTCTTGCAGCAGCAATACCCATCGAATCAGCCTTGGTTTTGCATCCTTCTTCTTCATTAGATACCTAAGAGCTGCATGGTCTGTATGAACGATCACCTTAGTACCCAATAGATAGGCACGAAACTTCTCAAACGCATACACAACCGCTAGGAGCTCTTGTTCAGTAACGGTGTAGTTCCTTTGGGCTTCATTTAGGACCTTACTCGCATAGTAGATAGGATGAAATAGTTTCTCCTTTCTTTGTCCAAGAACAGCACCAATGGCTACACCACTAGCATCACACATGACCTCGAACGGGAGCGTCCAATCTGGTGCTACCATGATAGGGGCTTCAATGAGTTTTCCTTTAAGGCATTCGAATGCCTTTAAGCAATCGTCATTAAAGTCAAACTTCGCATCTTTCTCCAATAGTTTGCACAATGGACTAGAAATTTTGGAGAAGTCTTTGATGAATCTACGATAAAACCCGGCGTGGCCAAGAAAACTACGGACTCCCTTCACCGAAATTGGAGGTGGTAGCTTCTCGATTACCTCTATTTTTGCGTGATCAACCTCTATTCCTCTTTCAAAGACCTTGTGCCCAAGAACGATTCCTTCTTTTACCATGAAGTGGCACTTCTCCCAATTCAGCACAAGGTTGAACTCTACACATCTTTGTAATGCCACGCTCAAGTTCGCCAAACATGCTTCAAAGGACTCACTAACAACTGAAAAGTCGTCCATAAATACCTCCAAAGTGTCTTCTACCATATCAGAGAAAATAGACATCATACAACGTTGAAAGGTGGCTGGTGCGTTACATAACCCGAATGGCATGCGTTTGAAGGCAAACGTACCATATGGGCATGTGAACGTTGTCTTCTCTTGGTCTTCGGGAGCAATACAAATCTGATTATAACCTGAATAACCATCCAAGAAGCAAAACCATCCTTTCCCCGCTAATCGATCTAGCATTTGGTCCATAAATGGCATGGGGAAGTGATCCTTGAGTGTCCAAGAATTCAGCCTGCGGTAGTCCATGCATACTCTCCATCCAGTAACGGGCATGAGTGGAATAAGTTCATTCTTTGCATTCGCGACCACGGTCATGCCTCCTTTCTTGGGAACACATTGTACTGGGCTTACCCATGTACTATCCGAAATAGGATACACGACTCCTGCGTCTAACCACTTGATAATCTCCTTCTTCACCACTTCTTGCATTGGTGGGTTTAGACGTCTTTGATGTTCAATGGTGGGTATGCACTTTTCTTGAAGCTGAATTTTATGAGTGCAAATCCCAGGTGGAATACCAATGATATCCACAATGGTCCATCCAATAGCTCTAATATACTTGCGTAAGATTGCAATAAGAGCTGCAACTTGTTGCTCACCCAAATCGGCTGCCACAATGACTGGAAGAGTGTTTCCGCTTCCTAAAAATGCGTACTTCAAATGGCTTGGCAGCTCCTTCAATTCTAACGTGGGTGGTTCTTCAATGGATGGCTTAGCTGGTGGTGAAGGTCGATTTTTGAGATCAAGATCCAGCTTCTTGGGGGTATAGTGATATGTCCCTAATTTCGATAGAGCACAAATATCTTCATCAGAAATTTCAGCATCATCATTCTTTCCTTTCATGAGCAAAACCTCCAAAGGATCATCAAGAATTCGCTCTTCTGCAAGTAACTCTTTCTCATCATCAAAGACAACATCAGCCACAGAAAATACACTCAGATCTTTGGGTTGCTTCATTGATTTGCAAACATCAAAGCGAACCACTTCGTCATTTATTCGGAATGAAAGCTCATTAGCTCTCAAATCTATGAGCACACTTCCCGTAGCAAGGAAAGGGCGTCCCAAGATTATGGGAACCTCTGAATCTGCTTCACAATCCAAGATGACAAACTCTGCTGGAAATATGAATGAAGATACCTTCACCAGGACATCGCATAGAATACCAACCGGTCGTTTTACCGACCTATCCGCCATAACAAGCCTCATATTAGTTGGTGTAGGATCTCCTAACCCCAACTTCTTGTAGATCGATAATGGCATCAAGTTGATGCTGGCTCCTAAGTCACACAATGCTTTAGCAAAGTCCAAAGATCCGACGGTGCAAGGAATCGTGAAAGCTCCAGGGTCGGCCTTCTTCTGAACTATCGATCGGGTAGCAATTGCACTACAATGATGCACATCATCCTTCAGCTTATAACTTGCTGCCCTCTTCTTAGTCAAAAGATCTTTCATAAACTTCGCATACCCAGGCATTTGTTCAAGTGCCTCCACTAATGGAACATTGATGATCAGCTGCTTCAACATAGTCATGAATTTGCTGAACTTAGTGTCATCGGCCACCTTCTTCAATCTTTGTGGAAAAGGTGGTGGTGGGTATGGAAGTGTTCTCTCCATGGCTTTCTTCTCCTCTTTCTTCCGTTTATTATTTTTTTCAGGCTGCACGCCACTAGGTAAAACATCCTTGACGTTTGAAGTAGTTGTTGCGGCTTCTTCTCTTGTAACGTCACTAAGTGTAGCATCCATGTCTGCAACTTCGTCAACCAATTGCTCTCCTTTTGCTGAAGTTTCCAGCACCTTACCGCTTCTGGTAGTGATGGCCATGCATGACCCATCATTCTTTGGGTTTTGCACAGTATCGCTTGGTAAGGTGCCAGCCTTTCTTTGATTAAATGCTGCTGAAAGTTGGCTCAACTGCTGCTCTATTTGCTTGATAGAAGTGGAATGAGAATCAACTAGTTGATTCATGGAGGACAAATCATCAATCACCTCCTTAACTCCCGCGCTTGTTGCTTCCACTCCTTTCAATAACTTAGCCATCATGTCTTCCATAGAATTAGATGTGGTGGTATCACGTTTACCAGGGGAAACGTACAAACCACTCTTTTCATTATTTTTCTTCCAACTACCTTGGTCTTTGCTTCCAGATTTATCATAATAGTTCCGACCTTGGTTTCCTTGGGCATTCCCACGGAAACCCCCCTGATTGTTCAAGTAGTTGGCCTCCTCTTCAGAATCAGATTCGTCTCTTCCTTTTAGCGCTACAGCTTTCACTTTTTCGGCCTTCCCTGATAATAAGTGCTTTGTCAGAAGATCCAATTGTGTTTTCATGTGCGCCATGTCTTGCTCACGTTCTTCTTCTCTTCTTCTTTGGTTTGCAGACATGCCAATAGATAAAGTGGGGCTTGCTACCTCAGAATCCCTGGTATGCCAAGCTCTACTTTGCTTTGTCATGCGATCTAGCATATTGCTTGCTTGACCAAAGGTGAGGTCCATGAAAGAACCTCCAGCTGCGTTGTCCACCACTGGTTTAGTTATTGAATTCAAGGCTCTATACAAGATCTCCATGAGGTGAACATTAGTCATGTGATGGTTTGGGCATCTCGCTAGCTTTGTCTTGAACCTCTCCCATGTTTCATGAAGAGCTTCAGAGGGAAGCTGACGAAAGTTGCTGATTTCATCTCTCAATTGTGCTCTTTTGGATGGCGGAAAGAATCTTTCTAGGAAAGCGTCTCTCAATTGCCTCCAATTTGTAATTGAATCAGGAGTCAGCCCATTCAACCATAGTGTTGCCTCCCCAGATAGAGACAATGGAAATAGATGTAATCGAATAGCATTTTGACCAACACCAGGATTGTCAAAAAACTTGCATGCAGAAATAAAGTTGATGAGATGCATATTCGGATCATCGCCTGCTAGTCCACCAAATAATCCCTTGAGTTGCAATAACTGAATCATGGTGCTTGTGATGTTGAACTTGGCTCCGGGCGCTAATGGTGGTGGAATTATAGCTCCAGTGGCTCCGGCACCATCAAGATCATCATCATCATCGTCGAAAGCTGGCTGCAAAGGTTGGCAATCATACCTATACCGAGCTTGTCGACCTCTTCTGTTGGTAGGTGTTGCAGTTTCAGCGACATGCCTTGGGTTTATCAACTCGTCATCACCTAAATCCTCATCGTCAGGATTTGTTGCTCGCCCAGGATTATCAATATTTTGTTGTTGGACTTGAGCAGCGGCAAGAGCAGCTAATCTTGCTTGCTCGTGTTGAGCAGCCATCCTGTCGATTTCAGCTTGTGCTTCCATTCTTCTAATTCGTTGTGGTTCCGGATTGATTGGTAATAACGGTTGACCAGAACTTCTAGTATGGGGCATGCACTAAAAGAAAAACCTGCAAGAAACAAAAACAAAAACTAAAAGTAAAAGTACGAGAATCTTTGACCAAAGGGTCTAGTAATTATCACGAACTTGATTGACACTCGTATTCCCCGGCAACGGCGCCAATTTTTGATAACGCTCAATCTACAACTCTCATAGGAGTGTAAAGCGGTCAATAGCAAATATAGAACCCAACCTGGGTTGGGTGTCGATCCCACAGGGAATAGCTTGGTCAACAAGTAAGCAAGATTAATAGACTTTTGGTGCAAGTCTCGTAAGAAGGGGGGAATTGTAATATGTAACCAAAGTAATGAAATAAAAGCTGAAAATATCAAAGTAAAAGAGAAAGATTGTCACGTAAGTTGTAAACAATGAGAATTGAAGCGTTGGGGTTATGTCCACCTTCTGAGGTATACGTCTCTATCGGCTATGAGTGTGTAGAGTCTTGACATGCAATTGCTTACAGAGAATTGTAGTCGATGGTAAATCCAAGCGTCTCGCGACCTAAACAAGGACTATTTCACTTTAACTCTCGCGAGCTTAAAGTGTGTCTAACGGTACGAATTCTCCAAGAGGTTAGTCCAGTTACGGCACTAGCTTTTTAATAGGAAAGGGTGTCCTACTACCTTGACATTATCTCTTTTCCAGACAAATAACCTTTCTCGCGAACAAGTTAAATGATAGACTGGCGTATTCTTGCGTTTGCAACCGCAAAGAATGTAGATTAAGATGAAGAGAATAATGATATAAGCAATATACGTGTCTTGAACTCACAAACTCACAGCAATAGATAGTAACTCATTCGGCTTCCATAACCCCAACTAAGAGGTTTAGTTACCCATGAATGCGAAGGATATCATGATTTGCATGGTTGATGGCGTGAGAAGTAGGTGATAGGCGTGTGGTTTTGGTGATTCCCTAGCAAGTAACGATTCTCTTGTTGTGGAATTTAAGAATAGAAGAGTAGATTAGAAGTGTTTGTGGTGGAAGATGAGAGGGATGGAAGAAAATTAATTGTTGAATTAAGTGGAGAATGAATAAAAATCTCTAACATGATAGGGTATTTATAATACTCCTATCCTACTCCTACTAAGCTAATGAAATAAATAGCCAAATCCTACTATACTAATGAAATCCTTGACCCAAATGTACTAGGGTAAAGTTACAATATCATAATCCAAATAGAATAGTGAAATACATAACCTAATTGTATTAGGTTAATGTATCTTTGTAAAAATCCAGCTTTGTGTCTGTAAGTCCCCAAAGTCTTCAGAAATGCTGTTTTAGCCCGGGACAGATTTTCCATGCAGCAGATTTGGTCCTTAGGCGTCCAGCTCCCTTCTACTTCGTTTGTGAGCTTTCTTTTGCGTCAAGTAAGCCATAAAATGCTGTATTTTGCATCATTTATACCTGAAACTTTCCTAATCATGTTTGTTAGCTCATTTACAGGAAAAAGGACTAAAAGTGCATGAAATAGATAATTAGTTCTCAAAACTAGGCTAAAATATGGGCAAAATATATTGATATAGGCGTGTAAATCCGCCTATCATCAGGGTGCATACAGATGTATCACAAAAGCTTCCATTATGTGTTCTCTTAGAAAGATTTGAATTCGAATCAGAGAAGGTGGTTAGATTTATTAAAAGACTATGACATAAGTGTTTTGTATTATCCAGGCAAGGCCAATGTAGTGGCGGATGCTCTCAGTAGGTTGTTTATGGGTAGTGTTGCTCATGTTGAGAATAATAAGTAGAAGTTAGTTCAAGAAGTTCTTCAGCTTGGCCGACTAGGTGTCCGCTTAGTTGATTCAGCAGAAGGTAATGTGTGGGTGTAGAATAGTATAGAATCATCTCTAGTTTTTGAAGTAAGAGAAAAAAAGGAAAGAGATCCCAAGCTAGTTAAGTTGAAAGAGTCGTTCAGAGATCAGAAAGTAGAGATTTTCTCCCAACGGGAAGATGGTGTGTTGCATTGCCAGGGTCGTCTATGTTTTCCAGTTGTATATGACTTCAGGCAATGAATTCTAGCAGAATTTCACAGCGCGCATTACTCTATTCATCCAGGGGCCACTAAGATGTACCGCAATTTGCAGGAAATTTATTGGTGGAGTGGGATGAAAAGAGATATAAAAGAGTTTGTAGCTAAGTTCTCTACATGTCAACAGGTTGAGATTGAGTACCAGAAGCCTAGTGGGTTTAGGAGGAGTTCATCATTCACACATAGAAATGGGAAGAAGTAAACATGGACTTTGTGATGGGTTTGCCTCATGCTCGTCATCAGCATAATTCGATTTGGGTTATCATAGACAAGATGACCAAATCAGCTCATTTCTTGCCAGTTCAGACCTCCTATTCAGCTGAGGACTATGCCAAAATCTATATCAGAAAGTTGGTACCTAGGTTAACCCAGTACAACTTTTCACCCTCAGACAGATGGTCAATAAGAAAAGACTATTCAGACTCTAGAAGATATTCTAAGAGCATGTGTTGTTGATTTTAAAGGTAGTTGGGATGACCACTTGCCTTTGATTGAATTCTCATATAATAACAACTATCATTCCAGTATTCAGATGGCTCCGTTTGAGGCACTCTATGGTAGGATATGTAGATCTCAAATTGGTTGGTTTGAGGTAGGTGAGGCCGCGGTAGTAGGGCCTGACTTAGTTTTTGATGCCTTAGAGAAGGTTCATTTGATCAGAGAATGGCTTAGGGCAACCCAAAACCGACAAAAATCGTATGAAGATGTGAGGAGAAAGGATCTCGAGGTTTAGGTCGGTGATTTTGTGCTTTTGAAAATCTCTCATGAAAGGAGTGAAAAGGTTTGGTAAGAAAGGAAAGCTCAGTCCTCGATATGTCAGTCCTTACCAAATTCTCAGTTATTTCAGAAAGGTAGCTTAGGAGCTTGAGTTGCCTTCATATCTAGCTTTAGTACATCCAGTATTCCATGTATCCTTGATAAAGAAATGCATTGGTGATCCAGTAGTCATATTTCCCTTAGAGGGCGTAGATATTCTGAATGATCTCTCTTTCGAAGAGGTTTCAGTCCAGATCCTCAATCACCGGATTTGCAGACTGATGAACAAAAAAGTTTCCTTGGTCAAAGTTCTTTGGCACAATTAGTCCGTTGAGGGTGCTACTTGGGAAGTAAAAGCAGATATGCGGACCAAATATCCTCACCTCTTCTCTGCAAACTCAAATTCATCTTAAGGAAACAATCTTCCTTAGATTTACTCAGTTCCATGGTCAGTTACAATTATAGACTTGGTATTCTTTACCATTGCATATTCAGTCATGCATTCATAAATCAGTTCAGTCATGTACTCATGAATCAGATATGCATGTTCAGTATGAAAACTTAGCTTATCATTAACTTCAGTCATGTATTTCATGCATCAGATATCCATATTCAGTGTGTAAACTCAGTCTATCAGTGTTTCTCAGCTTAATCAGTCTCATTTGAGGACGAATGTTCCCAAGGGGGAGATATTGTAATACCCCGTCTTTCTTAAGTCAAACTTATCTCTTAGTACATGAGTTATCCTATATAAAATTATTAAAATACCCAATATTTTTCAGTTTAGAACTTACCATTGCATGGAAAATTCAGTCAGCTTTCCAATGATATAAAATTTGCCCAAATTCGATACCCAGGTGAAGAGTTATAGCCATTTTTCAAGAACAATATGCCAAAATGCATGTTAGTACGTCGTGAAGCCAAGACAAATGTCAATTGTCAAAAACCAGTAATCCAACGCGATAAGACCACATCACAGTGAACTTCCAGGTCTCATCCAGTATGGCAATGTGATACCACCGCGTCGCGCCACTGGTCCACCTCCCACAATTTCAGTTTTAGTCTCAGAATAGAACACAGTTCAGCTCTATAAAATTAGGACTGTCAGACATAGTCAATCAGTATCAATAACTCAGTTATCAGTGAATCTCAGATTAGTTACTGAGTTACCAGAACTCAGTATTCAGCTTTAGTAAAAGCTCAGATACAGTATTCACGTATATGCACAGTATTGCATACTCAGTATTTATAGCAGTTTAGTTATCCATGTACTCTCATATTCAGTTATTCTACATCATTCAATTAGTTACTGTTCATGCATATGAACCCTTGCATTCAGTCTTACCTCATATAGCATACCATTATATTCTACATACTGACTCATACTTTCTCTTTGCGCTATGATGTCTTATATAATAGGTTCGGACGCTCAGGTCTCGACCGCACATTGACAGATTCAACCAGTAGTATCAGATTTAGTAGCGAGTCCTCATCTTTCGAGGATATGCTTTTATTTAGTATTTTTAGTAGCTTCAGTATTTTAGTAGTCAGAGTTAGTTTGGGACTTGTCTCATCAACTCCATATTCAGACAGTTCAGTTAAAGGCTTTTCAGACTAGACTAGTTTAGACAGTATTTCAGATTCATATATTTTATCAGATATTATTATTTATCAGTATTCAGATTATGAACCTTATGGCATTCTAGCCTTTTTTTTGCATTTATTATAGTATTATTATTTAGTGCTCAT
The DNA here is from genome assembly GCA_030864225.1 of Capsicum baccatum var. pendulum. Taxonomy (NCBI): domain Eukaryota; kingdom Viridiplantae; phylum Streptophyta; class Magnoliopsida; order Solanales; family Solanaceae; genus Capsicum; species Capsicum baccatum. Next base: position 201,725,574 of record CM061553.1, read on the forward strand.
AGCAGATATCAGTCATGGGTTAGCTTGTGGTCCTTTGAAGTCGTAAGCAAAGAGTAGCATTCGGGGTACAAACTCGGGGTGTTATTACATATTTATAATCACACAATCATGATGAGTGAAAAATCCTAGACATATCCGTTCTCTTAGATAGCACACGAGGAAAAAAAACACATGCAACAAAACCCCCCGTGGTATTCAATAAAAGTACCCCACCCTTATGAAAAAAAATATGTTATCCTCGATGCATTATAAATAAAATACGAGTAGTATAGTTGAATAAGCCTTAGGCTTGTAAATCTATTGTCATAAGAGGCTTCAGTGATCTCAGTCTCAGAAGCAGTGACCCCAGCGGTGATCGGGGTGATCAAATTATCCCCTACCTCAGTAACAGGGGTAGGGATAGGTAGTGGGGCTGGCCTATGCCCACTTCCTTGCACTGAACTGGTGTTTGAAACACCAGCTGCCTCATTTTCATCTCACTTCCTTCTCTTTTTTCATCTTTCTTTGATTTTTTTCATTATTTTTCTCATTTTCCTCTCCTGTGGTGTCTTATCTTGATGTCTGTTCTTTCTATCCGACTTCTTTTCACCACTTTTATCTACTTCTTTTCATTTACCCTTAAGTGGTCTGCCCATGAGATCTACTAGGTCTTCTTCCCCATTAAGCTTTGCAGAAGCTGGGTCAAACATGCTCGGGACAGGCTGCTTTTTCAATTCTGCAATATTAGCCTGGGCTTGCTTCAACTCGGCAGTAAATTTGACCAAGTCTAGAATAGACAATTATCTCAGCCTTTCATTAACACGTTCTTCTATATCATCCATCCACACGTGTAGATTCTCATACGACTTCAAAGCCTCTGTTACCACTCTATCCATAAATGTTTTAAACTCTTTGGCCCAAATATTCAGTTTCCACTAGAATTTCTTTTGAGATTTGACCATTTTTGCAAAATTTCTTGGGTCAACCTGTACTTCACGTATCTAAAAGGCATGGAAGCCATGTTCATGGTGTTTGTCTTGAGAGGTGTAGGCACGAACCCAAAACCTACAGAATTGCCTTGAGGAACAAAAGTGGCTAAAGGCAGTGGCAAACCTAAAGGCATATTTGATGCCTATGGTGCAGGATTAGTCTGTATCTGGAATGCCAAAGGCTTATGGACTGGCATTTCAAATTTTGTATCATCCTTCGTCCTCTCAATATCTTGCATTTTCGTAGCCCGAATCTTATTTTCCACTCCACGAATGATCGACACATTTTCTTGCCTGCAAAGCTTCATAATTAAGCATAGGATTGGTAATGTTCTAGCCGTCTCATGAGCCCGTACAAACATCTCATAACCAATTATTTTCCCAAAGTTGATTTTTAATCGCTCAATCAAACTTGCTACCAATACTGCCATCTGAGTATCCAGATTAGTATCCCTTCCTGTCGGCATCAGTCGAGACTTACAATGGACTACTAAAATTTCACCCTAAATTTCAGAGACGACTTTACAATCCTCTCCTTATTCTAGAGCCATGATGGGCGTCCATCATCAATCAGAATCCAAGCCAACCATGGACTTTGAATATGATTAGTAGTCATCCGATGCTCCAACTCTAGTGTGATAGTGGGAGAAGTGTAGTGTGGACTTAATAAAAATTGGTTAATGGTACGATCAGTTATGTCAACTATTATGCCTCTCATCAGAACCTGTGTTCTATTCCTCATGTCTGCAACTTTAGATCCTTTAAGGCAATCTTTCTCTAGTATTATCAAGTAATTAGCGAAGAATTCACACACCAAGTTTGGGTAGTATGACCCAGGAGGCTTACTCAGAAAAGCTAGCTCATATTCGTTGAACCTCCTCTCTAGGTTTGGGTACTCATGAAGGTCTGTTGTGACGATCTGATGTTCTTCTACAATAGGCCTCTCCATCCGTCTGTCTAGTGTTGGCCGGATCCCATCAAAGAAGTGTTTCTTTTCTCCCTCAACCTTCCACCTAATTGATGCTCAGACCTCCTGGTCCTTACTCCTGATCACATCCCCCTCTTTCTGTTCTGGCTCTGTTTCACGATTAGTGGTGACCTCTTTTTCTCTTCCAACTTTAGGACCTGAACTTGTGCTACTATTACTGCTGCTCATGCTACTAGACTCCATACTTGATGATTCACTCTTCTCATCAGTCTGGGAGAGTGACTACTTTTTTTTTCACTTTGATGGGTGCAGTATGTTAGAGCCTGAGAATCTTTTTCTTGTTCATTATTGTCTCTTAAAGTAGTGGTGCCTCGAGTTGGTTGAGATCGACCCCCACCTCATCTTGAAGGTAGTTTTGAGTCATAGTACCTGATTTAAATGAAAACACAACACAAAGCTATTAGTGAGAGAAAGATTCAACAAGCATTTAAAATTTGTATAAGGGTGATGGTTTGGGCGACAGTCAGTCGGAGTATCGATGACCCATCGCCTTAACCAATTTTACAGTGATTCAATGAAGATGGAATTGATGACCCATCGCAGGAGTGACGGTCTGTCGCTGTTAACCAGAAACCATCAATTATTTTTATCCTTCCAACAACTACTGGGAATGTCCTCGCATATGGGACGGGGTTCACCAATATAGTGGCTGGTGACCCCAATTCAATTCAAACTTCTTTTGGGTATTTCATCAAACACCTGATGTGCCTATGCCTTACATTCGATAGTAATTTTGAATTTGACTTCGAAATTGCTTCAAAATACACGAAATAACATGGGTTACTCAGACTTCACCCAGACAGGAAACACCACCATACTAACTATTTTCATACATTTGGAACATAAAAATATAAAGAAAGAAGGTTCAGAGGCATACCTAGATTTACAATAGAACTTCACAACTACTCAAAACTTGTAAGAATTAATTTAAGAGATCAAGAATTCCTTTTAGAGGAGAGAAATTTTGCATGATGAAAGTGATACAAGAGTGAAGTAGAGTAACAAGTTTAAATAGAAAAGAGAAACAACTAAATAATTTGTGGGGAGATGAATGAATGTTGGGAGTTTCAACTGTTGTGGAAGTTGAAGTAGAAAAGACACGCGTTTATATAAGTAATAACTCCACTTCTTATCAAAGTATACCCTTAGGTCGGGTCATAAGCTTAATTGGGCCAAAATGAACCTGTTGTTTTTTTTTTTAACTTGGGCCAACTCACTTCTTTTCTTAAGTGACAACGAATGGCAAAGGTCACCCCGATGATCTGTAGCATTGGTGACAACTCATAGGATCAGCCGTTGCTCTTTACCAGAATAGATAAAAAAATTCAGAAGGCTGATGATCAGGAGACTATTGGAATCCTTAGGAGTTGTACCACACAGTGAAGGAATAGGTTCCTTAAAATCAATCTCAGGCAAAAACACAGTGAAGCAACAATGAAGTGCAAGAAAACTAAAGGCTTCAAAGGAAAGAATCAACACAAATATTTAACGTGGAAATTCCCTTGCTCAAGGAAGAAAAAATCACGGCTTGCCCTCACAAACACCAAAGAAATCCACTATAATCAACCCTTGATTACAGACATGATTTCAGCCTAACTCTAGGCTCCTCCTGCTTGTATTAGCTCTACTACTAGCCTTTCTTGACAACTCTGTCAAGAACACTCTACACTGATTAACTCTAATCAGTGTTTGACATAGTCAACTCTACCTAAGCTCTCTCTAAACAAAGAGAAAAATTCATTACTCTTATAAACTGAGTAATTCATTTACGAATCATGATTCACTCAAGATACTATCTGATTTAGCATACAAAATTAAGAACTTGAGTCGAACTTGGAATTTCCCTTTTTCCTCTCTCTTTGAATTTACCAAAAACTATTTGATGCAGAAGTATTTTTTTCCTTTTATTTATGAGAGATGATTAGGGCTGAAATGTCATTAGACCAGGTGTCCTAATTGGTACAAGCAGCACCTGCCAGTTTGTTACACAAATAGACAAAGTTGTGCAGACGCGTGCCAGCTGTACTGTTGCTTTGAACATCCAAGGACCTGATCCCTTGTAATCATCTGCTCATTATCAAAACTACATATAGAAATTTTTTTGCATTTTGATGATGAAAAACCAACCACAAAGCCTTGAGCATGAATACATATCTATCATATTTAATTAGTGTGATTACCACTCCTAAGATAAATGTTTCTCCTATCATCATGCTTCCACTATCATGCAACATAGGGACCCGATCCGTTGTTGTTATTTGTAGCATAAACTCTGAGCACATTTACTTCCCCCTGCCATTATGTACCATAATTCATCTAGTGTATTTTCATACTTCCCCCTGTCAACATGCCACACTATGCACTATAATTCATCTAGTGCATTTGTGTACTTCCCCCATGTTAACATACCACACATGACCACAGACTTATTCGTAGCACATTACATGGGACCTGGTCCCTGCACATCACACACACCACATCTATTCCCTACCATATGAAATCAGTATTTCCTTTATTAGCATTATTGAAAAGTAAAAATAGTAAACCAAGAGTAACAGTAAGCACAATTTAGTTAACTCATGGCCAATGGAGCAACACTAACATGAAGAACACTTTTAAGGTAGAACCAGATAAAGAGCACAAAAGTAAGATCTCATTCATATTTAATAGATTATATATCATTTTAGTGCAAGAATTATATTTCAAGTTCCATAGAAAAGCCATAAATATTGGAGTAAAAGGTGGAGAATTTGGGGAGAAGGTTTGGATAAGTAAGTTCATCTTAGGATAGTGTAATAATTCAAGCTCAAAAGCCTCATTAGTTAGACGTGTACCCTTCATCTTGAGTTTATTTTCTGATTTTGCATCAACACTTACCAAATTTCTATTTTTTCTAGTATTTGTCTTTTGGTTTTCTTCTTTTACAAGCCCTACTAGGTTCATCATCAAATATTCTCTTTTTCTTGGGACTAGGTCCCTCAGAAATCTGGTGCCTTTTCACAGGATTTTCAAAATTCACTTAGAGGCTTTTGTTTTCAGGCTGTTATTTTATTTCATGGACCATCCAAAATTCCTTTTGTTCATCATCAAAACTACATAAGGAAGCGATAATCCATCGCATAGGTGACGGTTTTTAACCTCAACCATTAAGTCTAGGGAAGCAGAGGTCAGACTCAAAGCCCTACGAGAAGAGTAGAACTCTCTTGCGAGAGAAATGACATTAAAACACCGAGGTAACGGAAGTGAAGGCAACTCAATAGGAGGAATAATAAGAGGAGCGCAGGGAGAAAATTGAAGGAACATGAGAGAAGAATTATCTAGAATGTGGGTTATTTGAGCCATTTGTGATACTCCATCGCGTAAGTGGCGATCTGTCAGTCCCTCCATCGCTGCTTATCCAGAATACTTCAACTCTAATTTTCTGTAATTACAACTCCTGTACACTTAACATCCAGATTAATATTGCTGATAAATCAAAAAACAACTACCTACATAATGGTACAACACATGTGGGTGCCTTTTGCTACTGCCTAATTTAGCATCGCAGGATGACTCAATTATCTTGATTACGCAGACTTTATCAAGATAGTCCGTACTCATTACTTTTACCTCATCCATTGGACCAATTAATGCTTGATCCTTTGTTCGTTCACCTTAAATACACTTTTATCTTTATTCTCCAGTTCAACCATACCTGATGGGAAAACTTGGGTTATTTCTAATGGTCCCGACCACTTTGACTTCAACTTACCAGGAAAAAGCTTAAATCATAAGTTAAAGAGTAGCACCTAATCACCCACTTGAAAGTCTCTGTTTTCAATTCTTTGATCGAGGTACCGTTTCATCTCTTCTTTATAAAAATCAGCTCTTTCATAGGATTAAATATGAAAATCATAGATCTCGTTAAGTTGATCTAGCCTTAAATTAGTTGCATATTTACAACTCAAGTTCAACCTATTTATTGCCCACAACACCTTATGTTCAAGTTTCACTGGAAAATGACAAGCTTCACCAAAAAACAGTTGGTATGGGGACATTTTGATCGTTGTTTTGTGAGATATTCAATATGCCCAAAGGGCATCATTAAGTTTTCTCGACCAATCACTTCTGTTAGCATTAACGACCTTGAGCAAGATAGACTTGATTTCCCTATTTAACACTTCCACTTGCCTAGTTTACGGGGGTGATAAGGTGTGGGTACCTTGTGTTGTTTTACCCCATATTTGATCAATGCAACTCAAAATATCTTATTATAAAAGTGCAACCCTCCATCACTTATAATGGTTCTTGGAACACCAATGCATGAGAAAATATTCTTTCTCAAGAACGCAACCACTATTTTGCCTTCATTATCTGCTAATACAATAACTTCCACCCACTTGGACCTATAGTCCATAACAACCAGCATATATTTATGCTATAAGAGCTTGCACAGGATCCATATAATATATGCCCCATACATCAAATAGCTCTTCATCTAGCATCTTAGTTATTGGCATCTCAAGATGTCTAGTGATGGACCTCTGTCATTGATATTGATCGTAAGCCCTCAAAAATTCATATGCATCCTTGTGAATTAAGGGCCAATAGTAACCACTTTGTAAGATCTTCCTTGCTATCTGATCAACTGCATGATGTCCCCCAACTGGGGATGAATGACATTCCTCCAAAATGCTCAATATTTCCACTTTCAATATACATATTTTGATAATGTTATCGGCACAACATCTACAAAAATAAGGCTCATCCTAAAAATACCTAGTCACATCATACAGAAACTTCTTCTGATGAAAACTAAGGTTTTCTGGGATGATGTCACTAACAACAAAGTTTGCAAAATCTACATACCAAGGCACCAAATAAAGAGTAGTAGCAAGAATCTTCTAATCCAAAAAAGAATTATCAATTTTCGGCTCCTCTACGCTATTTCCTTCATACTCCAACCACGACAGATGGTCGGCCAATTGATTCTCACATCCTTTCTTGTCTTTTACTTAAAAGTTAAACTTCTAAAGTAGCAAAACCCATATTATGAGCCTTTGTTTGGTGTATTTCTTTGCCATTAACTATCTCAATGTTCCGTGGTCAGTGTGAACTACCACCTTGGTTCCCAATAAGTACGCCCAAAAATTTTTGAACGCATCAACCATATTTAAGAGCTTATGCTCCGTAATAATATAATTTTTTTGCGCTTCATTTAAAGATTTACTGGCATAATAAATGGGGTGTAAAAGATTTTCCTTCTTTTGACCAAAAATAGGTTTGAGTGCAACCTCGCTTGCATCACACATAAATTTAAATGGTTTGAACCAATCTGGAGCAATAATGATAGGAGCAGAAACTAACTTTTCCTTAAGGCATTGAAAGGCCTTCATACAATCATCATCAAACAAAAACTTGATTTTCTTTTCCAACAACTTTCAAAGTGGATTTTCAATTTTAGAAAATTCCTTTATGAACCTAAGGTAGAAACCAGCATGGCCCATGAAACTTTGCACTACTTTCATCAAAATTGGAGGGGGCAGATTTTTGATAAACTCAATTTTTGCTCGATCAACCTCAATTCTTTTTGTTGAAATTTTATGTCCTAACACTATGCCCTTCTTTACCATGAAGTCGCATTTTTACCAATCAAAGATAAGGTTGAACTCTTAAAACCGATGTAATGCATTACCCAGATTTACCAAGAAACTGTTAGAAGAATCACCGACCATGGAAAAATCATCCATGATAACTTCCAGTATGTCTCCCACCATGTCCAAAAAGATATACATCATACACCTTTAGAAAATGGCTGATATATTACACATCCCAAACGATATTCTCTTGAAAGAAAATGCTCCATATGGACAAGTGAAGGTCATTTTCTCTTGATCCTCAAGTACAATCGATATTTTATTATAGGCTAAGTATCCATCTAGGAAGAAATACAACCCCTTCCTACCAACTAGTCAAGCATTTAGTCCATGAAGGGAATTGGAAAATTATCATTCAAAGTCCAAAAATTTAGTTTCCTATAATCCATACACACCCGCTAACCAGTTACCGCCTTGAGTGAAATTAGCTCATTCTTCTTATTGCTACCATCGTCATACCTCCTTTATTGGGCACACACTGAACAAGGCTTATTTATTTACTATCAGAAATTAAGTTAACTACTCCATCATCCAACCACTTATTATCTCATTTTTCACTACTTCCTGCATCGATGGATTTAGCCTGCGCTGATGCTTAATAGTGGGAGTACATTCTTCTTCTTGTTGAATTTTATAAGTATAGATGCTTAGGGAAAGTTGATGATCTCGACAATCGTTCACCCAATGGACTTCTTATAGTGCCTCAATATAGAAATAAGGGACTCAATATGATGCTCTACCAAATTAGGTGCAATAATCACCCGCAAGGTGTTTCTATTACCTAAAAACAAATACCGTAGATAGCTCGACAACTTATTTAACTCCAACACTGGTGGATCTTCAAAATAAGGATTGTAGGCGGTGTTGGATAATTTTTAAGTCCAAGTTCATCTTTTTAGGGACATATAGATATGATCCCATCCCAGTCAATGCACACATAGTCTCATCATATTCATCAATTCCTTCATTGTCAAAATTCATTAAGACTGCGGCTAAGCCTTCCACCGTAAATTTTTGCTCAACTGGCATAATTAGATCATCTTCATAATTTACTTCAATAACTGAGACTATACTCATTTACCTTAATTGCTTCATATATTGACAAACATCAAAGCTAATACTCTCATCATTGAGCCTAAATTTCAGCTCATTCAGTTCCATATCAACTAACGCTCTCCCAATTGCTAAAAATAACCTTCCAAAAATTATTAGTACTTAAAATTTCACTTTGCAATCAAGAATTACAAAATCTGCGGAAAATATAAAGTTGGCCTCCTTCATAAGTACATCATACAAAATCCTCATCGGTTACTTCATCGATTGGTCTGCCATCAATAATCGCATAGTTATCAGTTTAGGAGTCCTTAAGCCAAATTACTTGAAGATCTATAATGGAATAAGGTTAATACTTGCTCCAAGCTCACAAAGTGCTTTAGCAAAGCTAAATTCTCCAATTGTACACGAGATAGTGAATTCTCCCATATCAGCTTTCTTCTGCACTAGTGATCTAGTAGCAATAGTGCTACAATGATGAAGGTTGTCCACAGTCTCGTAGCTAACTGTTCTTTTCCTTATCACGAGGTCCTTCATAAATTTAGAATACCTCAATATTTTCTCTAATGCCTTAACTAAAGGCACATTCACTAATAACTACTTCAACATCGCCATGAATTTGCTAAATTTATCCTCATCTGTTTTATTCTTTAATCTATATGGAAATGAAGGTGGTGAATTTAGAATTCTTCTTAGAGTAGCCTCTACCCCCTTTCCTTTGCTCTGCTCTATACCACTACTTTATTTTGGTTTAGCTAGTTATTTAACTTTTGTACTCTTCTTTTCTAAACCTCTCAGCTTCTCAGACTCCGCTGGTGACTCGTCATTCATTTCCTTTTCTAACTCTACATCATCACTATGAGAAGGTTCTCCTACACATGGATTGAGTAACATCTTACCACCTCTAGTAGTAATAGCCATATATGAACCATCATTCCTTAGGTTCTAAACCATGTCACTTGGTAAAGTCTCTCTTTTTCTTTAATTAAACGCTATTGATAATTGGCTCATTTTCTGATCTAGGTGTTTAATAGTTATGGAGTAGGAATAAACTAATTGATTTATAGTCGATAAGTTGCTATTCATCTCTCTAACTCCATCATCAGTTGATTCCACCCTTTTTAATAATTCAGCTATTATATCCTCCATAGGCATCTTTCCAAAAACATTCATTACATTGTCACGACTTCTAGGTGGTACATATAATCCACTTCTATAATTTTTTTTCTTCCAACTTTCTTGGTCATGATATCTGTAACCAGCTTTATCATAATTCCAACCTTGATTTCATTGGCCACTAGCCCAAAACCCCCTAGTTATTCAAATAGTTTGCCTTCTCCCTAAAGTGGATTCAACTCCCCTACTATGTGACCCATAGCTTTGGCCTTATCTACCTTTCTTGAGTGAAATGCTTCGTGAACAAATACATCTATATTTTTATGTGAGCCATATCTTTATCATATTCCTATTTTCTCCAGCGTTGCTCTGCCAGTATCCCACTAGAATAAGTATTGCTTGCTACCTCAGAATCCCAGGTATGCCAAGCTCTACTTATCTTAATTATTTTCTCCAGAATTTATGAAGCCTCAGTAAAAGTGAGATCCATGAAAGCTCCTCCTACAAAATTATCTATGATTGGCTTTGTAATTGAATTCAAAGCCCTATAGAATGTCTCCATTAGATGCTTTTTAGTTAGCTTATGGTTTGGACACTACGTCCGTTTCTTCTTGAATTTCATTCATGTTTCATAAAGGGCCTCATTAGGTAGTTGCCTAAAGTTATTGATCTCATACCTTAACTGTAACATCCCAGAAGGAGGAAAGAACTTTTTTAGGGAAGCTCCTTTCAGTTGCCTCCAGTTTATTATAGAATCAAGTGTCAGCTTATTTAACCATAGAGTTATCTCTCCAGACAGAGACAAAGGAAATAACTTCAAACAGATGACATTTTCCCCTACTCCAGGATTTTCAAATAACTTGAAAATATTGATGAAGTTTACCAAATACATAGGAGGATCATCCCTCAGTAGTCCACCAAATAGCCCCTTCAAGTTAAGTAGTTGGATCATTGTGCTCATGGTATTAAATTTCACCCCAGGAGACAATGATGGTGAAAGATTTCTCCTATAGCACCAACCCTATCCAAATCAGCCTCATCATCATTATTTAGATCAAATTGCACCGCAGGTTAGTGGTGCACTCTCCTTCTAGCTTACCGATTTTGATTTGCTGGTATAGCCATATTTTCAGCATGTCGCTTATTTAGAGGACCAACCAACTCATCATCATCCAATTCATCATCACATATATTAGACACATGTCTGGGATTGCCTACATTCTGTTGGTTAACCTGTATATTAGCCAGCAACCAATCTTGTAGCCTTTTGTTGGTTAACGATATTTCTTCTCAAAGTTCTCTGAGGTTCTGGATTAAAAGGTAATAATGTCTCTCTTGACCTATGGGTTTGTGGTATGCACAATCAATAACCTACAATTACCAAAAACAACAAATAAAAGTAAAATTAGAAAACTTTACAAAGAGTCAATTAATGTACATAAACTTAATTGACAATCGTAATCCCCGAAACAACACCAAAATTTATATGACCAAATTATGACTCTCCTAAAAGAGTGTAAGATATGTTGTCAAATATATAACCCAACTGGGTAGGGATTGAATTCCATAGGGAATATGGTGTTAACTAAGTGTTATGATTATTAATGGACTATTAGTTGTAAGTTTTTAGAAATAAAAAGGGTGTTTTGTTGTTAAGAATATTGATTTAAATGTTTGCACTGCATTAAAGACATGCTTCAGTTGTAATGTATAAAGAATGAGAATTGATAAACTAGGGTTATGACTACCAAGGTGTTTCAATGCTAAGGGTTGTGGTTTTTTTGACAAATCCATACATCAACAATTCCAATTACAAGGACAATTGGATAATTATTGATGTGCTAGATTTCTGTAGCACATTTAATGTTTTTTAACAAGAAATAATTGTGAATTCTTAAGAAACTCTTGTCGTTTTTGATGTTTTACTTGTGATATTGCAGTAAAAGGCTGAAGAAATAAAAATAAACAATAATGGAGCAAAAAGAGTGAAAACTGAGCAAAAAGAGAAGAAAACATGGCTGGCGACATTCATGATACGTCGTTAGTCTTGTGATAGGCTATCAGAAGTGGCGTCATCCTTAACCAGGGAGTTGTAGTTTGAGGAACAGTTTTGACGATGCCGGTGATGTGGCATCAAAATGGTGATAAGGCATCACGAATGTCGTTAGCCTTAATAAAAGAAACAGAACTTAAAAAAGAATTCTGACGACATCTGTTATACGCCGTCAGATCCTTGACACGGATTCAGCTGCATCGCCAGCCTAAGATAGAACCTGAAGGCAACTGAAGCCTTTCTGACGCCATTCATGATAGGCCATCAACTTCTTAACGCGGCGTCAGCTTGGGCGTCACCTATTACGAACAATTCTATTAATTCTGTTATTTTATTTCTTTAATTAAGATTTAGTATAAATAGCATCTTTTAGGGTTTTTGATTCATTCATAATTCATCTATCTGAACAATTTTACTAAGAGGCCTGGAGAGGCTAGGAATCACTTTTCTTTCTCTAGTTTTTGGCTCTCTTAACTTAGAATTCAATTTTCAATCCTTTGATTTGGTTGTGGGAATTTCTTATTGTATTTGGAGGAGAATTAACTTTGGATTTCATCTTTTGTAGGTTTAATTACTTTAATTTATGAATTCACTCTTTGTCTTCTATTTCTATCTTATGAGCAACTAAAACACACAACTAGGGTTGTGGGATCTATGATTATTATTTCATTGATTTAATAGTTGGATTAGGGTTTGAGTGATTGTGGGAACGTCTTAAACTTCTGTTGTTTTAACTTGAATCAATTAGTTGCAAACATTAGGTTATGCCTTAGGTTTTATTTGCTTCTAACGAAGAAATAGACTAGAGGACGTGAATTATCAATAAGGACTCGAAAGCTACCAACCTTCTGATTAATGATTGATGCCGTGACTGGATTAATCTACCTGAGATAACATCCTTATGGAAATAGATATGTTATCTAAGTTCAAGAGAATTAGATAATAAATTGCCTGGTGAGGTGGAAAGATAAGTCAGATAGTATCGTCGTCGGGGATATTCTGTTGCTCCTATCTTCCACGAGAATCTTGAACAATTATTATTCAATGGAGATTAATAGTCATAGTGATCACAACCCTAGTTTCTGTATATCATTGATTCGAAATATTGAACTCTAAGTTTTGAGTTCTAAAAAATAAGTTGAAATGTTAGTATTTGTTTGATTGATAAAAACCCCCATTTTCTCTTTTCTTATTATTTGTTTGAATTTAACTTATAGCTATCATTTCGAACTAGTTTAATCGCCACTCACATTGTTCCCTGTGGATTCGACCCCGACTGCGAAGTTGGGCAAATATATTAACAACGACCACCTTACCCTAATCTGAGGAGTAAGTTGAGCGCTATCAAAAATGGCGCCGTTGCTGGGGAACAATTGGTGTATTGAGTTGGTTTGGAATTTTAGCCTACTTTCTTGAATTCAAACTTGTAAATATTTGTTTTAAGTTTTCTATTATTTCTTTTGTTAGGTAGATTTTTATTCTAATTTATTTATTACTATGGCATCTTGGAATGAACATGAGTTTGGTGGTTGGAAATCGTATCTTGATAATTGATGTTAGGCGTATTTACACGCCTAAAGCACCTTAATGTACCCATATTTTAGCTAAGTTTTGAGGACAAAATATATAATTCATGCACTTTTACTCCTTTTTCCTGTAGGTGAGCTAACCAACGTGATTAGCAAGTTTTCAGGTATAAATGATGAAGATTTCAGCATTTTATGGATAACTTGACGCCAAAGGAAGCTTCATGAAAGAAGGAGAGCAGCGTTTGGACGCCTATGGACTGAAAGAGACGTATGGAAAACTTGTCCCGGGCAAAAACAACATTTCCAAAGACTTGGGGACCAGCAGTAACTTAGTAGGATTAGGAAAAGAATTCAGTAACCTAGTAGGATTAGGATAAGTATGCAGTAGCTTAGTAGGAATAGGATATGGGTGTTATAAAAACCCTATTTTGCTGAACTTTTTCAGCATTCATTCTCTTCTTATTCCCCCTTCTATTCCTTCCCATTCTAATAAATTCTTATTCACTCATTAATTAATTCAAGTCTTCTTCATTCAACGTTTGATCCTAATTCACGTTATACTTTCTGACAGAGAAAGCACAGCCCTTGTGACCAACGTGAGATCATGATGATGTTTATTGTGATCTCCATTGCAATCATGAGTAGCTAAACTTCTCTATTAGGGTTATGGAAGCCTTATGAGATACTATCTATTGCTATGAGTTTGTGAATTCTTGACACGTATGCTGCTTATATCATTACTCTCTTCATCTTAATTTAAATTCTTGTGGTTGCAAACATATAGAATACGCCAGTATAGCATTAACTTGTTCGAAAGAAAGGTTACATGTCTGGAAAGGAGATAATGTCAAGGTAATCGTTGCTTACTTAGTGGCCAAGTGTTCCCTGTGGGATTCGATACCCAACCCAGTTGGATTCTATATTTGACAGCGTCCGCTTACACTCTTACGAGAGCTGTAGTTTGAGCGTTATCAAATTTTGGCGCCGTTACCGGGGAATACGGTTGTCTACTAAGTTTGTGATAATTACTAGACCCTTTGGTCAAAGATTCTCGTACTTTACTTTTAGCTGTTATTTTTGTTTTCTGCAGGTTTTGTTCAGTGCATGCCCAATACTCGAAGTTCTGGTCAACCATTATTACCCATAAACCTTGAACCACAATGTATTGGCAGGATGGAGGCGCAACGTGACATTGAGAGAAGGGTTGCTCAATAGGAGCAGTCTAGATTAGCTGCGTTGGCCGCTGCTCAAGTGTATCAACAAAATATCGATAACCCTGGGCGAGCAGCAGATCCTGATGATGAGGACTTGGGTGATGATGAGTTACTAAACCCGAGGCGTGATGCTGAAGTTGTGACACCGGCAAACAAAAGAGATCGTTAAGCAAGATTTCGGCCTGAACGCCAAGCTATGCAAATTCCCTTTGATGATGATGATGAAGATCTGGATGGAGCTGGCGCCACAGAAGGTATTATTCCTCCGCAATTGGCACCCGGAGCCAAGTTCAACATCACTAGCACCATGATTCAGTTATTACAACTCAAGGGACTATTCGGTGGACTCATAGGAGACGATCCGAATATGCATCTGATCAACTTTATTTCTACATGCAAGTCATTCGACAATCCTGGCGTTGGACAAAATGCAATTCGACTGAGCTTATTTCCATTGTCTCTATCTGGGGAGGCAACTCTATGGTTGAATGGGCTGACTCCTGATTCTATTACTAATTTGAGGCAATTGAAAGACGCTTTCCTAGAAAGATTCTTTTCGCCATCCAAGAAAGCACAGTTGAGAGATGAGATCAGTAATTTTCGACAGCTTCCAACTAAAGCTCTCCACGAAACATGGGAGAGGTTCAAGACGAAGCTTATGCGGTGCCCAAACCATCATATGAACAATGTCCACTTGATGGAGATATTATACAGAGCCTTGAATTCGGTGACTAAGCCAGTGGTTGATAATGCTGCGGGTGGGTCATTCATGGACCTTACCTTTATTCAGGCAAGTAATATGCTAGATCGTATGACAAAGAAAAGTAGATCTTGGCATACCAGGGATTCTGAGGTAGCAAGCTCTACTATATCCATTGGCATGACTGCAGAGCAAAGGCGTAGACAAGAGGAGCGTGACCAAGATATGGCTCACATGAAAACGCAAATGGATCTTCTTACCAAGCATTTATTATCAGGGAAGACCAAAAAAGTAAAAATAGTTGCGTCAAGAAGAAGAGATGAATCCGATTCTGAAGAAGAAGCCAACTACTTGAACAATCAGGAGGGTTTCCGAGGCAATGCCCAAGGAAACCAAGGTCAGAACTATTATGATAAGCAAAGATATAAGGACCGTGATCAAGGTAGTTGGAAGAACAATACTGACAGGAGTGGTTTGTATATTCCTCCTGGAAATCGTGAGGCCGCGGCATCTGGTTCGGGGAAGATGTCAATGGAAGATATGATGGCGAAGCTGTTGAAAGAAGTAGAGGCAACCAATACGGGAGTGAATGAGGTGAAGAACGACTTGTCTTCAATAAATCAGTTGGTTGACTCACATTCTACTGCAATAAAACAATTAGAGCAGCAATTGAGTCAACTTTCAGCAGCATTTAATCAAAGAAAAGCCGGCACCCTACCTAGCAACACTGTGCAAACCCCAAGGAATGATGGAACATGCATGACTATTACTACCAGGAGTGGTAAGGTGTGGGAAAATCTACCCAAAGGCAAGCAAGTAGTCGACGATGTAGCGGACTACGATATTGATGCTGATGGTGAAGATGTCGTAGAAGCTGGCAAGGGTGATCATGACGTTACCACTAGTAGTCTGCAACCTGAAAAGGTCGAAATTCGGAAACAAGATAAAAAGGAAGTGGTGGAGAAAACGATTCCTCTTCCACCACCACCTTTTCCTCAGAGACTGAAGAAAAAGGCTGACGACACTTCTAAAAAGGGTGATAAGCAAAAGCAAGATAAAAAGAAAGTGGTGGAGAAAACAATTCCCCTTCCACCACCACCATTTCCGCAGAGGCTGAAGAAGAAGGATGATGACACTAGGTTCAGCAAATTCATGACGATGTTGAAGCAGCTGGCCATTAATGTTCCTTTGGTGGAAGCGCTAGAGCAAATGCTCGGATACGCTAAATTCATGAAAGACCTTTTGACAAAGAAGCGGGCAGTAAGTTATGACTTGGCAGATGAGGTTCATCATTGCAGTGCGATTGCCACAAGATCGTTAGTTCAAAAGAAGGCAGACCCTGGTGCTTTCACTATTCCTTGCACAATTGGATCGTTGGATTTTGCTAAGGCATTGTGCGATTTGGGATCTAGCATCAATTTGATGCCACTATCTATTTATAGAAAGTTGGGGTTGGGAGACCCTACACCAACCAATATGCGGCTTGTAATGGCAGATAGGTCGGTAAAACAACATGTTGGTATCCTACATGATGTGTTGGTGAAGGTTTTCACCTTCATCTTTCCTGCAGACTTTGTGATTTTGGATTGTGAGGTGGATTCTGAAGTTCCCATAATCTTGGGGCATCCTTTCCTCGCAACTGGAAGTGCACTTATTGACATGAGAGATAATGAGCTTTTATTTTAAATGAATGATGAAGTGATTCGTTTTGATTTGTGCAAATCGATGAAGCAGCCGAGAGATATGGATGCGTTCTCTGTAGCTGATGTTCATTATGAAGATAAGAAAGCATTATCTGTAGAGAAACAACTTACTGTTAAGCCATTGTCTGCTGCGCTGCTGAATGTTGAGCATTAGGATAATAAAGATTATGAAGAAACTATGTGTGCTCTAACAGAAATAGGGTCCTATTCTCATACTCCTAAGCAGCCGGACCTTGATCTTAAGCATCGACCTTCACCAATAGCTAAGACTTCCATTGAAGAGCCACCAGGGTTAGAATCGAAAGAGCTCCCCAGGTATGCATTCTTGGGAAGTGGAAATACACTTCCGGTGAGTATTGCGGATGATTTAAGTGAACAACACATAGAGGCTCTTATCTCTGCTCTGAAGAGGTACAAGAGAGCTATGGGTTGGTCTATTGATGATATAATTGGTATCCCTCCTGGGATATGTATGCACAAGTGTCATCTCGAAGAAGATTGCATGCCTATAAGTAAGTATCAGCGTCATCTGAATCCATTCAGAAAATGATGCACCATCTATCTCGATGAAGTCTAAGTAATCGAGATAGCTATGTCGTGCCGCGACAATAAATCAAGCGCTTGGTGGGAGGCAACCCATTGTTTCTAATTGTTTTTGTTGTTTTTGTTTTCTTAGGATTTTGTCGAGCCACGACCAAAACTAAGGCTCTTGATGGGAGGCAACCCATCGTTCTAATCGTTTTTGGTTGTTTTTGAGTAAATGTAGGTGCAAGAGGTGTAAAAGAGGAGATTGATTTCAAATTTTGATTTGGAAGTATTGCATGGTGAAGGTGGTAAGTTAGGAATAAAGAAGCAAAAGGTTATGGGTTAGGCATTGCTTATGAAAATATAGGCTAAGAACTAGGCAGGGCCTATGCAAATCTTGGCCACAAACAAGGCAAGGCCTATACTATGGCCTAAGCTCTCGGATTCTAGAGTGCCATAGCATAGGCGCCGCCTATGCTCAACAATGCCATAGCATAGGCGCCGCCTATGCAAAAGCATTTTGTCTCTGAATCTCATATGCCATGGCATAGGCGCCGCCTATGCCTAACAATGCCATAGCATAGGCGCCGCCTATGCCCAACAATGCTTTGCAAAAGGCGCCGCCTATGCCAAGCATAGGCAAAGCATTAGGCACTGCCTATGGTCACTTTTTGTCTCCAAATCCAATTCTAAATGGGTCAAAACCCGACCCAATCTTGTCCTATAAATAAGAACTTAGTCTTAGAACAAAACTGCATTGCCAATCCAACCTAAGCGCCGCCTACCTCTCCAAATTCTCTCAAAAATTTTCCTTTTGATCTTTTACTTTGCAAGAACACCTTCCGAGGCCATCAACCAAGTAAGTACTTCTTTGTTCTTCTTTTATATTCCGTAAGTACTACACTACTACGCCTATAATGAATTGTTAAATCTTGAAATAGTAGTAGTGATTTGAATGTGCTTGGTTTGTTATGATACATCTAATAAAGTTAAAGAATACATGTGGGTGCTCTTGACTTGGTTCCAACTTGTATTTGATTTTAATACACTGTCATACTTTTGCTGAGTCGACATGGTGAAGTTAATTGCATAATCTTCAAAATTGAATGCTTGAATGTTTGAATGACTCATTCATCGAGATAAAGATCATGATTGAATACAAGCATAAGATGTTGTGATTATTTTCTATACCATAAACTTGATTCAATCTCTACATGGTCGTCTTGCTCCAAAAATGCATTAATCGAAACCATAAAGGATGGTCAAGATTACATGACATAGAGTTGAAAAGAATAGTTAAAGACAACATGCAAGTATGACTGTGCTAAATATATTGTTGGAACATATCGCCTATATGTATGTCGATGAAGTCTGAGTAATCGACATCACTCACTTAATTAGTTTGTACAAACAAATTAAGTGTGGGGTGGTGCCACTATAGTTTGTTTGTCGATTATATCTTTCGAGATGAGCTAACATGAATCTCAGGTAGAATGGCACCAAAAGGACGACAAGGAAAATAAAAAGCGTCCACCTCATAGAAAGGTAAGAAAAGAGGAAGAAAAGAGCAAGCTGAATCCTCCGTGCTGCAAATACCTCGACACACTCTTGGAATTAAGTGGGGTACATTTTGAGGAACTTCTAAGGATGACGACTCTGATAATGATTCCGACGCAGGGGGTATGACCCCAAACATAGAGGAGGAGTCCGACTAAAAAGGTTTTTCTTATTTATTTTCCACTGAGGGCAGTGTGTCCCGTCTAAGTGTGGGGTGCTGGTATTTGTATGCCATACTTCTTTATCTGCATTTGTTTATTTATGTGTGTTTTGCTTATTTATGTTTGTTTGTTTTAATTTTTTTTTTAGGAATTTTTTTTTACAAACTTTGCATAAAATTGTTCTGATAGGCAGCATGGTATTATGACAAGAGTCTGTGATAAAATCATTACTATTGAGATGTTTAGGCTCTAAGTGTGACTCACTGTGTGATAATTGTGTGGTTTAATTCCCTCATACGTTGGGTCAAGAGTCTATACTGCTGCCAATAAAGTCAACCATGTGCCTTGTGTGTGTGAGATGATAGTATATTCTATGTTTGTGGCTGATGCTAGAACTTGCCTGGGGTGTATGTAAAGCGAAATAAAGAGTGTAAGTTTAGGAGATGATTTAGACATTTCTTTGGCAACCTGTGATTGTTTACCTTCGTTTTACCTACCCGTGGACATTATCCTAGATAACCCCCTTTGAGCCTTTAGCCTATTTTCTTTGACAGCCTTATATGTAAGCTTAATCCATTTTTCAAGACCATAATTTGATCCAAATTCCTAAGTGCTTTAAATTGTAAAGTCATGTGACAAAATAAGAGGAAATTGGGTGAGAGTAGTGCCTTAAAGTGAATTGGTACTTGAATTCGTTATGAAAAAGAATGGTTATTATAGAGGTGTGTTATAAAAAAAAGAAGAGAGAAAAATGAAAAGAAAAATAAAAATTTAATTCTGTTCAAAAGTGAATAACAAAAGAGGTGAGAAGGGGTGGTAGATTAAAAGAAAGTAGAAAGGTTGTTTGAAAGAAAGTGTTAATGGCATAATGTGATGTCTTAAAGCGCTTAGGAACATAGTCACTATTTCTGGCCAAAATAGTCCTACCCGTCCCTTAGCCTACATTACAACCTGTAAAAGACCTATTTGATCCTAAGCTTAACATTCTGATATTTAGTGGAGCATTACACTAAGGGCAAGCCTATGGTCATCAGTTGCAACATATGAATTCTTTGTGAGAGTGAGAGCAAGGAGAATATTGTACCCATGTTTCTAAAAATGCAAAACTTGTGAGTGATTATGGGTAATATCTTGGGTGAGACACACATGGTTGATGAGTTTTGGGTAGTCGTGTATGATTCTTTGTGCCTTAACTTCTTGAATACAAATTAACCACCATCACGAGTCTATATTAGAGGTTGAATTGTTTCTAGTAGTGGTCAGAAAACTACTCTTTGTTAATAATTGTCGTGCCTGTCTTGATGAATATTTTGTGTTGTTACTGTGAAACCCTAAGTAGATGTTTATATGGACATGATATTTTGTTCGACGATGAACAAAGATTTAAGTGTGGGGTGTTTATGTTAGGCATATTTACACGCCTAAAGCGCCTTAATGTACCCATATTTTAGCTAAGTTTTGAGGACAAAATATATAATTCATGCACTTTTAGTCCTTTTTCCTGTAGGTGAGCTAACCAACATGATTAGCAAGTTTTCAGGTATAAATAATGAAGATGTCAGCATTTTATGGATAACTTGATGCCAAATAAAGCTTCATGAAAGAAGGAGAGCAGCGTTTGGACGCCTATGGACTGAAAGAGACGCATGAAAAACTTGTCTCGGGCAAAAACAGCATTTCTAAAGACTTGGGGACCAGAAGTAACTTAGTAAGATTAGGAAAAGAATTCAGTAACCTAGTAGGATTAGGATAAGTATGCAGTAGCTTAGTAGGAATAGGATATGGGTGTTATAAAAACCCTATTTTGCTGAACTTTTTCAGCATTCATTCTCTTCTTATTCCCCCTTCTATTCCTTCCCATTCTAATAAATTCTTATTCACTCATTAATTAATTCAAGTCTTTTTCATTCAACGTTTGATCCTAATTCACGTCACACATTCTGACAGAGAAAACACAGCCCTTGTGACCAACGTGAGATCATGATGATGTTTATTGTGATCTCCATTGCAATCATGAGTAGCTAAACTTCTCTATTAGGGTTATGGAAGCCTTATGAGATACTATCTATTGCTATGAGTTTGTGAATTCTTGACACGTATGCTCCTTATATCATTACTCTTTTCATCTTAATTTAAATTCTTGTGGTTGCAAACATATAGAATACGCCAGTATAGCATTAACTTGTTCGAAAAAAAGGTTACATGTCTGGAAAGGAGATAATGTCAAGGTAATAGGGCACCAACCCCTGTTAAAAAGTTAGTGCCATAACTGGATTAACCTCTTGGAGAATTTGTACTATTAGATACGCTTTAAGCTCGAAAGAGTTAAAGTGAAATAGTCCTTGATGGTCGAAAGACGCCTGGATTTACCATAGAATATGATTCTCTATAAGCGCATGCATGTCTGAATTCTGCATAACTCATAGTCAATAGATACGTACAACTCATAAGGTGGACATAACCCTAACTCTCGATTCTCATTGATTAAAACCTACCAAGTACTCCGTTTTACTCTTCTATTTTCCATTTTTACTCTACTATTTTGTTCACGTTATTTGCACACACAAAATCCCCCCTTTATTCGCAGAACTTTCATCAAAAGTCTAATAATCGTTGCTTACTTAGTGACCAAGTATTCCCTGTGAGATTCGACACCCAACCTAGTTGGGTTCTATATTTGACAGCGTCCACTTACACTCTTACGAGAGCTGTAGTTTGAGCGTTATCAATAATCCATGTCCATATTATGATGGACCTCACTTTTAGAAAGATTGTAAATATGCTCCTCGGAGAGAGATGTGTGCACCATCTCCAGCCTACTGGTAGTATAATTGTTCTTTATGTGGTGGTCAAGATGGACATTGGAGTGATTGCCCAAATGCCCCTTCCCCCTATTATGCTAACCTAGGTTCTAGTTCTTCTTATGAGTATGACAGGTCTTATGGTCAAGAAAAGGAAGAATGAAGCAATGGAAAGAGTGACATTGAATCTATGCTTCAACTAATGTTGGATCATACAGACACAATGAATGATACCATATGTGACATACATCAAGAAATTAGGGCATTTAACAAGGGAAGAGAAAGGATAGAAGAGACAGATATCGAGGTCAATTATCCAAAATACTTTTCTACATTGTGGTTAGATGATATCTTGTCTATGGAATTATTTAACATAATGGATGAGTGTGAAGATAAGGAGCAAAAACCCTATATCGATGTTGTGCTTGATGTTGAGCAGACCTTGCGGATTTCCCAACCAACCAAACTAACCATGATGGATGATGCCAAGATTGAGGAAATGGTGCTAGAGGCAAAAGAATAAAACAGGCCAATCTCTTATGAAGACTCTATCCCAATTCAAAGTGAAAATATTGAGAAGATGAATAAAAGTTAGTGTGTAGAGGATAGTGTAGATTTTGACGTAGGATTTGTTGGGCCATACTCGAAGCATTTTTCCATATTATGTTTAGATGATATATTGTCTGCGGAATCATCTAAACTAGTGAAAGACTGTGAAGATGAGGAACAAGAATCCTATATTCTTTATTTTACACTTGATAAACAATATAAAAACATACCTTACTTTAAGGTTGAGTTGTTTACCATGCATCATTCATTACTCGGCTTCTTAATCTTTGTACCACCTCCCTATGAGTGAGGCAAGAAGATGGACTCTAAGTTGGGGGTAAAATTCATATCCTCAAGGTGGAGGAAAAAACTGAGTTGGGTCGTGCTTCGATCTTAAACTAGGCACTTCTTGGGAGGCAACCCAAGGTATTTTGTTGTTTGTATTCATATTATGTAATTGATATCAGATCTTCGCACCCATGGTGCCACAAGTATGTTTCTAACTCTCTTGTTTTGATTTGACTTATTAGGAATAATTCATGATATTAAGTTGAGGGTGGGGCTACTTGTGGGTGTTGATGTCCTCCTGGGGTTTTTGTTGTCATGCCTCTTTTCCTCGGAGTCTTATTCCTAGTAGAGCCGGCATGTTTAGGCGTATTGTGTTTTGTTTTATGATGTGTTGTGGTTAATTGGGAGAAAAATAAGTATCTAGGATAGTTGACATATTGATATTGATTTTTGAGACTGATATACACCTCTCCGTTGGTCTATTTTATAACTGTGTGATATACATTTATGTGTGACCACTGTGCATCTTGTTATGGCATTAGTACTAGTGACATGATATCCACTACTAAACAATTGCATGAACCAAATAGGTAGTAGCTTATGATGCACCTTTGTGCCGTGTGTGTGAGATACTACGTAGTTCCCTTTGTGTGTTAAATCCAGAACTTGCCTGGTTAGTCTTACTTTGGTTGAAAGATAGGGGTTAGGAAAGGATCATAGGCCGTTGTTGATGTTAGTCCACTTTTAGCTTAAATGACCTTCCCTGTTATGTATGATATCTCTTGATCCCTATTTTATGCCTAAATTGACCATTTTTTTCTATGACACCTATCACCTTCCCATTTATATCATAATGAACCTGTTTGGCCCTGGTCCTTCTTGGACACTGTGCACCTTGACTTAGGCAAACAACCTAAGTTGAGGGTGGCTATCATAGGGGTGCGTGATGTAAAATGAGTATGAGGAAAGGTAGAATAAAAGAAAAAGAATAGAAAGTAAGGTGCTGTGAAAAAGGAATAAGAAAAGAATAGTTGTGAAAAAAAATGAATAAGAAGAACTGCACCTATCCTCAATGTGTGTGATCAAGAGAAGAGAAGAATTGAGAAAAAGGTTACTAAGCGAGGCCCCAAAAGTTAAGGTAGTGCCAAGGAGGCTTAGTCACTATAAATGCCATTGAATAACATACTAGCCCTTAGCCTACATTACAAGCCGAAGAAAAGACCTACAGTGATCCTAACTTACCGGTCTGGACACCTTGGTAATGAAAATAAGGGCAAGCTTATGGTATTTGGCATACATTGAATGAAATTTCTTTCTAAGAGTGAGTGTCTCTTGACTGTCCCCCCATTAACATGCTTAAGTTCATATATGAGTGAGGTGGGACTTGTTTATTGTGAGGGCACACTGGTTGTATTGCTAGTTGCTAACTTGTTTGGATAAGTGTAATATTGATATATGCATGGTTGTTGTTGCTGAATTGATGTCATATCTTAATTCCTTTGGTCACATTGTTGATCTTCATTTATATACACAGTTGGATTTATAAGTAATTGAGCTTGGAGAGTGGCATGTGTTTTGAGCTAAACTTAATAATCAACTGTCATAGGTATCTTATGTTTCTTTTAGTTAAGCATCGAATTGTTATGTTATGTTGTTGCTTGAGGACAAGTAATTGTTTTAAGTTGAGGGTGTCAATGTGCTAGATTTTTGTAGCACATTTAATGCTTTTTAACTAGAAATAATTGTGAATTCTTAAGCAACTCTTGTCGTTTTTGATGTTTTACTTGTGATATTGCAGTAAAAGGCTGAAGGAATAAAAATAAACAACAATGGAGCAAAAGAGTGAAAACTGAGCAAAAAGAGAAGAAAAAATGGCTGATGACATTCGTGATACGTCGTCAGGCTTGTGATAGGCTATCAGAAGTGGCGTCATCCTTAACCAGGGAGTTGCAATTTGAGGAGAAGTTCTGACGACGCCGGTGATGTGGCATCAAAATGGTGATACGGCGTCAAGAATGTCGTCAGCCTTAACTATAGAAGAAGAACTTGAAGAAGAATTCTGTTGACATCTGTGATACACCGTCAGATCCCTGACGCGGCGTCAGCCACATCATCAGCCTAAGACATAACCTGAAGGCAACTGAAGTCTCTCTGACGCCATTCGTGATAGGGCGTCAACTTCTTGACGCGGCGTAAGCCTGGGCGTCACCTATTCCAAACAATTTTATTAATTTTGTTATTTTATTTCCTTAATTAGGCTTTAGTATAAATAGCATCTTTTAGAGTTTTTGATTTATTCATAATTCATCTGTCTGAATAATTTTACTGAGAGGCCTGGAGAGGCCAGGAATCACTTTTCTTTCTCTAGTTTTTGGCTCTCTTAACTTAGAATTCAATTTTCAATCCTTTGATTTAGTTATGGGAATTTCTTATTGTATTTAGAGGAGAATCAACTTTGGATTTCATCTTTTGTAAGTTTAATTACTTTAATTTATGAATTCAATTTTTGTCTTCTCTTTCTATCTTATGAGTAACTAAAACCCACAACTAGGGTTGTGGGATCTATGATTATTATTTCATTGATTTAATAGTTGAATTAGGGTTTGAGTGATTGTGGGAACGTCTTGAAATTCTGTTGTTTTAACTTGAATCTATTGGTTTCAAACATTAGGTTATGCCTTAGGTTTTATTTTCTTCTAACGGAGAAATAGACTAGAGGACGTGAATTATCAACAGGGACTCGGAAGCTACCAACCTTCTATTTAATGATTGATGCCATAACTGGATTAATCTACCTAAGATAACATCCTTATGGAAATAGATATGTTATCTAAGTTTGAGAGAATTAGATAATAAATTGTCTGGTGAGGTCGAAAGATAAGTCAGATAGTATCATCGTCGGAGATATTCTGTTGTTCCTATCTTCCACGAGAATCTTGAACAATTATTATTCAATGGAGATTAATAGTCATAGTAATCACAACCCTAGTTTCTGTATATCATTGATTCGAAATATTGAACTCTAAGTTTTGAGTTCTAAAATAAGTTGAAACGTTAGCATTTGTTTGATTGATAGAAACCCCCATTTTGTCTTTTCTTATTATTTGTTTGAATTTAACTTGTAGCTATCGTTTCGAACTAGTTTAATCGCCACTCACATTGTTCCCTATGGATTCGACCAAGACTTCGAAGTTGGGTAAATATATTGACAACGACCACTTTACCCTAATCTGAGGAGTAAGTTGAGCGTTATCAATTATCTTCATCTAATTATTTTTCAACCTCCGAAGATGGATTCACTTCAAATTAAAGTGATAGATTATCACAACACCTAAATCTGCTAGAGATTGATTCAGTTAAGGCATCAATCATAAAATTATAGGGTAAGTACTGTAATTATCTTGTAACCCTTATCTTTTTGCAACACTGATTACTTTATTTAAGCAAGTTATGTTTAGGGGCATATCCCTCAAGTTTGCAACCAAGAAAAATCATTAAACTGAAGAGAAGGTTATGTAATTGAAACTATTTTCAAGGTTTCATCAATCCCACTACCCTAACATTGAATTACCCCAAGACTCCCATAATCTTAGTTATTGGAGATTGACATGACACGAACCAAGACCTAGTCATTTGGGTGCCTCAATCCAAATCGGGGCCAGAGACCACCCCCAATACCTATCCATAACTGCCCTATACCTTAAGTCGGATGAATTCCAAACATGTATATATATAACATAACAAAATGGAATAATCATAAATAAATATAGTCAGCCGGTATCAACAATAATATCAATACCAGTGCCAAGACTAACACCAATATCGACACTGCCCATAGCAACCCATAGTAGTCTCACAATGCCTCTATCTGAAAGTAAAATAGTATCCGATCGGGATATGCCCTCGGCCATAGCCAAAACTAAAGTCTAAGAAATAATCAAAGTATGAAGACAAGACCATAACACAAAATGGAGCCTTCTGGAGTATGGAAGCTCACAACTTCAATCCAACTCTAAGTTGTTCTCGAATTTGATCACTGAGCAGGAGGAGAAGTATTATCAGATCCTACATCGTGTGGGGATACAGTGCCCAAAGACGGGTTAGTGGGTGAACACTAGCATGCTCTCAGGATAAAGATAAAATAATGTCAATATTTAAAACCAAGTAAGTACCCATATGCATTTACATCTCTCTCTCTCTCTCTCTCTCTCTCTCTATATATATATATATATATATATCCATGCCGTGAAAGGGAATCGGGTTTACGATGCATTTAAAACCATTAACTTGGGTTTTTGTAGACTAACCATCTTAGAACCACCCACGGGCTATATGGGTCAGGTGTTACCCCTTGAATGAGCCTCAGTGTGAGTAGCTGCACGTACCAAAGAAATCATAGGGGTAGGGGATTCCCGTGTACCCTTCACCCTTAATAATACAAATATACAAGTATAACTTAGGAGATTCCCGAGTACCCCACAAGTATGTGGTTATCATAACCAATGCCCATGTCGGTAAACATGAGTTTCTAGTGCCCGTCCATTGGACTCACACCTTTATGGTTTGGTATCACAACCCTCCATTATTGCCCAATTAAAAACATTATCACACAACCAAACCACCAATTATATATATTATTAACCAAGGCTATAAGAAGTGGTATCGTCATACCAAATATAGGTTGCAAGCACTGTCCTTAGCCAATTACCTAGGGGATTCTCATGTACCCCGCGGGTTCAATTATTAGATTCACTTGGGGGATTCTCCTGTACCCCACAAGGTTTTTAAACCAGATCCATGGCCATTAAGGCCCTACCATTTAGCCATTAAGACAATTTAATCGATTTAGGTTCCATTACTATATTATACCATGTAAAGTTTTCAATGAAAGTCTAACTATGTAATAAAACCATTCTCATACACATTTTAACAAATTTGTTGAGGGCATATAATGTCCAAAACCAAGTACCAATTAACCATTCCCATGTAACCACATGTTCAAACAACCATTATAATATGCAAACCATAAGTTAAAATATGGGAAAACATAAATCAACCATTAATAACCAAAAACCCCAATATATAATTCAAAATCCAAAACCATATCACCTTTATGCCATTAAAACCATTCATAAAACATGCCTTTAGTTGAACTAACAATGAGAAAGGAGTAACATGCCTTAGATTACGAAGAAGACAGAGAGAAATCACCCTTTAGAGACTTAATTGGCCACCTTGAAGGAAATCTTAGCCTTTGCTTAACCCAAGAGCTTGAAAGAGTTTTGAGAGAGTTTTAGAGTGTTTAAGATTAGAATAATAGGGTAAATTAAGTACAAACAGGGCTTTAGGTCATGGGGTCATGATAGGTTAAGAGGGGAAGTGTCCAGAATACCCTCAACTTTAACTGTAATAGAATTCCCATAGGTGGGTAAGACTACCCCACCCAACCGTACCCTAATATATGAGTGGTACCCACCACTCATATCCTAGGAATCCACTTAGACCCCAACTCTGTCCAATATATGGCCACCAAGACTAACTCATACCATAGAATACGACCAGTATCCTTAACCCGTACCCATAACAAAATTAAGAAATGTTGGGTACTGTCCAACATACGAGATGGACTATACCACTCATACCCTTTACTCATGACTCATGGTGAGCCACTCATACTCAGATCCAAGTTAAGTTACTAAATTTTAGATTAAATGAAGGATCAACCAACCAACCCATCACCATCCATACGAACCATACCCATGAAACCATAATAACATCAGAAATCAACCCACTAAATACTAGCCAATATACAATATGGGTCACCTGACCCATACCCTTACCATATATCTTGTATAGTAATTCATATGATCATCAGAAAACTCAAAACCCAAGAAATTCTCCAAGGACCAGAACCCAGAGTATTTCAGAGCTTTAGCCACACATAATTAAGGTAAATAATAACAATAAATAGTTCATAAATAATTCAAAATAAATTTACGAATTCAAAGATGTTTCTCCAATCCCAAAATACAAGGAGTAATAGTGAAATCCCTATGCTCTCAACTTGTTTCTCAGATA
The DNA here is from genome assembly GCA_030864225.1 of Capsicum baccatum var. pendulum. NCBI lineage: Eukaryota > Viridiplantae > Streptophyta > Magnoliopsida > Solanales > Solanaceae > Capsicum > Capsicum baccatum. The sequence goes on from CM061553.1 coordinate 201,754,493, forward strand.
ATTTTACATTATAATTTTAGCAAATAGTCAAAAGATGCCTAATCTAATGCTAAGTTGGGTATTTTTAGGCTCTAAAAAAGTTAGGGTTTAAAATTTAAATCTCAGCTGCCACGTCACCCCTAACGGTTTGCTTGATGCACCATCGATCATACGATGGTCCGTCGGCTGCCGTCGACTAATATCTAGTTTAATATTAACTTAAAGGTAATGGCGAGGATGGCACAGTTGTCTGTCAGGGCTCTAATTTTCCATCGTGCTTCTCGTCCTAGATTTAAAGTTCTTATTCATTTTTCTTAAGGAGCGACGACTAGGCTGATGGTCCATCGTAGGTCCGATAGCCAGTATCTTGGTCTGTCGCCCAATATTGTGACTTTTTCATGATCTACTTAAGGAGCAACAGTCAGGCTGATGGACCATCATAGGTTCAATGATCCGTAACTTAGACCATCACGGTCTATTAATATCCACCTTTCTAATTTATTCTTTCTTCTGAGTTGGATGCCTGAAAACAAGTAAAAAGAGCATCAAACACCTCAATAATTGCTAGAAAATAGACAATTATCCCTCGTAAGAGATGCAAATTATTTCGTCAAATGCCAGAATATCAATGCCATAAGCTATAATATATATGATATTAATTTAGCCTCTGAATTATTCGTCGGAGGATAAGATACCTATTATATTATTGATACTTGTGCCCCCAAACCATAAAACCTATGGCTGATAACGCTCAATCTACAGCTCTCGTTGGAGTGTAAAGCGGTCGTAGTCAAATATAGAACCCAACTGGGTTGGGTATCGATCCCACAGGGAATAGCTTGGTCAACAAGTAAGCAACGATTACTAGACTTTTAGTGCAAGTCTCGTAAAAAGGGGGGATTGTAATGTGTAACCAAAATATTAAAGTAAAAACTGAAATAGCAAAGTAAACAGAAAGAATAGTTATTAAGTTGTAAACAATGAGAATTGAGAAGTTGGGGTTATGTCCACCTTCTGAGTTGTACGTCTCTATTGACTATGAGTTGTGTGGAATTCAGACATGTATGTGCTTATAGAGAATTGTATTCGATGGTAAATCGAGGCGTCTTTTGACCTATTTGATGATTATTTCACTTTAACTCTTTCGATCTTAAAGCGTATCTAACGGTACAAATTCTCCAAGAGGTTAATCCAGTTACGGCACTAACTTTTTAATAGGGGATGGGACCCTATTACCTTGACATTATCTCTTTTCCAGACATATAACTTTTCTTTCGAACAAGTTAATGCTATACTGGCGTTATTCTATGCGTCTGCAGCCATAAGAATTTGCATTAAGATGAAGAGAATAATGATATAAGCAACACACGTGTCAAGAATTCACAAATTCATAGCCTTAGATAGTATCTCATATGGCTTCCATAACCCCAACAGAGAAGTTTAGTTACCCATGAGTGCGAAGGAAATCACAATTGACATTGTTATTATACCACAATAAAGATTTCGTGTAGTAGTAGTGTGGTATGGCGTTAGGCGTGAATTCCTACCAAAGTAACGTTTCTCTTGTTGTGGAAAATTAAGAATTGATTAGATGAATAGAAGAAAAATAATGTCAACAATGAATTAATAAAGAGAAGTGTTTTGATGGATGGATGGTGGATGGATGGGAATTGATGGAATGGGGGAATTGTGAGGAATGACGGAATGTATCAAAATCTCTAGCAAAATAGGGTATTTATAATACCCATATCCTATTCCTACTAAGCTAATGAAATACTTAACCAAATCCTACTAGGTTAATGTATCATTATCCTAATCCTAATAAATTACTGCATTATTATCCTAATCCTAATAAATTACTGCATTATTATCCTAATCCTAATAGGTTACTGCTGGTCCCCAAAGTTTTCAAAAATGTTGTTTTTGTCTGGGACAGGTTTTCCATGCATCACTTTTGGTCCTTGGCATCCAAGCTTTCCCTTCCTTCTTTCGTGAAGCTTTCTTTGGCGTCAAGTTATCCATAAAATGCTGAAATTTGCATCATTTATACCTGAAAACTTGCTAATCACGTTTGTTAGCTCAATTACAGGAAAAAGGACTAAAAGTGCATGAATTATATAATTTGTTCTCAAAACTTAGCTAAAATATGGGTAAAATATATTGATATAGGCGCGTAATATCGCCTATCATTAATGGCAAACCATTATTCACCCCATACACTACATACTCAACGAACATCATCTCATCTTCTTTATTGTAGGCATTGGCATATTGTTTCATTTCTGACATCTTAGTTTTTTTACCCTTCTCACATGTCCCAACCACTTACACTCCATCTCTCACATATTTTTTGCTCATCATCTGATTATCTACCATTGAATATTGCATTGGATGTATGGGCTTACTAAAGGTGACAGAGTAAGAAATAAAACTATTTAGGAGAAGATAGGAGTAGCTTCAATGGAAGACAAGTTGCGGGAAGGAAAATTATGATGGTTTGGGCATGTGATGAGGAGGAGTATGGATGCCCCAGTTCGGAGGTGTGAGAGGCTTGATTTTAATAGCTTCAAGAGGGTTAGAAGTAGGCCGAAGAAATACTAGAAGAAGGTGATTAGACATAACATAGAGCAGCTCCAGCTGACTGAGGACATGACCCTAGATAGGAAGGTGTGGAGGTCGTCCATAAAGGTAGAAGGCTAATGTGGGTGTGTGGGTTATAGCTTGCAGTCTGGAGAGTCTTGCGTAGCCGGGTTAGTAAGCCTAGGTCCATGTTCATAGGGTCCTTATTATGGAAGTGTAGGTTATTACTAGGTGGGTACATTAGGTCTTATGTATTAGTACCTATTTTCTTATTCCGTGTAGCCCTTATGTCTCATATTTCATATTTCTCTGATGTTTATTTTATTATTTCTTATTCTTGATTTTCTATTATGTTTTCCATCCCTTTGTTTACTGTTCTCTACTTTGAGCCGCTGTCTATCAGAAATAGCCTCTCTACTTCCTCGGAGGTAGCAGTATGGACTGCGTACATCTTACCCTCCCCAGATCCCACTCTTGTGGGAATACACTAGGTATGTTGTTGTTGTTGATGATGATGTTGTTGTTTTTCATCCGATCATCTACCATATTCGGGATGTCTAGATCTACCACCCTTGCTTTACAAAAAAAACTAACTTGATCTCACATTAGTAATGGGATAACAATGCACATAGCCAAGCCTATAGTTTTTATAAATTTTTATAGCCAATTTATAAAAAAAAAAACTCTAAAAATGTTGCCATATTAATTAGTGTTTATCCACGTAACAACAGTTTTAAGAAAACCCTATTTCTTTAAAACACATGTGCTCCTTTACTCTTCACATGGGAAATCTAGTTTCTCCTCAACACTAATATAAAGAATACACTAATCATACATTGAATTTACAGTGTATAGTTATTAAGCTTATAGTGTATAATTAAAGTAAAATTTAATACATATTATGTATAATAGACATATAATTCATGTTTAAGTGTGTGTATATTACACATAATAATACATCAAATATACAGTGAGTACACAAGCGTATTGGTGTGTTTGCACTTTATTATAAATTAGTATATTAAGTGCATATATTAGTGGGTATAAATTATGGTAAAAGACTGGATCTTGTAACTCGTATAGCCATTAGTTCTCGTAACTCTCATGGTCATTAATTCTTGTAAATCCATACCCATTAGTTTCATGTAACTTATGTAACATCAAGACTATTTATCTATCCACATTACTATCCTCATTCATCTTATTCATCACATGAAAGAATTCTACACCTATAAATAGTGGTGTTTCTTTCTTTGTGTTTGATAAGAAAAAAATAAGTGTGAAAAATACTATCATGTGTAGTAGTGAAAGAGAGAGTTGAGACAAAGAAAATATTCTAAATCTTTAACTATATTCACTATACAAAGAGAGTTTTAATATATTGAAGGAAGGTGTTTTGTGGTGAAGGTTTGGACTCTTCAACTAATCCGGAGTTCCTTGAGTTGTACATCTTTGATACGATATTTTATCTTGGACGGGACAAGTCAAGATATATACAACTGGATCGGTGTAGATTATGCTGTAGTGGACTTGAGTCTCCTTAAAAATAACGAGATATCTGGGTCTCATCCAAAAAGAATATTACCTTATTTTCTTTATTTTTTTATTTTTTTTATTTTTTCAACTGTAATAATTTATTGTAATTGTGGTATGTTACACTAATAATTTTAAGGAGATTCATGTTTTGTTACAGTTTAAAAAATTACAGATACCAAGATAGGAGATCTCAACATCTCAATGTCACTAGTCTTTTCAAGAGATGAAAGGGAGGAGATGAAGAGTAAGGTATTTTTGTACTTGCTCAACTCAAGAGAAGAAAAGGTACAAGAACTTTTCTACTTCTTGCAAAACAAAGGTAAAAATCCTTCTACCTAATATTTTTTAATAAATAAAGTGATACTAATTTACATGAACATAAAGTGTTATTCAAATTCTTAAAATAGTGGGATCCAATGAAATGAGCAAAAAAATCATCATGAAAAATGTGATGTTTGCACTTTTGAGAATGTGTTTAAAAAAAGAGAAAAGACATCAAATTGCCCCTAAAATTGTCGCCAAAACATACTGTAGAACCTAAACTAATATGACAATTATTTACCCCCTTAACAACTTTGAACTGAATTTATTCCACCCCTGTAAAGCTTATCCGAAGTCACGGCTAGGTAGTGTTGGACATGCGTATTTTTGATTCGTCCACATCATTAATGAACTCATTTATTAAAATCGACCTAACCCTTACTAAAACCTAACCCAATCCTAATAAACCCTATCCGACCATTAAAACCTGACCCAACCCTAAAAAATACCTCTAATTCCCTTATTCAATGTCATTTCTCTTACTTCAATAGCCAAAAATTACAAATTTAGGTTAATTTCCAACTCTATTTCACCCAAAATCAGATGATCTAAAACTTGATTATGGTTCAAACAGGTTTGTTTAAGTTATTGCATTTGGATTTAGGGTTTTTCTATCCCGTAAAAATTGATTTTGTTGTAAAGATTGTATTTTTTAAAATTCAGATTAACTATGGATTTTGCATACATTACATTGAGGATTCATGATGGAGAAAAGTTACGACAAAATCCTCGTATAAAGTACCATAGAGGTATTGTTACAGACTATTTTGGTGTTGATATTTATAGATTTTCATCCAATGAGTTTGTTGGGTATGTTAAAGAAATTAGTTATAATGTTTCCTCGTGTATTATATATATGAGACCTCCTAAACATAATTACCAAATAAAAGTTACTTGTGATAGGGATATTTTGGGTATTGTACCTCAACTTAAAAATAGAGATATTGTTCAGCTATATGTGTCACATTTAGTAGATGAACCCCATATGGTCCCTGACCCTCATGCCATTGAATATATTTCCCATCTGGGTAGGGAATCTTCTACTTCTTTTAACAAAGAGTCTAGTTAAGACTGTGGCATTATTTAAAGATTGGGGTTTAAAGATGTCCTTGTAGAGGCTGCAACACCCCAAGAGCCTTTTATGAGTGAAAATTTAAATTGTGGTGCTGCTCTACTAGTGTTGGGGAGTGTAATGTATTTAGTGCTGCTGGTTCTAATGGTGAGGAGTTAGGTGGTGTAGAGGAAAATTTGGGTAGTGGTGTTGCTATAAATATTGTGCAGAACTTGAGTAGTGCACCCTCTGCTAGTATTGTAGAAAATAGTGGTGGCAGTGGTATTGCTACTACTACTGAGCAGAACTTAAATAGTGATGGTGGTGGGGTTACTGCTACTGGTAAGCATACCTTGGGTAGTGATTGTGGTGATACTCCTCATGGTGAGAAAAATTTGGGTAAGACTAGCTTTGTTACTCCATCAGATATCCTAATAATTCTATCTGATTTGGAAAGTGAATCTGATGATACTGCAAATTCAGACTATGAAGACTTTTTTATGAAGGTGGAGATAAATATAGTAGTGATGTTCATGATGAGGTTAGAGTTTTGAGGGAAGAAAAGAGAGCTACCAAAAAGAAGAGATTTGAAGGAAAAAAAAGAGCCTAGAATGAAGGGGTTAGTTTAGGTAAAAAAAAATGAGTTGACTTGGGATATGATGAGTTCTTATCCAACAAAAAAATTACTTTAGAGGGACAAATAGCTTGAGATGAGCCATATTTTGATTTTGATATAGATGTTAGCTTTGAAATAGATAGTGATGATGGCAATGATGGAGATGATAAAGTAGAATAATCTAGAAGAAGAGAAGGAAAAACAAGAAGAACAAGAAGAAAACATAAGAGAATTGTCTTTGATCCTACTTGTAATAAATAGTTTGGGAGCTTGGTCTTTGTTTAGAAAATGTTCAGCAATTTAGAAAAGCTATTACTATGTATGTTGTGCAAGAAAATGTAGAATTAGACAAATATGTGAATGAACCAAAAAAGGTGAGAGTAAAATGTAATGATAGTTGTCCATGGTTGTTGTTTGGAAGCCATGATTCTAGAACTGGACATTTTCAGGTGAAAAACTATAATCCAGTCCACATATGTAACGCCACAACCAAAAACAAACTTGTGAATTCAAAGTACTTGGCAGAGAGATAGAGGGACTGGATTATATCTGAGCCTGGTATTAGAGTTTTTCAGTTTCAATACTTGGTGAAAAAAGAATTGGAGGTGTATATTGGGAGGACAGTGGCAAGAAAAGCTAGAAATATTGTGTTGCAGCAGATCATGGGTGACCATGTAGAGGAGTTTAAAATGATTCTGGATTATAGAGATGAGTTTTTAAAGACCAATTCAGGTAGAACTTGTGTGGTGAGGAGATGTATTGGATTTGATGGTTTCTTTTTGAAAGGTGTTTGTAAAGGTCAACTACTTATGGCTATTTGTAGAGATGAGAATAATCAGATGCTACCACTAGCCTGGGCAGTGGTTGAAAGATGGTTTGTAAGACTTGTGACGAATGATCTTGAGCTGGGAGATGGGTCTGAAGTGAATACTATCATTGATATGCAGAAGGTAATGTATTTGTTGTTCATTTTGTTTATTTTTTTCTTTTAACTATATTTTCTATTTTTAACTATAATCTCTAACATTTATTATTTCTTAAAGGGTCTTGACAATGCAATTATAGAATTGCTGCCAAATACAAAGCAAAAAATGCGTACAGGACATAGTGAATTTGAGAGATAGAACTTGTACTTGTCGGTCTTGTATGTTGAAAGGTATACTTTGTTCCCATGCCATAGTTGCACTACATTATAGGATATTAGCGGCAATTCATTATGCCGCACATTGGTATACGAAGGAAACCTACCTCAAGACCTATAGTTACTATATCTAACCTGTTACTAATATGCAAATGTGGTCAAAATTAACCAACCCTTCTATTTTACCTCCAATAACAAAAAAACTACCAGGCAGACCTACCAAATCTAGAAGAAAGGATCAAAGTAAAAACAAGACTGGAAAGTTGTCTAAACATGGTGTTGAGATGATCTGCAATATATGCCATGTCAAGGGTAATAATAAGAAGGATTGTCCTTTGGCTAAAAGTTCAACAAAATCCAGTGTACGTTCTTCTGCAACACCATGCATAAAAAGAGGAAGAGGAAGAGGAAGATCAAAAGGGTCTACAAAGTTACTTATTGACTTTTCATTTACTACTAGTTCATTTCTCTATTATTTTCTTACATTTTTTTATATGTTGTAGGCTGATGCTGATGCTGGTAGAGGAAGGGGAGCTAATGCTGGTAGAGGAAGGAGGGCTGATGTTGTTTCTATTTGTAGAGGAAGGGAAGTGGCTGCTGTGGTAGAGAAATGAGATCTGCTGCTACTGCTACTATGAATGGTGTTGGTAGAGGAAGATGACCTGCTGCTGATTTTATTGTAAGTAGTAATGGTAAAGGAAGGGGAGTTGCACCTTCTACTATTGATGGTAATGGTAGAGGTAGAGAACCTGCAGCTTCTATTGTTATTGGTAGAGGTAAATGAAGAGGATCTACAGTTTCTAATGTTATTGGTGTTGGTAGAGGTAAAGGAAGAGGAGATGGTGCTAATAAAGGAAGAGAAACTGATGGTGCCACTAGTGTTGGAAGAGGTAGAGGGACACCTTTAAAAAGACCTAGGATGGCTAGAATGGGGGTGCTTCAGACAGAAAGTGGTTATCAAATTCTCAATGTAAGTTAAATTTGATGAAATTTCTCTAGTTTGAAGTCTATCTTTTTAAAAGTCTTGAAATAAATTTGTTCAACTTTATTTTTCAGCCTGGAATACGTATGAACTCCTCCATAGTGACTGAATATCTTGGACATCACAAACCCAAATCCGGTGTGAAATGGAAAGGAAAGAAAGTTGTAACCCAACAAGATCTTGAAGTCATGAGAGCACAGAAAAGGATAGGGACAAGGTCAAATGATGCTGAAGTGAATCATCTAAGCCAAAGAAGTTCATCAACCTTTCAGTAGAAGCAGCTTGATTTTTGTTTTTGTGCATTAATGTTGTGTCATGAAACAATAGTGACTTCTACTTAGGAAATTTCTATTTTGATTAGTGACTTCAATTATGCAACTGTGACTGCAGTTTCTATTTTGATTAGTGACTTCAATTATACAACTGTGACTGCTCTAATTTGATGCCTAATTATATGATGCAAATATGACTACACTTTTGGCCACATATTTTTGTAGAAATATGAGCAGTTGTGATTGCATTTTGTTGAAAATGTGTCTGTTTGAAGCATTTATGCTCTTGTGTCTGCATAATTCTCATTTGACTATAAGCAGTTGCGTTTAATAATAGTTTGTACAGTCTTGCTTAACTAGTTGTGACTATAAGCAGTTGTAACTTCATCACAAAAGAAGTTGCACCATTACAAAAGAAACAAATTCTTAAAATGCAATCAATTCAACTACCTTTCTTCATATATATCAAGAGAACCAATAACTAAAGTACATTACAAAAGATGCTTAAAAGAAGTTGCACCATTCAATACAAAATACAACAACCAAGTGCTCAAGAGACAGTCACCAGCCAAAGTAGATTACAAAATAAGCGTAAATAAGGTGCACCATTCACAAAATAAGCTAGATATATTCTAACAAAAACCTATTCGTAAGGTAACCTCATTGAACCTTTCTTTATATGTATCATCCCAAGCCAATAGCTTATAGATATTAGCAGTACAAAACAACAAAACACAACAAATTTAGCAATTCTTCTCCACTTCTTCTCTCTTTCTTTGATCTTCTCAATCTTTTCTTCTAACTTCTCCAATTTCATATCAATGCAATTATCATTTTTTGATTCTTTGGGTTTGTCAACTTCATGATAAACTTCCTCAACAAATTTGTTCAACTCAAATTTTTTAACTTCATTAATTAATGCATGATTGTCAATATATTGAGAAGACTTAGCTAAATTCTCAAGCTCACCTAATTTCTCTATTAGTTTAGGAATTACATATTTGGACCTCGGATCAATATCTTCCTTATCCCTCCAACACTTAAAGTTCCAAGATCTTGGACCCTTCAATGGTGAAAAATAAAGAATGAATTAGTCTTTAATCAAGTCTATCAGAATAGTAAAATCAAAAAAATTGATATCTACCCTATAATAAGGACATGTCCAATATCTTCTGCCGGAATTTCTTAACGTCCAAGATATCTTCATATGCAACAAAAATCGATGATTACAATGAACTTTTTTTTACAAAGCATTATTATTTTCTTCCATACAAAGTTTACTCAAATTAACTGATCTCATTGTGTGCTAGAAAAATAGATTACGGTTCTTCAAGAGTGCTTAAATTTGAAACGGAAGAGAAATCTATCCCAAAATTATGCTTAAATTTTGTAAAGGAAGCAAATTTTGAGAAATTGAGGAAGAAGAGAAGTAAATTAGGATTTTTGAGGATGAAATTGGGTTGGGTGATTTTGGATTTATAACCGTTACTTAGATTTAAAAGAATATTTTCGTTTAAAAAAATATAAAAGGCAAAGATAGCACTTCGACACGCCCATCAACACGCGACTTCACTTCAGCTTCTAAGAGGTGAAATAAATTCAGTTCAAAGTTGTTGGGGGGTAAATAATTGTCATATTAGTTTAGGGTCTAAAGTAAGTTTTGGCGACAAGTTTAGGAGTGATTTTATGTCTTTTATCTTAAAAAATAAGTGTTACAAATGCATAATTAGTCATGGAATAAATCACATGTAACTATTTGCATATGACGTGAATTCTTTAAATTTGGATCTAACATGCTATCGAAGAAAAGATTAAAATGTTGAGCAACCATTTAACACTAAATATTTGGGTGAGATAAATTTCATTCTAGGAATGAAAAATACCTAACTCATGTGATGAACTTTTTCTTGACATGCAACTCCTTTTGATTCAAATATGCAAAAGTGATGTGACAAATGAAAAAAAGAGTTTGCTAATCTAATTAAAAAAATGATATATGTGGCTAATTTCACTTAACTTGATAATGTGTATGTACTAAAAGTACTTAGCAGATACAAAAAAATCATGTATATTTACTTGGTAGGAAAGTTGGGGCTTATTTTACAAAAAAAAACATATTCTGCTATACTTAAAAGTACTTTGTGATGCAAATGAGAAATTATGGTGCTAATTATTGGAAATAAAAATTTATTATGACTAACTCTACTATGGATGTTGCGTTTGATATTTTAACTTCAGCTAGTAAAAAGGTGAATTGATTTAGAGACTTATTATATCAATTACTTTATTCTGAAAAAATAATTTATCTAATTTTGAGTTATTGTGATAGCACCAAAATTTATTAGTAGTGTTTAAACCATTATTATAATGGTATATTCAGACCATAAAAAGAAAATTACAATATTGTGAGATCATATTGATCAACAATAGACCAATATTAATTGTGTTAACTTTATGATAATCTTGCATATTTATAGAATAAGGCCTTAGCAAGAACATGGTCTAAAACACATCAAGGGGGAAGGAATTGAAGCTTAAAAATCTGAGTCATATATGAGGAAACTCAACCTGAGAACTAGATATCCTATAACCAGATCCAATGAAAAAAATGAATCATATGATGACTTGTTGTGAATGCACTATATTTTTATCTTTTCTTATGGTGTGGGTGAATTTTTCTGTAATGATTTGTGGAGGTTTAGTCTTAGAATTCTTAATGAAATTATGTATCTCGTATCGGTGGGGTGTTGAAATTATAGGACTTCCCTTGACAGATTTCACCTATGTGAGTGTGGAAATAGGTCACTTCCTATGAGAATAGGGCTTATTCTCAACAACGCTCATGAAAAATTGAGATAGAACATGACCATAATGTAATGACTATTAAAGCTTATGTAAACACCTTGATTATTATGTGTAAGCAGTGATATTTTATTTTCCTTAAGCAGTCATAGTTTAAGTTTGAGACCACTACTGACTCTGGAGTAAAGTTTTTTGTTTTACTAAATGAAGGTTCAATGCAGAACACACCTTCATTATGCATAATAGTCTACCTTCAACTATTTTGGTGAAATACTGTCATAATTTAATATTAAAATGAGTGAAAAATATGGGTGTATATGCATTTTATTATTAAATTAGTGTATTAAGTGCATATATTAGTGGGTATAAATTAAAAGACGACCATTGATTCTTGTAATTCTATGACCATTAGTTCTTGTAACTTTCATGGTCATTAGTTCTTATAAGTTCATAGTCATTAGTTTCATGTAACTTATTTAACATCAATACTATTCATCTTTCCACATTACTACCCTTATTCATCATATTCATTACATGGAAGAATTCTACGCCTATAAATAGTGGTGCTTCTTTCTTTGTGTTTGATAAGAAAAAATAGATAAGTGTAAAAAATATTATTATGTGTAGTAATAAAAAAGAGAGTTGAGACAAAGAAAATATTCTAAGTCTTTAACTATATTCACTATACAAAGAGAGAGTAAATATGTTGAAGTAAGGTGTTTTTGTGGTGAAGATTTGGACTCTTCAATTAATTCAAAGTTGTTTGAGTTGTATATCTTTGATAGATTATTGTATTCTGGAGGGGACAAGTCAAGAGATGTACTGCTGGATTAATGTAGATTATGCTACGGTGGGTTTGAATCTCCTTAAAGAGAACAAGATCTTTGCGCTTCAGCCAAAAAGAAAATTATCTTATTTTCTTGATTGTTTATTTATTTTATTTTCAAACTATAATAACTTATTATAATTATATTATATTACACCAACAAAGCATATCAAGTCAAGGGCTAGAAATCGCCCCACTACCCCAGGAAGGACATAGTTTTACCATTTCACATGTATAACGCTGGTAGATGCCTTACAATGGGAAGGATAAGATTGTAAGTAGAAGTCCATGAAGATAACAGACAGCATAGCAGGATAGTTGACCAAATGAAGCCCAGATGCAGAATTACCATTCTTAATGAGAGTATGCTTTCCAACAAATGATGCAATCACGAAATTTTTTTTTAGGTTAATATACTATTGATATTGAATAATAAAAATTCAACCCATTCCCTCATAAATCTGCCCCAAGTTTCTTTGTACATGGAAAAGAAGATGGAAAGGAGAATAATGAAAGAGAGAAGAAGACACGGAAGAAAAAAAGAAAAAAAGTAAAAACGAGAATTGTGCCTAAAAGAAGTTTACTTTAATAGCTGAATGGCTATTTCGTGTTTTTTTAAACAAAGTAGGGATATTAACAGAGTAAAAACTTATTCACTGTTTACACTAAATTAATATAATTTATCATAGTTAAGTAATTTATCCAATGTTTACACTACGTCATTGAGTATAGTTAAGTAAAATGAACTCTATATTCAAACACATAGCATGCATATATTAGTTTGATGTATACACTAGGTATGAAATTTTTTTCCCCTATTAATACAATAACAACAACAAAAAACCCAGTGTATTCCCACATAGTGGGGTCTGGGGAGGGTAGAGGGTACGCAATCTATACCAATACCTTAAAAAAGGTAGAGAGGTTATTTTCGATAGACCCCCGGCTCAAGATAAGAGGCAGTATACAGAAGCATGAAAGGCATAGAACAAGATAAAATAACACAGGTACGACATCCACAAAAAACAATTACAATGTCAAACCAAGGACACCAAAATCCACCTAATTACTGACTACGACTCATCCACACCCTTAACCCTCTATCCCAATGCTTTTCCTCTATACCTTCCTATCCAAGGTCATGTCCTTAGTCAACTGCAATAGCTCCATGTCACGTCTAATCACTTCTCTTTATTATTTCTTCGGTCTACCCCTACCCAGCTTGAAACCATCCAATGCCAACCTCTCACACCTACGAACTGGGGCATCCGTGCCCCTTATCATTACATGACCAAACCATCTCAAACTTACTTCCCACATTTTATCCTCCACTGACACCACTCCCACCTTCTCTCGAATAATTTCATTCCTAACCCTGTCAGCCCTCGTGAATCCACACATCCAGCGCAACTTCCTCATTTCTGCCACCTTCAACTTTTGGATATGAGAATTCTTAACCGGCCAAAAATCCGCTCCATACAACATAACAGGCCGGACTGCAACTCTATAGAATTTTCCTTTCAGCTTGGGGGCACCTTCTTACCACATAAAATTCCCGAAGCAAACCTCCATTTCATCCAACCTGCCCCAATAAGGTGAGAGACATCCTCATTTATCTCTCCATTTTCCTGAATTGTAGACCCAAGATACTTAAAACTATCCCTTTTGCAAACCGCCTGAGAACCAACTTCACTTCCACCTCCTCCTCTTTCCTCGAGTCACTAAACTTGCACTCCAAGTACTCTATCTTGTTCCTACTCAACCTAAAACCTTTAGACTTCAGGGTTTGTCTCCAAACTTCCATCTTATCATTAACCCCTTGTCATGACTCGTCAATCAAAGTTGTATCATCGGCAAAAAGCATACACCAAGGCACTTCGCCCTGTATATTCCGCGTCAACACATCCATCACCAAAGTAAATAAAAACGAACAAAGATTTGATCTCTGATGCAACCCTGTTAAGATCAAAAAATGCTCAGAATCTTCTCCCACTGTCCTAACCCAAGTCTTCGCACCCTCGTACATGTCTTTAATCACTCTGTAGTATGCCATCGGGACCCCCTCACCTCCAAGCATATCCAAAGTACCTCCCTAGGGACCTTGTCATATGCCTTTTCCAAGTCGATAAACACATGTGAAGGTCCCTCTTCCTCTCTCTATACTGCTCTACCAGTCTCTGCACAAGATGAATCACCCCAGTCGTGGAGCGACCAGGCATAAAACCAAATTGATTCTTCAAAATAGACACAATCTTTCTTAACCTTCGCTCCACTACCTTCGTCCAAATCTTTCTCGTGTGACACAACAACTTAATACCCCGGTAGTTGTCGCAACTCTGAAAGTCGCCCTTGTTTATAAATAAAGAAATCATCGTAATCCATCTCCATGCCTCAGACATCTTTGCTGGCTTGAAAATATTATTAAACAAGTTGTTAGCCACCTCATCCCTGACTCGCCAGAGAACTTCCAAAAATCCACCAGAATCTCGTCCGTCCCCATCGTCCTGCCCCTACGCATCGTGCGAATAGCCTCACTGACCTCTTCTACCTTAAAATGCCGACAATAACCAAAGTCGCAACACTCCCCGAAATACTCCAGCTCCCCTAACGCAACACCCCTGTCCCCCTCATCATTCAAGAGCTTATGGAAATACGACTGCCATCTTTTCTTAATAAGGTTGTATTCCACCAAAACTCTGCCATCCTCCCCCTTAATTCACTTCACCTAGTCCAGGTCACAACCCTTCCGCTCCCTAACCTTGGCAAGCCTAAACAATCTCTTCTCCCCGCCTTTCTCCTCTAACCTCTTATACAAACTCTTAAAAGCTACTATCTTAGTAGCCGTGACTGCTAACTTAGCCTCTATTTTAGCTAACTTGTACTTGTCCCTGCTCACCCGCTTCTTTTCATCATCCTTACTCTCAACCAACTTAGTGTAAGTTGCCTTCTTCGTCTTCACCTTCTTTTCAACATCTTCATTCCACCACTAATCCCTTCGATACCGGCCAGACCATCCCCTCAAAACACCCAACACATCTTTAGCCGACTCCCTGATGCAACCAACAGCTCTATCCCACATATTGTCCACGTCCCCCCTGCACTCCCACCCCCCATCCCCTTCAACTTTGTCCCTATCTCCAAAGCATTAACCAAAGTCAGACTACCCCACCTAACCCTAGGCTGACCTTTCATACCTTACCTCACCTTTCCCTTCTTTATAACCAAGTCCATCACCAGGATTTTATGCTAAGTTACAACATTCTCATTAGGAATTACCTTACAATCCTTACACAAAACTCTATCCCCCTTCCTAAGCAGCAAAAAGTCAATCTGAGTCTTGGCTGTCCTGCTACAGAAAGTAACCAAATGCTCTTGTTTCTTTGGAAAGCTGGAATTCACTACCAACAACCCAAACGCTCTCGCAAAATCCTAAAGAGCAACTCCTTCATCATTCCTAACCCCACATATCATCGAACCCTAACGATAAAGACTCGATGTGTCTGTTGAAATCCCCACATATGAAAATCTTCTCCAAACTAGGCACACCTCTAACCACCTCGTCCAAAACCTCCAAAAAATTCTTCTTCTCTTTCTCGTCCAGGCCCACTTGAGGCACATAAGCACTACCGATGTTCAAAGTAAATCCCCCAAGACTAACTTGACCGTCATAACCCTATTACTAACCCTTTTAACCTCCATTACCTGCCCCTTAAGCTCCTCGTCCACTAAGATACCTACGCCATTCCTACGCCTTTCACTACTACATGAATACCACAACTTGTATCCATCTATATCCTTAGCCTTGGAACCTACCCACTTGGTCTTCTAGACACACGTAATATTAATCTTTCTCCTTTTAAGAATCTTAACCAGTTCTATCGACTTACCTTACAGTGTCCTAATGTTCCACGATCCTACCCTCAAACTATCAACTCTCTTATCCCCTTCCTTAAAACCTCGCACTCCGCATCTCATACTTAACCCAACACCAACCCTCGAGTCCACCCCCAGCCCTTAAGCCCATCAGGACATGACCCTATTCCACCTTGAGCCACTCAAGACAAATTACAGCGAAGGCTAAAAACAACAGTAAGCCAATAACAATAAAAGGCACACGCAAAGAACGAAATGCAACCAAACTTTAAGCATAATAGATGCTATCAGAATAAAGAACTAGAGAAATAGAAATAGAGTTCAAGGTTAGAATTTACAGGGATATATAAAGAAGCGTCTCCAGAATCCCATAGCCGCCACTCAGTTATCCAAACAGCAGCCCACACCGTACTCCAAACCAACCCACACATAAACATACAAATGAAGGAACCGTAGGAGAAAATAGTAGAACAGACAGCAGGAATGCACTAAATACACACAATATCTACCAATATGCAAAATCAAGCACAAGTAAAATCACATGAAACCGAAATTAAAATTACCAAGGAACTAAACTGTGAAGAGTAAACTAAATAGTAAAGTTCAGATGTCACCGGGGTTTCGCGTATGCTGGTCACGGTAATTTTTCTGTTGAAATTGATTTCCAGAAGTATAGTCACCAGAAAGAGGCCGGTTGTTCATTGTCGAAATGTCGTTGGGGCTTCTTCTTGATGTTGCCAGAATTTGGTCGTTGGCTGACGTCTTACCCACTGTTTTAACAATTTTTAAACCATTTTTGGCCAGTGCTTCACTCTTTTACCATCGTCGGAGCTGAGCCAGAGGAAGCCCTAAATCCACCGGCGATAACAGTATTTGGCACCGAAATGAAGGGAGAGAAGGGATTAGGAGAAAATAAGGTCTTGGTGAGAGAGAGAGAGAGAGAAGAAAAAGAGTGGAGATAGTGACCTTACCTATTTCCGGCGCTACTACGCCATCGCCGGCGTCGACCGGTCAATCCCCTATTAATAGTCTTTGTTAATATGGGTTGCTAATTTTGTTAATTTTCCATTAACAGTCATCCTAAATTTTCTCCATAGATATTCACTATAATACTAATTCTGTGTAATTTAAATAAGGAAGAATTTACCAACTAAAATCTACAAATTTTGTGAAATTTACATAAGGAAGAATTTTTAACAATTAAAATCTTTATTGGTAAATAATAAATACATTCCAAGATGTGCTCCATGTTGACTCAAACGAACATATGATCATCCATACATAAACATAGAAAATACTAACTCTTATTATTAAATTTTAGATTTTTTACATATTTAGAAGTTTTTTCATATATTGAAGAATTTTACTTCTCATATATTTAGCAAGAAAAAAAATTTTCTTATAATAATTGATATTTGATATTTTAATAATTTGAGAAAAATGTACAAAAATGATTTTGTCTATTATAAAGTCTTTTAGTGAATGACAAAAAATTCAAATAATATTTCTAAGGATCTTCACACTTTTAATATAGTATACTAGTTTAATGTACGTGTGTTGCACGTGTGTATAGCACTAATTAATAATAAATCTATTTATAATAGGGGACACTACTAGAAAACATTAAATTTCCGATGGCCAATGTAGTCGGAATGTGGTCCAAATTTAATGTATTTCTGACTACTTGTGGTAGTCGGAATATAGATTGTCGGAAAATCATTTCCGACTACTGTAGTAAAAAATATAGTCGAATATTTAATAAATATTTAATATTAAATATTTATTTTATAATTATAAATATGAAGACAACTGTAGTCAAAAATTTAATAAATAATTATTTAATAAATTTAATTATTCCAACTACTGTAGTTGGAAATTTAATAAATAATTATTTAATAATTTTAATTATTCCGACTACTGTAGTCGGAAATTTAATAAATAATTATTTAATTATTTCGACTACTGTAGTTAGAATTTAATAAATATTTAATAAATAATTATTTAATTATTTTAATTATTCCAACTACCATAGTCAGAATAAATAATTATTTAATTATTTTAATTATTCCAACTAGGGTAGTCAAAATTTAATAAATATTATTAAATAATTTTAATTATTCTGACTACCGTAGTCAAAAATTTAATAAATAATTATTATTTGATAAATAATTATTTAATAATTATTATATTGCATTAGCTTACACTATTTTCAGATTATAAACAATAACTAATGTATTTTTCACAATAGGATCAAACACGACAAAAAATTATAAATAAACCACTTTAAACCATTCAAAATAAACATCAAATCAAATAGTTTAAACATCTAAATGTCACAACCAAAAACAAGAACAATAACTACAATCTAATTATCATCATATTCATTATCTTCCTCATCATGAAATAGTTGCGGCATATGCTTCTTAACCAACTCCTCTAATTTATCAAATTTAGCAAACCTAGCATCGTTATCTGCACATTTTTGAATCAATTTCATAATTTGCTTTTTCATCGCTTTCATTTCTTCAACAGTTTGCAAAGTAGAAGAGGAACTGGAAAACAACGAAGGAGTACTCGAGGATTGGAGAACTCTTGTCCCGTAGGTTCTACCTTTTATTGGACCACCTAATACAGTTGTCCACATATTACTCATCTCTGCAGGTGATGGTTGGACCATGGTACCATTCTCTGAAGTAGGTTGGGTTTGACGCCACTCTTCTATGCTTTTTTGAAATTCTTCCTGAAAGAAAAATTATTTGTCAGTACGTAAATAACCAAAGTTGAGTAATAATAAAATAATGTATGTAAAAGTAATTATCTTACATATGCAATCCTAGCAAGTGGTTTAACCCAATCTCCTCTTCTACCGTCCTTGTTTTTCTTTCTATACGTCTCTTCGTAGACCTCAAGATAAGGGCACTCTTTTCCCCTATTTTCATATTCCTGCAAAATTAGATGAATATGACAATGGTGCTAATCATGATTATAACAATGGTGTTGATGGTGCTGAACTAAGCCTAGATGATCCTACAAGTGGTGCTGGTGGTGCTGAGTCATAAAACAAGATTAATTTTCAAAGGTTACTAACAGGTTGGGGGTATTGATTTATTTGAAAAAGTTTGGTATGGTAAGGTAAGTATTAAATTACAACTTTGGTAAAACATATACTACTAACATAAAACCTAAGGTTAGTTCGAAGATTAACCAAGATATTTTTTCTTCGATACATAATGTTATTGTGATACTCTTTCTAACAAAATACTTTTATGTTGATTTTAGTGTGTGTATACATACAACTAGTATTTATATATGGTGGAAGTTGGTGAATATACATGAACGAATAATATTTTTCATCTTTGTATATATGATTGTTGAACCCTTTTTTTCTTATATAGTATTTCTGAATAATCTAGAATATCTCCATGTCATAGTAGATTCACATACTCTTGCCTCAAGGCTCAAATCAAACCAAGAAACAGAACCACTTCATTATATCACCGTTTTATTTTAAAATCTACAAAAGTTTTATACTACACTTTAAAAAAAAATGTAATTCAACGCCAGCCTGCCAGATTAAATATAATAGAAGAAAAATCAAATATCATAATATTATTGATTCAAGTCTTATAATTTGTTAATTTTTAATAAATTCAATTAATTAATTATCTAATACAAGTAGAGTATTAGAAAAACTCATAATGTAGAATAAATTAGTTGTTTAGATAAAAATGGCATTAGAGATTAGGTACGAGACACATTTAACATGTTCCATGAGCTTATTTTCAACATTACTAAGAATATAAATCTATAAAACAAATGAGCAGCAATAGATATTGTTTCTTTGATAAACAGCAAGAGACGTAATATCTCGGCTTGTAGCAACATAATATAGTAATATTTTTATTCTACAACCAAGATTTTTTGCTGTCTCATTAGAGGATATGCAAATGCAGGCTTTTCCCTAAGGTGTTCAACGTTGTCCGATTAGCTGGGAAGTTGGAGATCCCTGAAAATACTTCCTTTTTCTGTTCTGTTATCTAATTATGTTAAATTACAGGAGCTATGCAGAACTAGCTAATGAATATATTAAGCCCCATCATGGTAGATTCGTGGAATTATTTTAAACGTTTAAGATTCTGATTTCATAAACAAAACAATTAAAGTGACTATATGTATGCCTTTATCATCATTCATCAGTAAATGCAAAGTAGACTTTGTTTAGGAAAAGAAGTTTGAGCATCTTTCACCTAAATGGAATTGGGATATTAACTCTTCATCCAACAACTAGTCTTCTCCTGGTCTCACCCTAATAGCCCTTTGCCCGAACTTATCACTTAATTTTAGACACTCGAACTTTTTCTACCTTTGAAGGTTAGCATATCCCTGAATCATTTACTACAGCAACAGCAGCAGCTGCAGTTAAGGCAATAGTGATCTAGACAATATAAAGGTCCAGATAAGCTTAAAAACCCAAGCTTAGTAGTCTGGAGCGCGTTCTTGCTAGTAGATAGGAGTGCTTTATTCATAGCTTTAAGTGATAGTGAAATATCTTTTAAAAAATAAAGTGAATCAGTAAATGTAGAAAATTCTTGAGAGTTAAATATTGTCAACTCATAACCTGTGTCTTAACGAAGGCATTAACATATAAATACACTAATTCTCTTATTCTTATTTTGTAAAACCATTGGGCAGTGTGATACAAGATCAAGTTCACAACAAATAAAACAAGCAACAAAAAGAGTAATAAGATGTCAACAACAATGCTAGTGAATTGAAATAGGTCACACAAGATTTCACTAGACTTCAAGATGAACAACAAGAAGAAGATAACAACAATAGTAAATCGAAAGAGCCCCACACAGCTTCACTATGTCATGGATTAGAACTTTGAAATAAATCGAACAAATAAGAGATTTAAGATAATATTACCAGTCTTCATCGGTGGGTAGTGAAACTCATCCAACCTTTTGTGTGCAATGAGCCACCCATTTCAGATGCTCTATTTGCCTTTGTCTGTTCCCTCCTCGCCCTAAATTTAGGAGTATCCCATTTTTTCAAGAACTGGTCCCATACAGCAGCATTCATCCAAATAGGTTTTTGCAAGTTCTTTCGGGCCTCATATAAGTGTTCTTTGATCCGTAGAGCTTCTTTGAAATTGAAAATGCATTGTATTTTATTTTCATAACAAGAATGTCATGTACACTTTGTCTGCAAAATAGTTTAATATAAAGTCATGAAATAAGTTAACGGATACAAAGGTAAATTCATCATTGATATCATAATGAAATGTTAAATTCTTTGATTTGGATTATACTATGAACTGGTTCCTTATAAGAACTCTGACGTCTAGTTTAATTTCGTTCCAACTACCCCACGACTCCATGTAAAATAGTTTAATTGCTTATATAATCATATGTCCGCCGTTACAAGCGGGAATGAACCTGCAATAAAATTATATTAAATTATCTTATCTTTCAAAAATTTTTAAAATTACAAAAAAACACAAGGTTTACTTACCCTTTACCACCATTCGGGGCGATAATTAGCCTACCATTTCCATCATATTCTACTACCTCTTTAAATTTTGGTATCAGGAAAGCAGGTGTTGTGGAATTAGACGTTGTAGCACTATCAATGGATGGCGATGTTGATGTGATAACACCTCCAATTCTCAATCCAGAAAGGCTAGGTGTGGATGATGTTGAAGGTACAGATGAAGAGCTACTATATAGACTATTGTGGGGAGAAGAGAGTTGGAACTGGTGGGATGGTAGGGGCATGAAAATGTATTTGGTAGTGAAATATTTGACCTTGGTAGAGGAAGAATATTTGTAGTAGCTAGTGGAAGAGTTGTGGTAACAAGTGGTGGTGGTGGTGCTGTATATTGACTTGTGGGAAAATTATTAGTTCCTTTCTTACCTTTCTTATGCTAGCCATTACCATGACTTTTTGATGCCATTGATTTTCTTTATTAAGCACCTAGAAAAAATAGAACCACAATATAACAACATAAATAATAGATTCAACAAATGAGTTACAAATATATAATTACTCATACAGGAGTTAGCTATAGCAAAGAATAGACAACAAGTGATCAAAGAACCATCAAAGAGTTAGAGTATGAAAAATACGGCTGTGAACTCATTAGAATAATTACCTTTCATTAATACCCACACTGATGCAGGACTACGCAGCATTTGGTTAATTCTTCTTTTAATTGAGTTTCCTCTAGTGTGTGATTGTATGGTGTCTTGCACTTTATAAGTTACAATGGTTGACCTTGCACTTTAGTTTTAACATCATTTTGGCATTTTATCTTCTTCCATTTCTTTAAAATAGAAAAAGAAAATGAAATAAAAGTACTTTGGCTAATTACTTTAGAAATGAGAAAGAAAAGTAACAGATAAAGAGGTCTAAAATTAAGTACTAGATCAATTTTATAACATTCTTATGAATAAAAAAAAATAGAATGAAGATTAGAAAAATCCTGCACAAATATATAATAAAACTTAGGATACCTTAAACTAAAGCCACATCTAAGAAAAAAAAAGCTAAATTGATTTACTAATAATAGTACTCCATATTTTTCTAATCAAACATCAAACATGAAAGCAGGACTCAAGAAGAAAAAAGTTTGGCTGCTATAACTTACTTATACCTAAAATTTAGGTAAATAGTTACGCATATGCATTGATAGGTCAATAGTAATAACCAAATTGTAGATGTATGAAATTTATTTGTGTACTAAACTAACAAGTTGATAATATTAATTACATAATTGATAATACTTTACAAAAAGTAAGATCTGTAGTAGCCTCACAGTAATAATTAAATGCATCATATCATTTATAATAAACAGCACCACTAATTGTTGACAAGAAACTAGGTGAGTGTTTTCAAAATTGACATGATTTTTATTTCACATATTTCTTCTCATTCGAGGGTCTATCGGAAACAAACTTTATACCTCAGGTAGTGGTACACCCTGTATATATTCTACCCTTCCCAGACCCCACTTTGGGTATGTTGTTGTATATTTCTTCTCATTGTAGGCTTTTCTATTTCGCCGCACATAATTGTTGTTTGCAGTCAAGGACAAAGTTTTGGATATGGATAGAGGGATATGTTGTATTGCTTCCCTTATGTTCAAAATCCATAAGATACATAAAGTACTAAGTCAGTTAATCCATATTACCCTTTCCAAATTATGATAGGCTTTTAGAATTCTTACAAAAAAATTCAGTGTCAGGCTATTACGTTGCTTGGAGCAACTTTCTTCCAAATAAAAGGGTCAAATTAAATGCAAGAAGAATCACTACTAATTCGAGATGAAGTAGCACCCAAAGGTGTGGACTAGTGGTCAAAGAAGTAGGTTTAGAACCTGAGATTTCAGGTTCAAATCCCAGTAGAGACAAAAAAACAAACTAGGTGATTCTTCCCATCTGTCCTAGATATCCCGTGCATTTAGTCAAGGTGCATGAAAGCTTTCTTGGAAATCATGTTATCAAACTAAAAAATTGAGATGGAGTAACTCTCTTAAGCTTGTCTTCCAACCTGAAAAAGGCTATTATGGTGCCTCTAACAAGATTAAGGCACACCAGATGGGTTTCAAGATATATTTCACTTACATGTTTTACCATGTCTGCTAATTGATATTAGTAGTTTCATACTTGGTTTTCTTATGGTAATGAAAGGGAGATGGAGCAAGCCTGCATAAAAATACGGACCTAATCTTTCTTTTTTGTGATGACTCTAACAATCCAACTAGTTTCCTCAGAAACTGGTCATCTAGAGTCCATGCAATTCAGTTTTCAATCCAATGTTCCAAACAGTTAAAGTAAAGGTTGGATAATTCTGAATCAACAAGTGCATGCTTGTCTTTTCTGTCAGTTTCTAATATTTAACAGTTAAAGCTTGTTAATAATTCAATATTAAATGCTAATACATAGAAAACTTGAAAACAAATAACCAAATGCCTGTATGAAAGGAGGAAGTAGTCTGATTCCATATGATGTAGATAGAACAAGCATACAAATGAGTGCAGTGTAATAAAAAATGCAACAAGACAAGCAAATCATGTTGCATAGTTACTGGCACTACAAATGTTAACAAAGAAAAGACACTATATTGTCAAGAAAAATAGCAAAAAGCAATAGCTAAAATACAGTTCAAAACCTTGTTACAATATATTACTACTATTAATAACAACTCAATCCTCGTCGCTTGTTTCATAGTCATTCATCAATTCTTCCTCATTACTTGTTTCATATTCATTGATCGATTCTTCCTCATCACTTATTTTATTTTCATCTAGTAACTCTTCCTCTCTTATTTCATTTTCATTAGTTGGATCTTACTCATCATTTGCGCCGGATGTTCCTTCTCCACAATCATGAATATTCAATCTAAGTTCATAAGGATCAAACTCTTCATATAGGCCTTTGTGCTGCAACTCACCTGCTAATTCATCATCCACCCTTTCTTCAACACTTGAAATGTCATTCTGATTCGCTACATCTAATGTATCCTCCACTACAACTCTACCCACGGGCTTTATTTTTATAACTACCTGCCATGTAGATTTATTCTTTTTCAAAGGATAAGGAGCGTAATACACTTGTTTCATATTTTGTGCAATGACAAATGGATCATAGAGTCCACATTCCCTTGTACGCTTAATTTCAACTATTTTGTACTGAGGGTGCACCTTTGTACCTAACCTAGGCGTAGGATCATAACACTTACGCTGAAAGAGAACCATTTTTTTCTTCGGCTAACCAACATGATAATTGAGTTCTAAAATCTTGTGAAGCACACCATAATAATCAACACCGCCATCAGCTTTCACCCAAAACCCACTATTGTTGGTTGTTTTGCCCTTAGAGAACTCTTTTATATGAAATCTGTACCCATTGACAGAGTACTTAGAAAACTTTCTGACTTTAGCATCAGGTCCCCAAGCTATATCACGTAAAAATTGGCCATTTGGGTCATAATTAAGTAGATTATGAACCTATAAAAGGTTTAAAAAAAGTAAGAATTTAAATATACATGAGATTGAACAAAAGTGTAAATCATGTTAAATATTTAAGTTACACTTAAATATTCTCTAAACCACACTAAAAACATAGGATAAACAGTAGCATCCCCGTATAAAGTCACGAAGTAGCTGTCCGACAAAGTTATGACTATCATTAATTAAAGGTTAGATAGACCTTGAATGATTGTCCTTAATATAAATATACTCACTTATAAAAAGGCAGGAGCTCAGGACAATTTAATAATACATGTGTTGTAGCTGACTTAAGCTCTACCTTATTCAAATATCGAACTGGACCAACTTTTGGACTTCATTGCCTGGTTGATTGAATATTGGAAGTGGTGGTGCCGAAGAATCTGTATTATCTCCATCATCATGACTATTAAGTTTGTTTATCAGACATGGTACATCATGTTCAAAATAATATGAACAAAAATAAGAGGTCTCTTTAGACAAATAAGCCTCACATACTGATCCCTCAATTCGGGATCTGTTTTTTATGGTCCGCTTACATTTGCCTATAGTCCTGCATAGTATGATCTTTTAGATGAAATAATGTTCAATTAAAACACATGAAGGTAAATGTTAAAAGTCAATACCTCTCAAAGGGATACATCCATCGACACTAAACAGGCCCTCCAAGTCGTGCCTCTCGCACAAGGTGAATTGGAAGATGCTCCATAATATCAAAAAAACCAGGAGGAAAATTTTTTGACAACTTGTTTAAGTTTAAGAGAATGTTGATATCCATCCAAGATAGATTTTCCTCCCCTAATATGTTAGAACATAAATCTTTGAAAAATAAGCTTATCTCTGTTTTGGGCTTCCAAATTCTATCGGGCAATGCACAGAATGCAATAGGCATCAATGACTCCATGAAAATATGAAAATCATGGCTCTTCATAGAAGTCAACTTTCCTTCCTTCATGTCAACACACCTAGACAAATTTGATGCATATTCATCTGGCATTCTCAAATTGTTAATCCAATTACAAATCACTTTTCTATCCTTCAAAGTGAATGTGTAACTAGCCTTGAGCTTCTGAATCTTATTATTTAAGTATGTCAGGTACAACTCACTGCGCTGACAATACTCATTTAAGTCCATCCTGGCCTTCAAGTTATCTTTTATTTTGTTACTTACATCCATCACAGTATTAAACAAGTTGTCAAAGAAGTTTTTCTTACTATGCATGGGATCCAGATTATGAGGCAAAAGATTATCCTTCCAATAATCTAACTCCCAAAATATGCTCCGTTCAGTCTAGTTATGTGTAATACCATAATCAGGTATCCTGGATGGTGGAGACTCTGTTACCTTAGGCAGATTCCTCACTCTATCTCAAATTTGTTCTCGCGACAAAATTGGCGGTGGTTCCTCAAAATCATTCTTCTTCTTCATAAAATCACTAGTATTTCTCCTAAACTCATGTTGCATTGGCAAGAATCGACGGTGACAGTCAAACCATGAGTTTTTACCCCCATGTTTCAAACTGAATGCTTTTGTGTCTTTCATACAACAAGGACAAGCTAACTTGCCCACAATCGACCACCCAGATATCATTCCATAAGCAAGAAAGTCATTTATAGTCCACATCAAAGTCGCACGCAATCTAAAGTTTTGTTTCATTGATACATCATATGATTCCACACCTTCATGCCACAATAAGTTCAACTCATCAATCGATGGCTGCAGGTATACATTAATCAAAACTTTTGGATTGCGAGGACCTGGAATTATGCAAGTTAGAAATATATACTGACTCTTCATACACAATTCAGGCGGGAGATTATAAGGAGTCACAAACACTGGCCAACATAAATATGGTGTAACTGAGATAGAAAATGGAGTGAATCCATCAGTAGATAATCCCAACCTAATGTTTCTTGGTTTAATAGCAAAATCTGGATACACACTATCAAAATACTTCCATGCTTCTCCATCTGACGGATGACATAAAACATCAGGTGGTATTTTATTTTCATAGTGCCATCTCATATGAGGAGCAGAACTCATTGATGCATATAACCTCTTTAACCATGGTATAAGGGGTAAGTAATGCATCGACTTCACATCAACTTTCTTCCCTTTGGCATGTGTGACTTCCTTATAACTAGGCTGATTACAAAATTCGCAATGTTCTAAATTTGCATCTTCCTTATAAAATAACATGTAATCTCTCTCGCAATAGAGAATCCTCTCTAATGAAAGTCCTAACTTAGAAACCAACTTATTTATTGAGTATAAGTCTTTGGGTAAGTCAAGTTTATTTAGGATAAGTTCATTCATAAGTCTGATAACGCTCAATCTACAGCTCTCGTAGGAGTGTAAAGCGGTCGTTTGTCAAATATAGAACCCAACCTGGGTTGGGTGTCGATCCCACAGGGAATAGCTTGGCCAACAAGTAAGTAAAATCACTAGAATTTTAGTGCAAGTCTTGTAAAAAGGGGGGAGTTTTGTAGTGCAAGTAAAGTAACCAAAATATTGAAGTAAAAGCTGAAAATAGCAAAGTAAAAAGGAAAGGATATTTTGTAGGTTGTGAAACAATGAGAATTG
Organism: Capsicum baccatum var. pendulum; assembly: GCA_030864225.1. Lineage (NCBI taxonomy): Eukaryota > Viridiplantae > Streptophyta > Magnoliopsida > Solanales > Solanaceae > Capsicum > Capsicum baccatum. The sequence continues at coordinate 201,782,069 of CM061553.1, forward strand.
AAGCGTTGGGGTTATGTCCACCTTCTGAGTTATACGTCTCTATTGGCTATGAGTGTGTAGAATTGTGACATGCATGTGCTTATAGAGACTTGTATTCTATGGTAAATCCAAGCGTCTCTCGACCTAAACAAGGACTATTTCACTTTAACTCTCTCGAGCTTAAAGCGTGTCTAACGGTACGAATTCTCCAAGAGGTTAGTCCAGTTACGGCACTAGCTTTTTAATAGGAAAGGGTGTCCTACTACCTTGACATTATCTCTTTTCCAGACAAATAACCTTTCTCTCAAACAAGTTAAATGTTAGACTGGCGTATTCTTGCGTTTGCAACCGCAAAGAATGTGGATTAAGATGAAGAGAATAATGATATAAGCAATATACGTGTCATGAACTCACAAACTCACAGCAATAGATAGTATCTCATTCGGCTTCCATAACCCCAACAGAGAGGTTTAGTTACCCATGAATGCGAAGGAGATCACGATTGACATTGTTATTATATCACAATATTGAGTAATGGCGTATAGATCAAGTGATAGGCGTTAGGCGTGAATTCCTTAGCAAAGTAACGTTTCTCTTGTTGCGGAAATTAAGAATTGAATAGATGAATAGAAGAAGAAAAATAGAATTAATGGGAAGATTAGAAGAGTTGTAGAATTGTTGTGGTGGAAGAAGAGAGGGATGGAAGAAAATTAATTGTTGAATTAAGTGAAGAATAGAAAGATTGTTCTCTCCACTGAGGGAGGAATGAATAAAAATCTCTAGCATGATAGGGTATTTATAATACTCCTATCTTACTCCTACTATGCTAATGAAATAAATAACCAAATCCTACTAGACTAAGGAAATACTTAACCCATTTGTACTAGGTTAATGTAACATTCTCCTAATCCAAATAAACTAATGAAATACATAACCCAATTGTACTAGGTTAATGCATCATTGTCCAAATCCAACTAAGTTACTGCAAGTCCCCAAAGTCTTCATAAATGTTGTTTTAGCCCGGGACAGATTTCCCATGCATCACTTTTGGTCCTTTAGGCGTCCAAACTCCCTTTCCTTCCTTCGTGAGCTTTCTTTAGCGTCATGTAAGCCATAAAATGCTGATTTCTGCATCATTTATACCTGAAACTTTGCTAATCATGTTTGTTCGCTCACTTATAGTAAAAAGGACTAAAAGTGCATAAAATATATAGTTTGTTCTCACAACATGGCACAAATATGGGCAAAATATATTGATATAGGCGCGTAATATCGCCTATCATCAACACCCCACACTTGCAGCTTTGTTCGTCCTCGAACAAAATATCATGTCCCTCAAAACATCAACTTAGGGTTTCACAGCAACAACATAAAACATTCGTCAAGACAAGCACAACAATTATCAACAAAGAGTAGTTTTCCGATCATTAGTAGAAACCATTTAACCTCTAGCATAGACTCGTGATGGTGGTCAACTCATATTCAAGAGTTAAGGGACAAAGAATCATGTACAACTATCCAAAACTCATCAACCATGTGTGTCTCACAATATATTACCCATAGTCACTTACAAGTATAGCATATTTTTCAAACATGGGTATCAAAATATCCTTGCTCTCGCTCTCACAAAGAATTCGTATGCAGCAACTGATGACCATAGGCTTGCCCTTAGTGTAATACTCCACTAAATGTCAGAATGCTAAGATTAGGATCAAATAGGTCTTCTGATGGTTGTAATGTAGGCTAAGGGACGGGTAGGACTATTTTGGTCAGGAATAGTGACTAAGCTCCTAAGCGCTTTAATACATCACATTGTATCATTGACACTTTTTTCTTTCAACCTTTCTTCTTTCTTTTATTCTACCACCCTTGTTCTCCTCTTTTGTTTTTCAATTTTACGAACAACTCACTTTTCAGCTTTCTTTTCCTTTTTCTTTTCACAACATACCTCTTATGATAGCACTTTCTTTTCTATAACACATTCAAGCACCATTTACAATTTAAAGCATCATACTTACCCAATTTCCTCTTATGTTGTCACATGACTTTTTTAATTTAAAGAACTTAGGAATTTGGATCAAATTACGGTCTTGAAAAAAATGGATTAGGCTTACATACAAGGTTGTCAAAGAAATAGGCTAAAGGCTCAAAAGGGTTTAACTAGGGATGATGTCCATGGGTAGGTAAAACTGAAGGTAAACAAATATAGGTTGCCAAAGAAATGCCTAAATCATATCGTAACTGACACTCCTTATTTTCGCTTTGCATACATACCAGGCAAGTTCTAGCATCAGCCACAAACATAGAAGATACTATTAATCTCACACACACAAGGCACATGGTCGACTTTATTGGAGGTAATATAGACTCTTGACCCAACAAGTGAAGGAATTGAACCACACAATATCACATAATGAGTCACAACTGGAGCCTAAACATCTCAATAGTCACAATTGTAACACATACTCTTGTTATAATCTCATGCTGCCTATCAAAATAATTTCATGCGAAGCTAAAAAAATTTTTAACTACTAAAAAAATAAAACGAAACAAAACGAAACAAAAATGAAACAAAAGCAAACAAACATAGATGCAAATAGAGAAGTATAGCATGCAATACCACCACCCCACACTTAGTCGGGACACTGTCCTCAGTGGAAAATAAATACGAGGAACCTGGTTGGTCGGACTTATCCTCTATGTCTGGGGTCATACCCCTTGCATTGGAATCATCATCAGAGTCGTCATCCTTAGAAGTTCCTCATAAGTATCCCACTTAATTCCAAGTGTGAGTCAATGTGTTTGCATCGGGGAGCGTTCTCCTTGCTCCTTGCGGCCTCTTTTCTTGCCCTTTTGGGAAGTGGTAGCCTTCTCCTTGCCTTGTCTCTCTTTAGGTGCCATTGTACCTGAGACTTGAAATCGTGTTAATGGTAGCACAATCTCAATGGATACAATCTATACATAAGCAGTAGGGGTACCACCCCACACTTAGTTTTGTTAACACAAATCAGTGAAGCGAAAGTGGTCGATTACTCAGATTTCGTCGACATACATTTTAGGATTGTATTCCGACAAGAAAATCAGCAATGCATCACTTACTTGCAGACATTGGACTACTTTCATGGTAGATATAGCAACACTACTACATAGGGGTTACCACATGGAATAGTTATTCTTACAACAATCACAACCTCTTATGTCGGTAGGCACTATAAGTCTTATCCCGATGGCCGGGATAGTCTAACATGTAAGTATCCAAACAACAATCTTAAGCACTATTCATAGCCATAGTAATTCCGCAAATAGTATAACAATGCTATTAAAACCAATTTCAAGTCGGAAACAAGTCAAGATTTTCCTACGTACATATTCACTCACATGATTTTGTATCAACAATCCAAGCACATGAACATCACCAACAATCTTATACGATTTAGCAATTCATAATAGACATAGCAACGTAGTACTTACGAGAAATAAATGAAGATTAAGAGAGTACTTACTTGCTTGAAGCTTGTGGAGATGGTTTTGTGAATTGGAAGAGCAAAAGAAGAAAATGTTGAGAGGATTTGGATGTATATGTGGCGCACTTAGGTCAATTTTTAGTGTGGTTGTATTGTAAAACTAAGTCCCCTTTATATAGGAAGAGAATGGGTCGGGTTATGACCCATTTACAATCGGTTTTGGAGACAAAAATCCCACATATGCGGCGCATAATGCTTGGCATAGACATGACATATGCGGCGCATTGTCTATAGCATAATGGGACATATGTGCCGCATAGTCTATGGCATTTGTAGACATATGCACCGCATAGTCTATGGCATATGACATACTGAGACTAAATGCCATAGCATAGGCGGCGCATAGTCAAAAGCATACCTAGGAATAGGCGGCGCATAGTGTATAGCACACTAGATTCCGAGACCTTAGGCTATAGGATAGGTTGTGCATCATTCGTGGCCTAGTTTTACCAAGGCCTAGCCTTTCTCGATGCCTATTTTGGCGTGAGAAATGCTCAATCCATAGCCTTATGCATCACCATTCCTAACTTACCATCTTTACCATACAATGCGTCCAAATCGTCTATTGAAATCAATCTCCTCGTTGAATACTTCTTGCACCTATTTTTGCTTAAAACAAATGAAAACGATTAGTACGATGGGTTGCCTCCCACCAAGTGCCTTAGTTTTGGTCGTGGAACGACTCTTATTTTTGGATTTTCATTTATCCAGTACTAGAACGAAAGAAAAACGATGAAACGATAAAATGATAAAATGATAAAACAATAAAACAATGGGTTGCCTCCCATCTAGCGCCTTATTTATTGTCGTGGCTTGACATAGTTACCTCGAGTACTCAGACTTCGTCGAGGTAAATGGTGGATCGTTTTTTGAAAGGATTTAGACGACAATGAGGCTTACCTGTGGGCATGCGATCTTCTTCAAGATGGCTCTTACATTTTCCCGGAGAATCTCCAATTATATCATCAATAGTCCAACCCATATCTCTCTTGTATCTCTTCAGAGCAGAGATGAGAGCTTCTACGTGCTGTTCACTTAAATCATCTGTACTCTCCGGAAGTATATTTCTACTTTCCAAGAACACGTACCTTAGATAATCGGGAAGCTCTTGCAATTCTAGCATTGGTGGCTCGTCAAAGGGAGTCTTCGCCTTTGGTTGATTCTTGAGATCACAATCTGGTTGCTTAGGAGTATAAGGCTCTATTTCTGTTAGAGCAATCATAAGTTCTTCATAACCTTCATTATCTTCATGCTCTACTTTCAGTGGCACAACAGACAATGGCTCAATAGTAGGCTATTTCTCTATAGATAATGCTTTCGTATCCTCATGATGAACATCAGCTACAGATAACTCATTCATATCGCTGGGCTGCTTCATTGTTTTGCATATATCAAACCATACCAGTTCGTCATTAATTCGAAATAAAAGCTCATTATCTTTCATGTCAATAAGCACACTTCCAGTTGCAAGGAAGGGACGTCCCAAGATGATGGGAACTTCAGAATCCTCCTTACAATCCAGAATAACGAAGTCTGCAGGAAAGATGAATGAAGAAACTTTCACCAACACATCATTCAAGATACCCACAGGTCATTTTACCGACCTATCAGCCATCACGAGCCTCATATTTGTTGGTGTCGGATCGCCTAGCCCCAACTTCTTGTAGATGGATAGTGGCATCAAATTGATGCTAGAACCTAGATCGCACAATGCCTTGGCAAAATCCAACGATCCAATTGTGCAAGGAATAGTGAAAGCTCCAGGATCTGCCTTCTTTTGAACTAACGACCTTGTAGCGATTGCACTACAATGATGAACATTATCTGCCAACTCATAACTTGCTGCCCGCTTCTTTGTCAATAGGTCCTTCATAAACTTCGCATATCCATGCATTTGTTCAAGTGCCTCCACCAATGGAACATTAATGGTCAGCTGCTTGAGCATAGTCATAAATTTGCTGAACTTAGTGTCATCCGCCACCTTCTTTAATCTTTGGGGAAAACGTTGTGGTGGGTATGGAAGTGTTCTCTCCGCGGTTTTCTTATCCTCTTGCTTCCATTTTCCCAATTTTTCAGGCTGCACAGTGCTGGATATGGCGTTGTTGACGTCAGGAGTAGTAGCCGCGACATCTTCTCCTTTTGCGTTGTTATCCATGTCCGCAACTTCGTCAATCACTTGCTTGCCTTTTTCTAAAGTTTCCAGCACCTTACCACTTCTGGTAGTGATGGCCATGCATGACCCATCATTCCTTGGGTTTTGCACAGTATCGCTAGGTAAAGTGCCGGCCTTTCTTTGGTTGAGTGCTGCTGAAAGTTGACTGAATTGCTGCTCTAGTTGTCTAATTGAAGTGGAATGTGAATCTACTAATTGTTTCATGGCGGACAAATCATTAATTACCTCCGTAACTCCCGCGCTCGTTGCTTCCACTCCTTTCAATAATTTAGCCATCATGTCTTCCATACTTCCAGAATTAGATATGGTGGTATCACGTCTGCCAGGGGGAACGTACAAACCACTCTTTTCATTATTTTTCTTCCAACTACCTTGGTCTTTGCTTCCAGATTTATCATAATAGTTCCGACCTTGGTTTCCTTGGGCATTCCCGCGGAAACCCCCCTAATTGTTCAAGTAGTTGGCCTCCTCTTCCGAATCAGATTCATCTCTTCCTTTTGACGCAATAGCTTTCACTTTTTCAGTCTTCCCTAATAGATACTTTGTAAGAAGATCCATTTGGGTTTTCATGTGCGCCATATCTTGATCAAGTTGTTCTTCTCTTCTTCATTGGTCTGCAGTCATGCCAATTGATAAAGTGGGGCTTGCTACCTCAGAATCCCTGGTATGCCAAGCTCTACTTTCTTTCGTCATACGATCTAGCATATTGCTTCCTTGACCAAAGGTGAGGTCCATGAAAGATCCTCCAGCTGCGTTGTCCACCACTGGTTTAGTTATTGAATTCAAGGTTCTATACAAGATCTCCATGAGGTGAACATTAGTCATGTGATGGTTTGGGCATCTCGCTAGCTTTGTCTTGAACCTCTCCCATGTTTCATGAAGAGCTTCAGAGGGAAGCTGACGAAAGTTGCTGATTTCATCTCTCAATTGAGCCCTTTTGGATGACGGAAAGAATCTTTCTAGGAAAGCATCTCTCAATTGCCTCCAATTTGTAATTGAATCAGGAGTCAGCCCATTCAACCATAGTGTTGCCTCCCCAGACAGAGACAATGGAAATAGACGTAATCGAATAGCATTCTGACCAACACCAGGATTGTCAAAGGACTTGCATGTAGAAATAAAGTTGATGAGATGCATATTCGGATCATCGCCTGCTAGTCCACCAAATAATCCCTTGAGTTGTAATAACTGAATCATGGTGCTTGTGATGTTGAACTTAGCTCCGGGCGCTAATGGTGGTGGAATTATTGCTCCAGTGGCTCCGGCACCATCAAGATCATCATTATCATCGTCAAAAGCTGGCTGCATAGGTTGGCGATCATACCTAAACCGAGCTTGTCGACCTCTTCGGTTGGCAGGTGTTGCAGTTTCAGCGACATGCCTTGGGTGTATTAACTCGTCGTCACCTAAATCCTCATCGTCAGGGTTTGTTGCTCGCGCAGGATTATCAATATTTTGTTGTTGGACTTGAGCAGCAGCAAGGGCGGCTAATCTTGCTTGCTCGTGTTGAGCAGCCATCCTGTCGATTTCAGCTTGTGCTTCCAAATTTCTAATTCGTTGTGGTTCAGGATTGATTGGTAATAACGGTTGACCAGAACTTCTAGTATGGGGCATGCACTAAAGTAAAAACCTGCAAGAAACAAAAACAAAAACTAAACGTAAAAGTACGAGAATCTTCGACCAAAGGGTCTAGTAATTATCACGAACTTGATTGACACTCGTATTCCCCGGCAACGGCGCCAATTTTTGTTAACGCTCAATCTACAGCTCTCGTAGGAGTGTAAAGCGGTCGTTAGCAAATATAGAACCCAACCTGGGTTGGGTGTCGATCCCACAGGGAATAGCTTGGCCAACAAGTAAGTAAAATTACTAAACTTTTGGTGCAAGTCTCGTAAAAAGGGGGGATTGTAATGTGTAACCAAAACAATAAAGTAAAAGCTGAAAATAGCAAAGTAAAAAGAGAAAGATTGTCACGTAGGTTGTAAACAATGAGAATTGAAGCGTTGGGGTTATGTCCACCTTCTGAGGTATACGTCTCTATTGCCTATGAGTGTGTAGAATTGTGACATGCATGTGCTTATAGAGAATTGTATTCTATGGTAAATCCAAGCGTCTCTCGACCTTAACAAGGACTATTTCACTTTAACTCTCTCGAGATTAAAGCGTGTCTAACGGTACGAATTCTCCAAGAGGTTAGTCCAGTTACGGCACTAGCTTTTTAATAGAAAAGGGTGTCCTACTACCTTGACATTATCTCTTTTCCAGACAAATAACCTTTCTCTCGAACAAGTTAAATGTTAGACTGACGTATTCTTGCATTTGCAACCGCAAAGAATGCAGATTAAGATGAAGAGAATAATGATATAAGCAATATACGTGTCACGAACTCACAAACTCACAGCAATAGATAGTATCTCATTCGGCTTCCATAACCCCAACAGAGAGGTTTAGTTACCCATGAATGCGAAGGAGATCACGATTGGCATTATTATTATATCACAATATTGGTGAATGGCGTGTAGCTTAGGTGATAGCCGTGAGACGTGATTCCTTAGCAAGTAACGATTCTCTTGTTGTAGAATTTAAGAATAGAATAGATGAATAGAAGAAGAAAAATAGAATTAATGGGAAGATTAGAAGAGTTGTAGAATTGTTGTGGTGGAAGAAGAGAGGGATAGAAGAATGTATTGTGGTGAGGGATGAATGTATCTCTCCACTAAGGGAGGAGTTAATTAAAAATCTCTAGCATGATAGGGTATTTATAATACTCCTATCCTACTCCTACTAAGCTAATGAAATAAATAACCAAATCCTACTAGGCTAATGTAATACTTAACCCAAATGTACTAGGTTAATGTAACATTCTCCTAATCCAAATAAACTAATGAAATACTTAACCCAATTATACTAGGTTAATGTATCATTATAAAAATCCAGCTTTGTGTCTGTAAGTCCCCAAAGTCTTTAGAAATGTTGTTTTAGCCCGGGACAGATTTTCCATGCAGCAGTTTTGGTCCTTTAGGCGTCCCACTTCCTTATCTTTCGTTCGTGAGCTTTCTTTTGCGTCAAGTAAGCCATAAAATGCTGTATTTTGCATCATTTATACCTGAAACTTTACTAATCATGTTCGTTAGCTCATTTACAGGAAAAAGGACTAAAAGTGCATGAAATATATAATTTGTTCTCAAAACTAGGCTAAAATATGGGCAAAATATATTGATATAGGCGTGTAAATCCGCCTATCATCAGTTAGGCGGTTACATTCTAGAGTTATCCCTATGGTTAAGGTTTAGTGCCGATATCGACCTGTAGATGAGGCTACTTGGGATGTTGTGTCTGATATACGTAGTACTTCTCATTGATTCAGGCATTTCTTTGTCTTAGTTCGAGGACGAACTAGATTTTTAGTAGTGGGTGCTGTAACAACCTGTAAATTTGATGAAATATGTGAATTTTATGATTTTGTGTGAGTTGACTATTTTACCTCTTCCCGTAGCTGTATTATGATATTTCTGGTGTGTGGAGGTGATTGGCATGGTTTCTGATGCATTTTGATACCATTTATATGATAATGTGATTTTTGTTGGCTTCGAGAGCCTTATTTTGGACTTATGTGAATATCTTTTGATTCATGCGATGGATGGCTGAACGGACTATGACCAAAACTTTGGAATATCGATTCTAGGCTAAATAGACCTTTGGTTTAGGTCCCCATTCACCTGAGCTCATTTTGACCTGTTGGTCGAAAAGTTAAAAAATAAGAAAATTAGAATATGAGTGTGTGACCTATATTTGGTCGAAACAACCTCGAATGGAAAATACGACTTTGCCAACAGATCCGAAAGGTTGATTTTAGGGTGGTAACATGCTTGGTATGATTTTACGGCTTTTAAATCTCATTTCGACCCTTAGTTTGAAAAATTGTGAATTAGGATTTCGAATTTCGGGGGTCAACTTTGTGAAAATGATATTTTTTTGAAAATCTGACTTCAACAACACATCTGGAACATTGAATTTAGTATGGTTGCATGGTTTATTTGTGTTTATCATGCTCCGAATGAATCCTGGGCACCTCGTCGAAGTCTGCTAGACTTAAAAAAAACTACTATAGCAAAAAAATCTGCAAAATCTGCTATAAATTGCAGATTTCCCCCCTTTTTTGGCCCATTTTGCTAATTTTTCATCTTGCCTCTTGAGATATCCTAAAATAGTGTGGTAGTTTAAAGGTGAAACTTCTGGGAGCTTGGATAGCTAGATTAACCTCTATTTCTTGATTCTATTACGGATTTAAGGTATGAATTCACCATTTTCTTAGTAATTTCTTGATTAATTTCTCAAAACCCCAATAATCTTAGAGCTTGATTATATTTTCCAATTTCACTCTTTTTCACTTGAATAATATTTTTATCTTATAATTACTAGTTTTTCATCAATTTAACCTTTAAAACAACTCTGATTCTTAATTTTAACCCGAATTTCAAAGATTTTATCCGGTAAGGCTTAAAAATAGTTTTTCTTTGATTTAAATCTCATTTTTTACTCGATTTGACTTGGATTTTTCATATGTAGATTCCTAAAAATATGAGGAGCATATTTTTGAGGTAAAGTTATGATTTTGCCCTTCTTTTGGAAAATCAATTTTAGGGATTCCTTTTGACTCCAAACTAAATATAGTCAATATGGGTATCGTTGGTTTTGTTTTGATGCGTAGATTCCATATTTGATATTTTCAGAGTAGTTCAGAATCATTTGTGAAAAGTAAGGTCGTGGGTTCGAGGTGTAGCTGATCGATTTCGGCTTTTGAGGTAGGTTATGGCTTAACTCTTTTAGACTGGATTGGGTAGTAAATAATGGTACAAAATGCATGTTAAGGGTGGGAACTAATCATGAAAAATGGCTATCTATGTGTTGTGTCTGTGTGGAGGCTTATATGTGATGTAATTTCCAAAATTGAGATATTATGTGATATGTGTGACCGTATGGGGTCCTATGTGATATTGATAGCCTTGAATACAACAACAACAACAGGCCCAGTGTATTCCCACAAAGTGAGGTCTGGGGAGGGTAAGATGTACGCAGTCCATACCACTACATCCGAAGAAGTAGAGAGACTGTTTCCGATAGACCCCCGGCTCAAGATGGAGAATAGTACACCAAGATCGTAGAGAAACATGTAATAGGAAAAGATGGCATACAGAAACAAGACATAATAGAGATAATTATCAGAGAAGTACAAAAAAGAGAAGTACGAGCAATTCGAAATAAGAAATAAGCACTAGGATACCACCTAGTAGAAACCTACATTCACAAACCAGAGCCTCCTCCTCAAGGACACAGTCCTAGTAACATACACTCACCCACCCCACCCAAACTCACCTGACTAAAGGACTTACTCAAGGACACAAGCCTAGGATTACTTCCCGGCTATCCAATCGGTCTATTAACACCTTGCCACAATCCACACACTCATCCTAACCTTCTACCCTAATTTGCGACCTCCACACCTTCCTGTTTAGGGTCATGTCCTCAGTAATCTGAAGCTGCTCCATGTCATGTCTAATTACCTCCCTCCAGTACTTCTTCGACCTACCTCTACTCCTCCTAAAGCCATCTAAAGCTAGCCTCTCACACCTCCGAACTGAGGCATCCGTGCCCCTCTTCATCACATGCCCAAACTATCTCAACCTTCCTTCTCGCATCTTATCCTCCACCGAAGTTCAGTCATTATCGTTTATTATGTTGTATTATCTTTACTTTCAAGCTACACCTCGAACCTTGTACTCAGATGTTAATAGCTCTATGACTTAGTTATATCAAGGTGAGGTGAGATGCCACAACCCTTTTCAGTCATTATGATTTATTATTTTGTATTATCTTTCCTTTCGAGCTACGTTTCGTACCTTGTACTCAAATATTAATGGCTCCATGACCTAGTCTTTTATTTGGATATTATGGGCTATAGTTTATATCGGATACTGTCTTCGCTTCCACATTTATATTATATCAAACTACTGAAGTATTTCTTTTTTCTTATTTACTTTACCCTTATAAGCATGTTAGCAAAGAGGGTTTGCCTGGCAAGGTTTGTGCCCTGTCACAACCTAGGTGCCAGATTTGGGTTGTGACAAGAATATTTCAAAGCGGAAGAGATTTCATGGAGACAAAAATACAAATGTACTTGGCTCAAGAATGGAGATAAAAACACTAGTTGTTTCCACAAAATAGCCCAATGCACACAAGCTCCTTAATCATATTATAACTTCTGGTGAATAGGGAAGTAGTTCAACACACACAAGTTGCTTGTGGTGCATTCCTAAGTTTTTTGAAAATTTATACTCAAAGACGGAACAATATAAGTCATAGGCCTTTTCGTTAACAACTTTCCAAAGAGAATGAGTGGTTGCAAAGGGAATTTGATGAAGATGAAGTTTTAGGAGTCATTCAGCAGTACACAACAATAACATACCCAGTATATTCCCACCAAGTAGGGTCTGGGGAGAGTAAGTGTACGCAGTCCATAACACTAACTCAAATGTGAGGTAGAGAGGTTTTTTTTATAGACCCCCGGCTCAAAATAAAACAATCTAAGATAAGGAATAGTAATAGCAGGAATAGTAAAAGAACAAGATACCGTAGAAATTACAATAATACCATAAACAAGAGACTCCTAGTAACACACCAAAAGATACAAAATTATTCAACAGTACACAAGTGATAAGAATATCAGGTCAGAAGATTTCATGCTAGATTTTACGAAAATACTAGAATATGATAAGAACACACTTGATAAAGGTAATACACAATTTTTATTAGACATGCCAATTTGGAAAAAGTTCCAAACAGCGAGCCGAAGAAGTTACGAGGACCACATACATATTAGTTTGATAGGTAGCTTTTAGAAGATTGTATCCAAGCTACTGTCAAAAAAATGGAAGAAAGTCATTGCTAAATTTGTTGGCAACTCTCAAATGGCATTCATAAAGGTCTGGATGTCAGTGTTGATAAATGGTTCTGTAAAGGATTTTCTTTCCGATGCACAGGGCAATAAAGCAAGAAAATCCTCTTTCCCCTTTCCCTTCCATAAGCGTTGAAGAAGGTATAAGAAACATCTTCAATTTAGAATGGAACAGAGTTGCATTAGACGTTTCTCAGCATGAAAGATGCCAGGAAAGGCTTGCCATCTACCACATTCTTTTTGCAGACGATACTTGAATATACATTATAACTCAGGCTTATCTAGTTGTTGTTTGAAGCTGTTGATCTTGGGCGTATTTACACGTCCAAGTTCCAATATATTTTATTTTTTTTATAACCGTGGTGTCTGGGCCAGCTTGTGTCCAAGTTCCACTATTTATCCATATTAGGATTTGTTCTATGAGCTAAAACATGCTATTTTGATTGTGTTTGAGCTATGTATAATCTAATGGACATGACTGGCTGATGTAGGGCTTAATTTTGATAAGATTGGACATAATTTAATGCTTTAACGTGAAGCTAATGGTGAATGGAAGCATTGGGAGTGATTTTTTGAGCATGAGGATACTGGGAATGGGTTCAGCAAGCATGAAACTAAAGACGAGAGCAAGAAAATATGCAAAGAGCTGCAAAGGAAGGAGAATGGCAAGTTTCGTATCGCAGACCTCAGTCCCTGCAGTAGGCTCCACGACGCGCTAAGGGATTCATAGCATATGGCAATTTCCAGTAAGCCTCCGCGATTGCCCCGCATCGCGGAGGGTAAATTCTTTCTCATGTCACATTCCAGTGAGGGTCCGCGATAGCCCTGAGATAATTGTTTTGAGCTGTTAAAATTTTAAATGTGGTACCATTGATGTATTATGATTATATTCATACTTTATTGGCATATGAGACATGTGAAAATTCATGGATGAAATGAAAATAATAAGTGGATATTGGCTCACATAGTTGTGGAAATGTATCATCGTGGTTGGTTGTGGAAATATATCATGTGGTTGATTGTGGAAATACTCATCATGATTGGTTATGAGCATTACATCCTTATATCATACTCATTCATGAAATATTTTTACCACAGTATCAACACCTGAGTAACACTAGCAATACCTTTTTACCCCCCTAGAGAGATGTGCCGGGAAGGAGATATTATAACACCTTATAAAACCCTTTCTCAGAGATGTTCCATAAAGGATATATGAGATATGTGGATTTATACAAATTGACGAACACCCCATAGGTCCTACGTTAGGAATCTTTACCTCCTAGGTGTATACGGGGATAGTGTGACTATCTCATAGACTGTACGACGACCTCGTACATCATCATCATTATCATATACATTGAACTTACTTTATTGTGTTGTATTTTCATATTGACTTGCCATCTATGTAATTGTCTTATCTTCTTTTAGTTGTATTTGATGATCTTGTATATGCATGTTCCCCCTTGTTCTACTTATATGTGATAAAATGCATACTCGTATTCTATCTTGGTGTGATGTTACTATATATGTGATATATTAGAACTTTTAATGTAAGCGGTGTGGGCTACCGTGGTGGGACATTTTCTAATTATAGATGACGTACCCTTGGTGTATATTTTGTATGCTTTATTTACTACTTTGATTGGTTGGCATATAATACCTACTAAGTACAAGTGGATCATATCATGCCTACTGCGCCCTTTCAGTGTAGGTCCTGGCCCGAGTGCACCTCAACTTGCTTGACTCGGGCGATTTTTGGAGCTTTCAAGGTAGTGGTTGGACATTCATGCATCCAGAGTTCACCTCTATCTTTGTGTACTAATTATGTCTTTATTAGTATTCAGAGACAGATATTATTTCTTTGTGGTTATTTTTTAGATGTATTTGACTCCTAAATAGTATTAGTAGCTCTTACACCTTTGACACCAGGTTTTGGGAGTTATGGCTTCATGTGTTGATTTTATTCTTTTTGTTTTTATTATATCTATGTGGTTCGACTTCATTGTAGAAGCCTTACCTTGAGGGCATTTCTGTCCTTTCTCTGTGTATATCAGTTTGGGTGAGAGACTTACTTGTTAAAGTTTGTCATGATAAATTTTCATTATGATCCTTGTATTTGGGCCGTGACTATATATATACATATATATATATATATATATATAGAGAGAGAGAGAGAGAGATTGATAGATAGATAGATAGAGAGAGGGGAAGGGTGAGGGAGAGTTGATCATAAGGTCTTTCATTTCCAGGTGTTTATATCTATATCTATATCTATATTCTATATTATATTTCTAGTGTGAAGGGCCTTAGAAATATTGTTTGAACTTTTTGCCCTTCATTAAAAAACCACACTTTAGACAAAATCATCTTTTCACCTACTTACTTCAATTATTAATTAATTCTTAAAAAAATTAAAGAGTCTTAAAATATATGGTAAGATCTAAATACATGGTAAATTAATGTAGGTAGATTTCCTTTTCCTTTATTTAAAAAAGTCAGTCTAAAAATATATGATAAGATAAAATTAAAACATGTAGAAAATTTCCTAAATAAAATCAATAATGTATTAAAAGTTTCTAGCCTATTTTGAAAAGGACAAGGAAAGCATGACTATTTTGTACTTTGATGAATAAAGTAGTCACAATTGGACTAGGTTTGCAAGGATAAAGAATTTATAATATATTAAAAGTGTGAAGATCTTAGAAAAATAATTTGAACTTTTTGCCCTTCATTAAAAGACCCTCCTTTAGAAAAACTTTCTTTTCATTATTTTTTAAATTTATTATTTAATTATTTTTTATTATATTAACTAGACATCTTAAAACATATGGTACTCCTAAAATATATGGTAAGAGAATTAATTAATATTTTTCTTTCTACTGTTCAATTAAAAAAATACTCCTAAAATGTTACTCTATTAATTATGGAAATACTTCTATAAATATTGAGATGTACGTTAAACTAGAGAACAAATCAATTTGCCTATTGGGAGAATATGATTGATGCCCGTTTAACTTGATCCGATTGATTGTCTAAACGGGTGGATGCTTGATTTCCTAAACCTCAACTTCTTTCTATTTTTGTCAGCATAATAGAATTCAACATGTGCGTATATATATATATATATCTTCTTTCTTTTCATTTAAAATCATTCTTTAGGGTCAAAATTTTTGCTCAGACAAGAATTAGTTAGATCAAAATCGAAGCTTTGTGATAACTATTATATTATTATTTTTTTATAGTTTACAGGCCTTAGATGAATGTCGGCCGGCTTTGACTAATTTCTTGTGTAAAGGTTAGGTTTAATTGTATTATCTTAATATCTCTATTAGTTTGTTATTTTATGGTAGTTTACAGTTCATAGATGAATTTCGATCGCCTTTGAAAAAATTTTGTGTGTAAAATCTAAGTTTAATTGTATTGTTTTTATATCACTTTTATCGTATTATTTTGTTGCAGTTTACAGGTGATAGATAAATGTTGGTCGGCTTTGAGAAAATTTTTTATGTAAAGGTTAGGTTTAGTTGTATTATTTTGATATCTCTATTATCATATTATTTTGCTATTATTTACTGGTGGTAGATGAGTGTTGGACGACGTTGAAAATTTTTTGTTTGTAAAGATTATATTTAATTGTATTATTTTAATGTATCTATCATTGCATTATTTTGTTGCAATTTACAAATGGTATATGAATGTTGATCGACTTTTAAAAATATTTTTGATAAAGGTTAGATTTAATAAATAAATGCTCAAATCTTTACCTACTCAAAAGATATTAAATTTAATTACTATATTTATCTTTATTATTTAGACAAATATCCTATTTAGTATAATGTTTGAACTCATTAAAGTGAGGTACACGCGCAAGGCGCGTACACCTAAAGTAGTAATAAAATAAGTAGTTTAAACTTATTATTATTCTAATATTTATAAATAAATTATGAAAGAAAGTAATTAATATTTCAAGTTTATCTAAATAATATCAATTTTACTAAATTTTTCTTCATTGTTTAAACTAGGGGAATAACCTTAATACATTCCAAGTTACTTTTCCTTGTTTGAAATTAAATAAAATTCTACTTAGGTTAGAAAATCTCATCTATAAAGAAGTATACATTTAAAGTAAAATTGAGATTAGTCATACTCTCAAAGGAATCCCGTGATGTTAGCACCAGTTCAATGCGTAACGTAGAACTTTGGTTTCTACTATAATGTTGGATTCTGTTGTTGTAAAGTACGTCATGATAAAGTTCTTTTTCTAGTCTGTTATAACTCATCTTCTTCTGTTGTTTAACTTGTAGGAATGTCCTTGAGAAGCATCCAGAAAACCAATTTGAAGGTTCTCTTGTGTATTTTCTTGTCTATTAGAGAGATGATCTCATTCCATGTAAAATCATTCTTGAAGTTTGGAAATTTCAACTTCACCATCATTGTTGTTCATTAAAATACGCTTTCTATCTACGCTTGATATAGAAGACAACGAGAAGGCGAATGGTGGCTACGCTTGTTAGAGAGGACAACTAGAAGTAGACTGGAGACCTTTATCAGTTCACAAGACAACTGCATGATCACTACCACCAGTAACAAAATGGCCCTCCTTCCATGGCATGAATATTATACTGCTAATGATGATCTCTTTGACATGGGGCTTTTCTCCTCCAAGAAATTTACTCACATATTCTTTTAATACACCAGGATATGAGAGCAGAGGAGAGAAAATATCCAATAGTCCTTTGACTAAATAGTGTATGCAAGAGATACAATCAAACGCGATATAACCAAGTGTAAGGCTCGAAACGTTGTTAATTGTGATAATGACAAAGACAAGAAAAATAATGCACATATAGTTCATAGAGTTTAGGCTGGAGGAGTAGCATATAAAAAAAGGCTTAGCTGATGGATTTTCATTGTTTTTTATCTTCAGTAGAGGGAAGAGATCTCAGAGTTTTTCTATGTACTGCTTGACAAATGACATATTACCCAATGCGTGATAAGAGGGCACCATGATGGAGAAGGCGGCATAATAAATTCTTAACCTCTAGGAATAAGTTTAGGATTAGTTAAATAATTGAATTGGATTGGTAAAGTTAATTTCTATACTAACTAGATGTAGAATATGACTTTAGATATTGAATCCATTCATTTCAATCACAACACAAGAGAATATAGAGGGAGTTCACTTTACAAATTACTTTGGAACATTCTATCAAAAATGTTTATATTCTCTCGAAATTGCCGTAGGCTACAGAGGTACCATTTTGTTGGAATTTTTATTTTATTATTATCTATATTTTTTTTTACTTAATTGAGATGGTAGATGAATATTTGGTCAGGCTTTAAGGAACACACATGAATTTTTTGATTATTTTTTGTCGCTTTTAGTTTTTTTTTTGTTTTTCCTTTTTGTGATTTTGAACAGGGGATGACTATAGAATAAAAGAAATTTAGAACTAAATAATACTTGGTTCTTTAGGGGTAAATAAAATTGATACTCTTTTTATGAAGAGCTTCGAAAAGAGGATGGCGCCATTTAATTTGAATCAAGATAAGGTTTAGTTTCCTTAACCCTACTTTATGGGATGACATTGAATATATTGTTATCGTTTTTCTCTAGGATATTAATCTAGGACCAAATAACCTATATGAAGTAATATTATGTTCTATAATAATTAATTAGTCATGTTTCCTTTACTTTTTTTTTTTGAAATCATTCGTTATTTAGAAGTTGTTTTAGCTTTCAATACTCCCTTGAATTTTTAAGTGCTCTATTTAGGCTGAACACACTCCTTAATAAAGTCCTTACTCTTATAAAATTCAAAGTACATTTACTAATATAATGTAACGCCATGAGTCTATTCCCCAGACGCTACATAGTGCTCATACTCCCGAAGGACCACATGATAACCCATGACTGGTACCTGCTGCAATAACTGAATAATAATACTGTAATATGTGGAAATTAGGCAAAACACATGTCATAAGGTTTAATACTATAATAAAACTGAATACGGTATAACAGTAACAAAACTGAAATATCTGTCTGAAATACTCTAGTTTGAAAAAGCCTCTAAATTGTCTGAAATACGGAGTTGATGGGACAAGCCCCCAACTAACTCCAACTTCTGAAACTGTACTGCTAAATTGAAAGACTAAAAAAAAAATTATGTCCTCGAACTATGAGGACTCACCACTAACTCTGATTACTAAAAATATGATCTGTTAAGGGTGCTCGAGAGCCCGTGCATCTGAACCTATGATATAAGACATCATAGCACAAGAGAAAAGTATGCGTTAGTACTTTGAATGTACTAGTATGTTAAGTGAGGTAGGATGAAATGCATGGGTTCATATGAATGAACAATACTGACTGAATGACATAAGTATAACTGGATGAGAGTACATGCATGAATACATAAATTGTAACTGAGATCGTGATAGTAATAAATACTGAATCTGAATACTGATTAACTGATATATAAGTTTACTGATACTGTACTACTGATAACTAAATGATTATCTGATAGTCCTGATTCTGTGGAACTATACTGAGTTTCAAACCGAATTGAGTGACTGCATGATAGTCCTGAATCTATAGAACTGAACTAAGTTCTGTAATGAGATTGAATCTGAAACTGAGACTGTGGGAGGTAATCATCTAACCAACTTGCCTCTCTCTGAAGGGATTGGGGTCCAACCTATAACCACAGTTGGTAGGGTGTCAGTACCATGCCATGTGTAAAGACAAGCTATGAGTTAACCCTCTCTGACAGGAAGCTCTTTCGTCAGCCCTCGCTAGCAAAAAAACTCGAATGAGATGGATCAACCCTCATAATACCTGGCAGGAATATATCTCAACCTACGCTAGAAACTTAGTTTTGTAACGCCGGGATTTCTACTAAGAGTCAAACCTTCTGCAGGCAGGAAATCCCCCACCCCTGGGTTAACTCAATGCTGAATCGTACTCAAATCTGAATAAATACTCAACTGATTCCTAGTTCATACTAGGCTTAACTAAACTATTACTGATTATACTGTCTAACTGAACTGAACTAAGTTCACTAAGTTCCATTGACAGATGGAATACTATGAATTTTGTTAACTGGTTGAATTTATTGAGGTCTGAACTGAATATTGGATTGGACTGGACTAATACTGAGTCTACTGAGTTTTCCTGAGTCATGTAACTGACTGAGAGTACTACTGATCGTGACATTATAGAGATTATTCTGTGACTAACACTGGCTCTAGGCAAATGGCTGAATTGTTAGGTATTAAATACCTCTAGGACTCGATAGCATGAAAAATAAAGCATCATATGATCTTGCATAGCATAAAAATGCACACTTATTCATAATGTATCTATAGAGACATTTTATCAAACACTTGCATGGTATAACTTGCACATAAGCTAGCATGACAAAATTTCTTTCCCTTATTAGTACGCATGAACAATTCATCAAGCACTTGGTGAGCATAATATATGCACATAATATGTGAGCATCATAATTCACTTTCGATTTCACAATTTCAAGGGGTTTAATATGGATTCATACGAATCTACACACATAATAATCTATTCTATATGAAATATATAATAAATCATGAAATAGAAATCTAATTCAAATAATAATCATGAATACACTTTCATTCAAATCATGGAAATCATAAATTCCAACTACTTGAAGTTTAAAAGAGTTTCTTGGACTCCAAGGGTGGAAGAAACCTTTGGATAAAAACTCCACATACCTTAGTTGGCAAATTCTTAAAGAATAATGGTGGAAACCTTAAGTCTTGGATCTTGAATGTGAAGAACTAGGGATTGTTCTTGATAAATTATAAAGAGAATGAGTATATTTTGCCTCTTGAATGGCTTAATGATATGTTTTGGGGGCTGATATAAGGTGGGAAAAGACCCATTTACCCCTCTAGATGCGGGTTTAAAAGACTAAAAATTGAACCATCGATTCGAAGAACGATGTGCCACATCATTTGAATCAATGTGATAGCCAACGCACCACATCGAGTCCATATTGGTTCACTGGAATTTGCCACTGGGAGCCAAGGAAAATATTGATCAATACGATGGCCACTGTGCCACTTCGAGATCGCATCGATATACTATTTTAGATTCCCAAATATAGTTTCAAAAAGTCCAAATAATCTGAAACTCGTCCAGCAACTCATACTGACATTCCTGATCATGGATCAATCTAAAAATTGACATTTTAAGTTTATAAAGGTCGTGAAATAGAGTTTCCAACTTCGAAGGACAATATAATACTAAGTCTGAATACTTAGCTAGAATTTTCTAAGTCTGGGGCCTCTTAGCAAGCTTAAAAGATTGAGTTGAGCTTAGGATTTTGTGGGGTATTACAATACCTCTCCCTTGGAAACATTCGTCCTTGAATGAGGATGATTAAGCTGAGAATACTGATAGATTGGCTCTAGATACTGGACATGCATAACTGAAACATGATTTCATAACTGAAATTACTGATATACTAAATTATTATACTGAACATGCATATCTGATACATGAGTATGTAACTAAACATGATTCATGAATCCATGACTGGAATTACTAATAAGATGAGTTTATATACTGGACATACATATCTGATGCATAGGTACATGACTGAACTGATTAGTGGATGTATGACTGAGTATGCAACGTTAACTGATATCAAATTGGTAGCTATATCTGAATATGAAATTGAATAGATTTAGGGGAACTGTTACCTTCATCTGAGTTTGAGTTTGTGGAGAAGAGGTAAGGATACTTGGCTCGCATATCTTCTTCGACTTCCCAAGTAGCTCCCTACACGGACTGATTCTGCCAAAGAACTTTGACTAGAGAAACTTTTTTGTTCCTCAGTCTGCAAATCTGATAATCAAAGATTTCGATTGGAATCTCCTTATAAAAGAGGTTGTTCTAACATCTATGCCCTCTATAGGGACTACGACTGCTGGGTCACCTATGCATTTCTTTAGCAAGGAGACATGGAACACTGGGTGCGCTAGAGTTAAGTCTGAAGAAAACTCAAGCTTATAAGATACCTTTCCAAAACTACTGAGAATTCGGTAAGAACTGATATATTGGGGACTGAGTTTCCCTTTCTTGCCAAACCTCTTCACTTCTTTCATAGGAGAGATTTTCAAATACACAAAATCACTAATCTCGAACTTGAGATCCTTTCTATGCACATTTGCATAAGATTTCTGTCGACTCTGAGCTATCTTAAGCCTTTCCCTGATCAACTAAACTTTCTCTAAGGTATCAAATATCAGGTCAGGAACTACCACTGCGGCCTCACCCACTTCAAACCAACCAATAGGAGATCTACACCTTCTCCCATAGAATGCCTCAAATAGAGCCATCTGAATACTGGAGTGATAACTATTGTTATATGCAAATTGAATCAAAGGAAAGTGGTTATCCCAACTATATTTACAGTCAATCGCACACGCTCGCAACATATCTTCTGCTTGACCATCTGTCTAAGAATGCAAGGTTGTACTGAGGTGAACTCGGGTATCTAGACCCTTTTAGAATGTTTTCCAGAAATAAGAGGTGAACTGGGTCTCTCTATATGAGATAATAGACAATGGAACACCATCCAATCTAACTAACTCCCTGATATAGAGTTTGGCATAATCCTCGGCTGAATAAGAGGTATGGACTGGTAGAAAATAAGTTGATTTGGTCATCCTGTCTATAATGACCCAAACTAAATCATACTGGCGATGAGTACGAGGCAAAACCATCACAAAGTCCATGTTCACTACTTCCCATTTCCATGTGGGAATACTAAACTTCTATATGGACCCACTAGGCTTCTGATGCTCAATCTTAACCCGCTGACATGTTGAGCACCTATCCATAAACTCTGCAATGTCTCTCTTCATCCCACTCCACTAATAGATCTCCCACAAATCACTGTATATCTTAGTGGCCCCTGGATGAATATAGTAGTGCACACCATGCACTTCTACAAGAATTCGCTGCCTTAAGTCATCTACTCCTGGCACACATAGCCGACCCTAGCAGCGCAGCACACCATCTCCCTCTTAGGAGAAAACCTCTACCTTCTGATCTCTGACTGATTCTTTTAATTTAACTAGACTGGGATCTATATCCTGCTTTTCCTTTACCTAAAAATCTAGGGATGATTCTAAACTACTCTGCACCCATACACTACCTTCTGAAGAATCAACTAAGCAAAACCTAGTTTGGCAAGCTGATGAACTTCCTGCACTAATTTCTTCTTACCATCCTCCACATTAGCAACACTACCCATAGACATCCTACTGAGAGCATCAACCACTATATTGGCTTTACCTAAATGATACAGGATGCTCATGTCATAGTCTTTCAACAATTCCAACCATCTTATCTGATGGAGGTTTAGGTCTTGCTGAGAGAACACATACTATAGGCTCTTATGGTCGGTGAACACATCAACGTTCACCCCATACAAAAAGTTCCTCCAAATCATTAAGGCAAAAACTACTGTTGCTAACTCAAGATCATGAGTAGGATAGTTTTTTTCATGGGACTTAAGCTGTCTAGAGGCGTAGGTTATGACCTTACCTCTCTACATCAAAACATACCCCAAATCAACTTTGGAGGCATCATAATATACCACAAACCCATCTGAACTATCTGGTAGGGTCAAAACTGGAGCTGTAGCGAGTCGAGTCTTCAACTCCTAAAAACTTTTTTCACAAGATTTTGACAACTGGAATTTGACTTTCTTTTGAGTCAGACTGGACATAGAGGATGCAATAGAAGAAAATCCCTCAACAAACCATTGGTAATAGCCGGCCAAGCCCAAGAAACTCCTGATATCTGATGGAGAGATAGGTCTGGGACAGTTTTTCACTGCTTTGGTCTTTTGGGGATCAACTCTAATTCCATCACCAAAAATGACATAGCCAAGGAAAGATACTGACCTTAGGTAAAATTCACACTTACTGAATTTAGTGAATAGCTGATGGTTTCTGAGAGTATGTAATACTATTCTGAGATGGTCTGCATGATCATGCCCACTATGGGAGTAGACAAGGATATCATCTATGAAAACTATAACGAACATGTCCAAGTACTACTTGAACACACTATTCATCAAGTCCATGAAAGCTACTCGGGCATTGTAAGACCAAAGGACATGACTAAGAATTTGAAGTGACCATACCAAGTTCTGAAGGATGGCTTCGGGATGTCATATTCCCTATCCCTTAGCTGATGATAGCCTGATCTAAGGTCTATCTTGGAGAAATAGCTGGCAAACTAAAGTTGGTCGAAAAAGTCATAGATTTCGGGAATTGGATACTTGTTTTTAATCGTGACTTTATTTAGCTGACGGTAGTCTATATATATTTTGAGAAAACCATATTTCTTATGCACGAATAAAACTTGTGATCCCCACAGGTACACACTGGGTATGATGAATCCCTTATCTAAGAGAGCTGTCAACTGTTCTTTTAATTCTCTGAGTTTTGCAGGTACCATTCTATATGGCGTAGTAGATATGGGTTATGTTTCTAGAAGAAGGTCTATTCCAAAGTCGATTTCTATTTCGAGAGGAACTCCAGGAAGATCTTTGGGAAACACATCTGGGAATTCACATGCTACTGACACTGATTCAAGATTAGTGTTTTCTAAACTAGAGTCCTGGAATCGAACGAGATGGTAGAAACATCCCTTAGATATCATTTATCTTGCCCGAAGGTAAGAAATAAGTTGACCCCTAAGTTCTAAAGTATTACCCCTCCACTCTAGGATGGGTTTATTTGAAAACTAAAACTGGACAATTCTATTTCTATAGTCGACTGAGGCATAGCAGGAATGAAGCCAATCATCCCGAGAATGACATCAAAATTGATCACCTCTAATTTGACTAAGTCTGCTAAAGTGACTTTCTGAGATACCATAATTAGGCAGTTCCTGTATACCTGCCTGGCTATGATGGATTTACCTACTAGGGTAGAGATTAAGAAAGGATCTACTAGAAGTTTAGGATTGATTCCGAAATTAACTGTTATATATGGAGTAACGAAGGAGAAAGAAGTTGTTGGATCTACAAAAGTGTAAACATGCAAATGATAAACTTGTAACGTACTTGTGACCACATTAGGAGAACTTTATTTATCCTGTCGGGACTAAAGTGCGTGGATTCTATTTGGGCACTGCCTACTGGTGGCACTGGATATGGCACCCTGCTGATTCGAGCGACTGAACTGAGTTGGGGGGACGGTTATGCTGACTATGAGAACCCATCTAAGGACACCATTTGACCCTGTGGCTTGGCTTACCACATCTAAAACATACATCACTGCCAGCTTTGTAGATACCCTAGTGGTTTCTGCCATACTTCTGACAAAGGGGATTGGTTCGAGCACTGCTAACACTACCCTGGGGTTTAGGTCCTGATGACCTATCTTTGTTGTCATCTCTGAATTTTAGCACAGGAGCACTGGCTGAGGATGGAGCTGGAATGAGGATTTTGGGTGGATATGAGAATGATTCCCACCCTCTGACTAAGGCTGAGCGAAGTTGAAACTACCCATTCTCGCTCTCTTATTCTCCCTCTCCTTATCCCTATTCTTAGCCTTCTCTATCTGCTGAGCATGGACCATAAGCCTAGATATGTCCATCTCCTTAATTAACATTGTGGTCCTACACTCTTTGACCATACTATTAAATAGTCCAGACACATACTTACTCATCTTAGATTTGCTATCTGCTACCACATGAGGAATATATCTGGCTAATTGAGTAACCTTGGAGGATACTCTTGTATTGTCATATTTCCCCGCTTCAAATTTATAAACTCCAAAAACCTCGCTTTCCTCAACTCTAGCAGGAAGAAACTATCCAGAAAAATAATAACAAACTCCTTCCATTCTATGGGCCCTATATCTGCATCCCTTTCTGCTTTCTAATATTTGAACCATGAGTGTGCCATATCCTATAACTGGTATACAGCCAACTCAACACTCTTAACAGCAGTCACTCCCATAATATCTATAACTTTCTGAACCAAATTAAGAAATTCTCGAGGGTCCTCATCTAACTTAAAGCCAGTAAAAAATAGAGGGTTCATTCGAGTAAAATCCCAAATTCTGGATACAGCAGTATTGGATACTGGGTTGGTTAGAACAACATTTGGACATTTATTCTGGGCTACCACAAAATGAGCTAACATGGTGAAAGCTGCTCTAAATTCAGTGTGGGAGACTGTTTATCAAGAGAATCTGGCTAGACGGGCTGAGGTTCTGGATGATCTCCTGTTCCTCTTCCCTTATTACTTTTTGGAGGCATATTTTATAAATGGAAGAGGAACTTAGATTAGATAAAGAGTTTAAATGGAGCTCATGCTCACTCGCACGACGTGAATACTAAAAGAAGGGAAACTTTTCCTAAAATATCTCGTAGCCTCTTGTCCATAAGTGTTGGCGTACTACACATCCATGCATAATACTGTACTAAATGCGGCTTTTAGACTTCCTAGGACTCTATTCAATCTTAGGCTCTGATACCAAGTTTGTAATGCACCGAGTCTGTACCCCAGACGCTAAACAGTGCTCATAATCCCAAAGGAACACAAGTTAACCCATTACTGGTACCTTCTACAATAACTAAATAATAATACTATAATATGCAAAAAATATTCCATAAGGTTCAAAACTGTAATAAAACTGCATACGGTATAATAATACCAAAACTAAAACATTTGTCTGAAAAAACCTCTAAATTGTCTGAAAGACGGAGTTGATGGGATAAGTCCCCAACAAACTCCAACTACTGAAACTATACTGCTAAACTGAAATACTAAAGAAAATAATCATGTCCTCAAACTATGAGGACTCACCACTAACTCTGACTGCTGAAAATCTGATCTACTAAGGGTGCTTGGGAGCTCGTGCATCTGAACCTATGATATAAGATATCATAGCGCAAGAGAAAAGTATGCGTCAGTACTTTAAATGTAAAGGTATGTTAAGTGAGGTAGGATGAAATGAATGGGTTCATATGAATGAATAATACTGACTAAATGACATGAGTATAATTGGATGAGAGTACATGAATGAATACGTAAACTATAACTGAGATTGTGATAGTACTGAATACTGAATCTGATACTGATTAACTGATATCTGAGTTTACTTATACTGTACTACTAATAACTGAATGACTGTATCTAATAGTCCTAATTCTATGGAACTATACTGAGTTTCTTATTGAACTGAGTGACTGTGTTTGACAGTCCTAAATCTGTAAAACTGAATTGAGTTCGGTACTGAGATTAAATTTAAAACTGAGACTTTGGGAGGTAATCATCTAACTGACATGACCTTCTCTAAATGGATTGGGGTCCAACCTATAACCCCAATTGGAAGGGTGTCAGTACCTATGCCATGGGTAAAGACAAGATGTGTGTTAACCCTCTCTAACAGAAAGCTCTTTCATCAATCCTCGCTGGTAGGAAAACTCAATAAGACGTATCAACCCTCATAATACCTGGCAGAAAGATGTCTCAACCTACACTGTCTATGTAGCTATATAATAAAGGGATTGGTACTAAAGGTCAAACCCTCTGCTGGCAGTAATGCTCCCATCCATGGGTTAACTCGATACTGAATCCTACTTTCCTCTAAATAGACATTAAATTGATTTCTAGTTCATACTAGGCTTGACTAAACTGTTACTGATTATATTATCTAACTCAACTGAACTGAGTTCACTAAGTTCCATTGACTGATGGAATACTATTGAATTCTGTTAACTGGCTGAATTTACTAAGGTCTGAACTGAATATTGAACTGGACTGGACTGATACTGATTCTACTAAGTTTTTCTTAGTCCTATAACTGACTGAGAGTACTACTGATCGTGACATGACTGAGATTATTCTATAATTGACACTGGCTCTAGGCAAACAACTAAATTATCGGGTATTAAATACCCCTAGGACTCGATAGCATGAAAAATAAAGCATCACATGATCTTGCATAGCATAAAAATGTATACTTATTCATAATGTATCTATAGAGACATTTTATCAAACACTTGCATGGTATAACTTGCACATAAGCTAGCATGACATGATTTCTTTCCCTTATTAGTTCACATGAACAATTCATCAAGCACTTGGTGAGCATAATATATGTACATAATAAGTAAGCATCATGATTCACTTCCAATTTCATAATTTCAAGGGGTTTAACATGGATTCATACGAATCTACACACATAATAATCAGTTCCACATGAAATGTATAATAAATCATGAATTGAAATCTAATTCAAATAATAATCTTGAATACAGTTTTATTCCAATCATAAAAATCATAAATTCCAACTACTTGAAGTTTAAAACAATTTCTTGGAGTCCAAGGGTGGGAGGAACCCTTGGATGAACACTTCACATACCTTAGTTGGCGAATTCTTGAAGAATAATGGTGGAAACCTTGAGTCTTAGATCTTGAATGTGATGAACTAGGGTTTGTTCTTGATAAATTCTAAAGAGAATGAGTATATTTTGCCTCTTGGATGGCTTAATGATAGTTTTGAGGCTGATATAAGGTGGAAAAATACCCATTTACCCCTATGGACGCGGGTTTAAAAGACTGAAAATTGAACCATCAATGCATAGATCGAGATCACGTTGATATACTATTTTGTATTCCCAAACATGGTTCCAACGAGGTCCAAAAAATCCAAAACTTATCCGAAAACTCCTACTGACATTCCTGATTTTGAATCAACCTAAAGATTGACATTTTAAGGTCATAGAGATCATGAAATAGAGTTGCCAACTTACGAAGGCCAAAATAATACTAAGTCTGAATACTTAGCTAGAATTTTCTAAGTCTGGGCCCCTTTAGCTAGCTTAAAGACTGAGTTAAGCTTAGGATTTTGCGGGATATTACATATAGCCATAATTAAATTTAGGTTGGGCACACCTATAATACCTACTCAGTTAAAGATCATGGTAATTTAAGCAAGGGCATTGTAGGAACATTCTAAGAAAGTTATTCTCGAAAGATTAAAAGAGCACTTAATAGGGATTACAAACACTACCTAAATAAAGCACTTAAAAAGAAAAATAAACACAACCTAAATAGAGCACTTAAAAAGGAATGGAGGGAGTAATAACACTCTCAACATTCATTTTTACTTGTCACAATTAGACTTGCATGTTCATTAAGAAAATAATAATGACATGACTATTTTACCACACTATCTCTAGTAATTGATATTTATTATTATGTCTTTAAAATTGATTTGGAGAATAAATAATTAATGCTATAATAAAACATGGAAAGCAAAATTATAAGTTCTTCTACATATAATTTAATCATCATATGAATTCTTTTTTAAAATTCACCTATATATATGTAATACCAAAACAAAATAGGAAATTTCGTGCACCAAAACAGCTTTAGAAGTCCTTATTAATTGTTATATAATTATAACCAAGTACCTGTTTTAAAGTCCTGATAATTTAGCTTTTTTTAAAAAAAAAGAAAGAAAGAAGAAAAACTCAAGAATATTAAAACGAGCCACTAACTTTATTCCTTATTTATCTACTTGCAATGCTTTTGTTGTTTTATTTTGTTATTTATCTTTTTTTGTTGCACTAAATATGACAATAAAAAACATACTCCCGCCGTCTCAAAATAGTTGGCATGTTTACTAAAAATACTTGTCTCTAAAATAATTGTCAGTTTAAAAGATTAAGAGAATAGTAATTATTTTTTTTCAACTTTATCCCTAACATTAGTTATTCTACACTTATATACATGTAAATAGATGAAGATTAAACAACTAATAATAGATATATTAGTCAAATCACTCTCCTAATGAATTTTTCTTAAGAGTTTTGCAAAACTTAAACTCGTCAACTCTTTTGAGACAGAGGGAGTACAATTTATACTTTTAAAAGCAACATATATACTTCCTCCATTCTTAAATACTTGTTAGATTTTATTTTACATATATTTTTAAGTAGAGGGTAATTTAACTAAATTATCCTTAATTATTATTTTATTAAATTTAATACAGTACTTGTCCCTTTTACACCACATTAACATCTCTCCATATTTAAGGCGAAGAACAAAGGTGGAAACAAACAACTAATTGTAACTTAGTTTTCTAAAACGATAAGTACTCCCCTATTCTTTTTTAGTCGTCTTGATAAGACTATGCATAATGATTTAAAAAATTTATTTGGAGTGTAATTTAACTCCTATACCCTTTATTAATTTTTATCTATTTATATGTCTATTAATTCAAGAGTAATTAATGCTAACGACAAAATTAAAACAAATCAATTCTCATTTGATTTTTTAAATTGATCAGTATGAAACAACTATCAGTATATATGAAACCTAAAAAGGAACGGTGATAGTATTGTGAACCATCTATTTTCAATAAGGAAGACAATATCTAAGAGCAGAAGGACTATTAATAGTAATGTTATTTTAGCATTTTAATATTATTTTGCATGATTTTGAAAGTTATGCAACATTATGGTGCATTACTCTTTCTGTTACATTGTGTTTAGTGGCTTTAAGTTAAAATGACTATTGTATCTATGCGTATACTGCCACTATCATGCAACAGTACATAACTCTGCATTCA
Organism: Capsicum baccatum var. pendulum; assembly: GCA_030864225.1. NCBI lineage: Eukaryota > Viridiplantae > Streptophyta > Magnoliopsida > Solanales > Solanaceae > Capsicum > Capsicum baccatum. The sequence continues at coordinate 201,812,355 of CM061553.1, forward strand.
TTGTTGTTTTTTACTCTTTATCTGATGAAATTTTATGATAGCCGTTTAAGGCATATGAACGTGTGCAACAATGCTCCTGACTCTTGAAAAGTAGTGGATGAATTTAGCCACTATTTTTCTTGACGTTTATATAACCACTAAGTCTTTATTTTTCCATTATCTTCCTTATTATGTCTTGTAACTCTTCTAACCTAAAAGCCATTGATATTCCATATTTACTCCCCTCATTCATTCTTATTCATTGCATGGAAGAATTCCTCTCCTATAAATAGAGGTGGTATTGCATATTTTTATAAGTACAAGATGATATAGAATTCACAAAGTTACTAAAAAGGAGAGTTTATTAGTTGAAGGGAGGTGTTCTTTTATGGAGCTTTGAACTCAACTCTTGTCTAGAGTTATTGAGTTATTATTTGTAAGAAGGCTGTTGTATCCTAGAGGGGATAAGTCAAGAAGATTATTGTTGGACCAGTAAAACAATTTTCTTCAGTGGGCTTGAATCTCCTTAAAAAGAGTGAGATATTCGTTCCTCAATTTAAGAAGAAGATAATTTTTATTTTTCTTCACTTATAACTTTTTAGTTGTAATTTTACCAACAATTTTAAGGATATTCAATGACAACAACTAAAAAGTCTGCGGATGTCAAGATGAGAGATCTTAACAAGCCATTTCGGTTCAACAGTACTCATTTCAAGAGGTGGAAAGGTAAAGTTATTTTCTACTTAAGTCTTCTCAATATTTTTTATGTGTTAGTTGAGAAGAATCTAAACAAAGTAGATAACTCTTCCATGACCAATGAAGAACTTATTTCTCTTTAAGAGAAAGTTGAAAAAATACGATAGTGACTCATACAAGTGTCGGTACTTTTTACTTAATTGTCTATCTGATAACTTTTATGATTATTATGATAGAACTTACTCTACTGCAAAGAAAATTTGAAAGAAATTGCAGAGTAAGTATGACACTAAGGAGGCTGGAGAAAAAAATTATACCGCTAGCAGATTTTTTTGATTTCAAATGGTGGACAACAAATAAGTGGTAGACCAAGCTCAGGACTTCATAATGATTGTTCGAGAGCTCAAGTCTGAGGAAATCAAAATTGGAGATAACCTTATTATTTGTGGCACAATAGATAAACTTCTTACTTCTTGAAAGGAATTTTAAAAAACTATGCGCCACAAGAAAAAGGAAACTTCTCTTGAGACTTTGATGATAAGAATCCGCATGGAAGAAGAAGAAAGAAGTCAAGATTCACTTTTGCAAACAGAAAAGAACAACATCACGCCAAAGGTAAATTTAACTACTTCAAATAAAGTTATCCTTGAAACTAACAAAAATACTACTTTGAAGTCTAAGAAGAAAAAAATCAAGAAAAATGATGGTAGACATTTCAAGGATAATAATGGTGGAAACAATCAAGCAAAAAATCAACATGTTCAAGAAAAGGGACTGTGTTTTGTCTGTGACAAGAATGCACATATTGCTCGATTTTGTAAATTTTGAAAACGTAGGCTTACCCCTCAGGCAAATGTTACTGAAGAATTATTTGTGGTGGTGATAATAAACATAAACATGATGGATAATGTTAATGGATGGTGGGTTGACTCTGGTGAAAACCCTCATGTCTGTTATGACAAAGACTGGTTTAAAAAATATACTCCTTTTGAGGAGCCCAAAACCATCATGCTTGGAGATTCTCATACAACTCAAGTGCTTGGAATGGGAGATGTTGAGTTGAGATTTACTTCTAGAAGGGTATTAATTTTAAAAGATGTACTTTATACTCCTTTCATGTGAAAAAATCTGATATCTAGTTTTCTTCTTAATAAAGAAGGATTTAAACAGATTATTGTTTTTGATCATATGTAATTATGAAAATAATATTCTTTTAGGAAAGAGGTATGCTTGTGATGGTATGTTCAAGTTAAATATTAAAATAAATAGAACATCTACTTCTTTTTATATGTTTTCTTCTACTAATTTTTGGTATGCTCGTTTGTATCACATAAATGACCGTTATATGAAAACCATGAGTAGTTTAGGATTAGTTCAGATGATCAAAAAGAATTTTAAAAAATGTGAGGATTGTAGTAAATCCAAATCACAACAAAGCCTTATTTTCAAGTTGAAAGAAAAACTGATTTACTAGAACTAGTTCATACTGATATTTGTGAACTTGGAGGAATTTTAACTTGTGGAGGAAATAGATATTTTATCACTTTCATTGATGATTTTTCTAAGTTTACATATGTTTACTTAGTGAGAAATAAAAGTGATGCATTTGAAAATTTTAAAACTTTTCTCCATGAAGTTAATAATCAGTTTAGTAAAAAAATAAAAAGAACAAAAGTGATAGAGGTTGTGAATATGAGTCTAATGAGTTCAATTCTTTGTTAGATCATTTGGTATAATTCATGAAACTTATCCTCCTTATTCTCCTTCATCTAACGTTATAGCAGAAAGGAAAAATAAAATTTTGATTGAGTTAACTAATGTCATGTTAATTGAGTCTAGTGAACCTTTAAGTTTTTGGGGTGAAGATCTTTTAACTTCTTGTTATGTGTTGAATCTTGTGCCTCATAAAAAGACCAAGTTAACACCTTTTGAGTTGTGGAAAGGTCATATGCTAAATTTTGGATATCTAAGAGTTTGTGGTTGCTTAGCCTATGTAAGGTTAGTGGATCCTAAAATCTCTAAGTTAGATAAAAAAGTTACTACTTGTGCTTTTCTAGGTTATGCTTCAAATAGTACAACCTATAGTTTTAATCTTGAAGATAGTATTAAAATAGAATCTGGTGATGCTATTTTTCATGAAAATAAATTCCCTTTTGATTCTAAAAATAGTGGGGGTCTAAGGACTAAAGAAAATATTTTGTCACTACCTTTCTACTTCTATTTTGAAAAATAAAGAAAATGAAAGCTTTGAGTTAAGAAGAAGTAAACGAGCTAGAGTAGAAAAAAAATTTGGTTTTGATTATTATATTTGTAACATTGGAGATGACCTTATCACTTTAAAAGAAGATTCGTCTTCACATGATGCTATTTTCTTGGAAAGATACTGTAAATGATGAAATGGGATCACAAATTTCGAATAAAACTTGGAAGTTAGTTGATTTACCACCGGGTTGTTAAACAATTGGATATAAATGGGTCTTACATAAAAATTTAAAATCGGATGGATCTGTTGATAAATACAAAGTGTAACGACTCGTGACTACCCCCTTAATCGTCATACGGTGCTTACGACCCCAAAAAACCACAAGCTAATGCATGAATTATATCTTCTATGAGCACTGAATAATAATACTATAATTAATGCAAAAAATAGGCTAAAATACCATAATTTTCAAAATATCTAAAATACTGATAAAATATAACATTCGTAAAACTGAATATTGTCTGAAAATTTAGTCTGAAAAGCCTCTAACTGAATCTGTCTGAAAGTAAAGTTGATGGGACAATCCTCCAACTAACTCCATCTACTAAACTACTACATCTACTAAAAATATAAAATAATAGAATATACTTGAATGATGAGGACTCACTGTCAAATCTATTGTTGCTGGCTGAATCTAAATCTACTAGGCGTGGTCAGGAACCTGAATGTCCGAACCTATGATATGAAATATCATAGCGCAGGAAAGTATGCGTCAGTATGTGGGAATGTACTGGTATGCTAGATGAGGTAAGATTGAATGCAAGGGTTCATATGCATGAACAATAATTAACTTAATGATATAGAATAACTGAACATGAGAGTACATAGATAATCTAAACTATGATAAATACTGAGTATGCAATATTGTGCATTTATATATATGCTGTAACTGAGCTTTTCTAAAGCTAAGTATTGAATTCTAATAATTGAGTAACTAATATTCGAGTTACTAATAACTGAATTACTGGTTTTGAAGTGACTGTGTTTGACAGGCCTGATTCTGTAAAACTTAACTGAGTTCCCTACTGAATACCGAAACTAAAACTGAAACTGTGGGAGGTATCATCTAACTGACATGCCCAAATCTAGGCTAATTAGGGTCCAACCTGTAAACCCAGTTGGAAGGGTGCTAATACCGTGCCATGGATACTAATAATAGAAAGCCAAGATGCCAAGCCTAACTGATGGGTGACACTTTGGTAGAGCCAAGCCTAATCTTACGGGTGACACTTGGGAGGTAGTCAAGCCTAGTATGATGGGTGACTCCTCATACTGCGTTGGCTACATAGTTCTGGAGTACAGGGACTGCTACTAACGACTCTACCTATCTGACGGGGAAGTCTTCATCCCTGTACTTGCTCGGTGCTAAATCTTACTCCCAACTGAAAGACACTGAATTGAGTATACTAAACGATAATGGAATGAGACTAATTTTACTAAGTTTTCCTGAGTTTGTAACTGACTGAGTTCTACTAAATTCTGTAACTGACTGAGAGTACTACTGGTCTTTACATGACCAATACTATTCTGTAACTGACACTGGCTCTAGGTAAACAATTAAATTATCAGGTATTAAATACCCCCAGGACTCGATAGTATGAAAAGCAAAGCAAAGCATAATCTTGAATAACATAACAATGTTCACTTGATCATAATTCATTCATAGAGCCATTTCATCAAACACTTGTAATGCCTTCCTTAACTTGTACATGAGTGGGATCACATAATAACATGTTATTCCTTCACTAGTCAATTCACATAAACATTTTATTAAACACTTGTAGAGCATAAGCTTGTACATAATTAAGATCTCATAATAACATCTCATGATTCCCCTATCTATTTTACATAGGTATTTTAGCAAATACTTGGGGAGCATGAGTATTTCACGCGATAATGGTCATCACATAAATATCATGAATACAATACTTAATTGCAAATTCAAGGGTTTGGCATGTAATTCATATAACTTCCCCTAAATACTATTCTATTTTTCATGAATCTTATCATAACCATGGATTGCAAATCAAATTAACATCATAAATGCATTAATTACTTTGTACGTTCAAAGGTTTATCAAGATAATCACATATTCATCACACATGTTATTTAATTTCATAAAAACTTGCATTTAAATCATGGATTGAAACCCAACTAATATCATGAACATGAATTCAATGTAAATCAAACATGAAAATCATAAATCTGAGATCTTGTAGGTTAAAAAGGGATTCTTGGACTCTATGGATAAAAGGAACCCATAGATGAACATCTAACATATCTTAATTTGTGAGATTCTTGAAGTTCTTGAAGGATTTTCTGGGCTTGACCTTGATTTCTTGAACTAGGGTTTCTGCATCTTGAGAGAGAATGATTTTGTTCTTGAGAAAAAGTGAGGAAAAATGACATAATAGAGTATTTGGGGCATAATTTCATGTTTAAAGGTTGATCTGGGTCATGGAAAAAAACCTTATTGCCCCTAATTTTTTTTTAATTTTCATCACTAAAAACTCGAGTTGGGAACCTGGAGAGATACGGCGCTATCGCGTCGTGTCACTAAAAACTGACGATTGGGAACTGGGCTGATGGCGCAACGCGACACCATTGCGGTGCCTCACTAGTTGTGAATTTTTTCTTTGGCACGACGCCCCATGATCGCAGAGTCACACTGGAAAGTGACAATTAAGAAAAAGGCTAGTGGTGCAATGTGGTGGTATCGCATTGTCTCACTAAAAAATGACAAATGCCATTTGGACTGCCTCTGTGACACACTAGAGTAATAGGTGGTACACTGTCTTACTAAAATGACTCTAACTCTTCGCCCGGGTGTCGAATTTGGGCGAATTTGGTATCGATGGAAAGCTTATTCAATTTTTCACACAATGAAAAGTCAAAATCTTGAAAATTACACATGTATAAAAGTGTATTCATCTTTAAAGCAAGTCTTTGATATTTTGGAACAAATTTAAGCTAGGCAAAAGTACGTGGTGTTACACAAAGCTAGGCTAGTGGCTAAAAGTTTTAAATAACTAGAAGGCCTAGGATTTCTTGATACTTTTTCTCTAGTAACTAGAATTACATCCATTAGACTTTTAGTTGCTATTGCAGTAATTTTTTATTTAAAAATTCATCAAATAGATGTGAAGACTATTTTTTAAAATGGTGACCTAAATGAGGAGATTTACATAAACTAACCCGAGTATTTTGTTGAGGCTGTCCAAGAAAGCAAAGTGTGTAAACTTACTAAATCTCTATATGACTTGAAACAGTCACCAAAGCAATGACATAAAAAGTTTGATTCCTGCATGATTGATAGTGACTTTAAAATAAATGAGTGTGATAAGTGCATATATCATAAGTCTTGGAATAATCTGTATGTTATTATTTGCCTATATGTTGATGATTTATTGATCTTTTTCTCTAACATAAATTTTATTGGAGAGACTAAAAATATTCTTAGAAGTCATTTTGATATGAAAAATCTTGGTGAGACAAGTTTTATTCTAGGAATAAAAATTACTAGAACATGTGATGAAATTTTCCTTAACCAGGCATATTATGTTGAGAAAATTTTAAAAAAATATAATTTCCTTAATTGCAAGCATGTTGTAACTCCATTTGATTCTAGTGTTCACTTGTTTCCTGTTGAAAGTGAAAATGATGTTATAAATAAAAAGAAATATGCCAGCATAATTGAAAGCTTGAGATATGTAATTGATTGCACTAGGCCTGATATTGTATATGCAGCAGGAGTACTTAGCAAGTTTACTAGCAAGCCAGGTAAGAGAGATGATATTACTAGAGTTATGAGATATTTAGTTGAAATGAAAAATTGTAGTTTGTTCAATAAAAAATATCCTATTGCACTTGAAGACTTTTGTGATGCGTATTGGAACACTTTATCATGTAATTCCTTATCTACTACTGGTTATATTTTTACTTTTGATGGTGGTGCTATTTGTAGGAAATCTAAAAAGAAAACTATTATTACTAACTCTACCATGAAGGCTGAACTAATTGCTTTAGCTTCAGCTAGTGAGGAAGCAAATTAAGATTTGTTATTTCAAATACCTTATTTTGAAAAATCAATTCCTCTTGTTTTAATTCATTATGATAGCACCGTTACAATTAGTAAAGTTCAAAATCATTATTACAATAGTAAATCCATACCTATAAGGAGAAAACACAGTAATGTGAGATCATATTTGATAAATGGTATCATTAATGTTGATTATGTCAAATCTTGTGATAATCTTGTAAATCCATTGACTAAGGACTTAGCCAGTGAAAAGGTCAGGAGCACATCAAGGAGGATGAGATTGAAGCCTATAAAATCCTAAGTCATATGTGAGGAAATCCAACCTAGGGACTAGAGATCCTATAACTAAGTTCAATGGGGAAAAACGAATCACATGGTGACTTGTTGTGGAAAATGCACTAATTTTTTATCCCTCCCTATGGTGTAAGTGCATTTACCTTTAATGATTTATGAGGATGATCTTAAAAAACTCTTAATGAAAATATGTAGCTTGTATGAGTGGGGTGCTAAAATTACAGGAGCTTTTTCGATGGATTTTACCTATGTGAGTGTGGAGGTAGGCCGCTGCCTATGAGAATTAGGCTCATTCTCAAAGACACTCATGAAACTGGGATAACACAAGGTTGTAATGTGTTGGCTATAAAGCTCATGTCAACACCTTGACTATTATGTGCAAGTAATAACTTTTTTATTTCCCTTAAACAACCATAGTTCAAGTTTGAGACCACCACGACTCTGAAGTAAAAATTACTGTTTTACTAAGTGGAGGTTCAATGCAGATCACACCTTCGTTATGCATAGTAGTCTTTTTTCAGCTAGTGGACTCTCTTACTAATATTAAAATGACTGGGAGATTAATGTTGTTTTAGAATTTTAATATTATCATTATTTAATATTATTATGCATGATTTTGGAGGTTATGCAACATTATGGTGCATTACTCTTTCTGTTACATTGTGTTTAGTGGCTTTAAGTTACAATGACTATTGTATCTATGCGTATACTGCCACTATCATGCAACAGTACATAACTCCGCATTTATTGTTATTTTTTACCCTTTTTCTGATGACATTTTATGATAGCCTTTTAAGGCATATGAAAGTGTGCAACAATGCTCTCTACTCTTAAAAAGTAGTGGCTGAAAGTAACCACTGTTTTTTGTGACGTTCATGTAGCCACTAAGTCTTTATTTGTCCATTATCTTTCTCATTATATCTTGTACCTCTTGTAATAGAAAAGCCATTGATATTCCATCTTTACTCCCCCATTCATTCTTATTCATTGCATAAAAGACTTCCTCTCCTATAAATAAAGGTGGTCTTGCATATTTTTATAAGTACAAGATAATATAGAGTTCACAAAGTTAGTAAAAACGTGAGGTATTCTTTTGCGGAGTTTTGAACTTAACCCTTGTCCAGAGTTGTTGAGTTATTCTTTGTGAGAAGGCTGTCGTATCCCGGAGGGGACAAGTCAATTAGATTCTGCTGGACCAGTGAAACAATTTGCTGCAATGGACTTGAATTTCCTTAAAGAGAGCGTGATATTCGTGTCTCAGCCGAAGAAGAAGATGATAATTTTTATTTTTCTTCACTTGTAACTTTTCAGTTGTAATTTTATTGTAAGTTTACCAACAAATTGCATGAAGGTCGTTAACAAAATGAATGTACTCGAAAAATTGTTATATTAATGACGAAGAGGTAATAATTCACTTTTATTCGTGTTATGTTTTGTGTTATATGTAATAATAAAATAAACACAAAAAAAGAATAATTTTTTCATGTGTTTATTACTATTGAGAGGTTATTTGCACGTGCAATGCACGTACTTCAAACTAGTATACATGTAAATGCATTTGTAATCTATATGATTAAATGTCTAAAATCAACTTATTTAAAAAATTGCTTAAAAAACACTTTTGATTTAAAAAACTATTTGCGTTTGGGCAAATTTTTAAAAAGTGGTTTAACGTGTATTTTATTCAAAAGTTCTTTTCAAATAAATGTTTCTAGGAAGAAGCTGTTTTTTTTAGCTTATGAAACATAATTTCTACTACTCTTAAAAACACTTCTTTCAAAAGTTCTGGCCAAATACCTCATTTTTTAAGAAATAAACACTTATTAGTAAAAGATAAGCTATTTTGGAAAAAAAAAATAAGCTTGACCTACCAGAATATTTTTTTGTTTTTCCTATGTTACAACATTTTTAGTTAAATGTCTGAATATAGAATGATTACCTTATACTCATTGGTCAGCTACACAAATCATAATTAACTGAAAGAAATAATTTGTTGACCTCCAATTTGAATTATTTTGAACGCACAATCTATGTAATTTACGACTAAATGGTAGGCTTCATTATATTTTATTTTGTGCTCTAGTCCAAACCATATTTCGTTAGAAGACACAAGTATTCAATCATTAACAATCTTGCATTTCGTGGGTTGGTATTATTTAGAACTGATAACGTCAGTCTAATTTATTTAAGTTTGAGCAGGTTAATGTCGATTGATTTATTAGCTCATTTTATTTTAAACTGTCCAAATTCCGCTTAATAGAATATTCATTTATGCTTAAAAAGATAATTACGTCTAACAATTGTCTTTCAAACAACTGGATAATGTAAAAATGTGTACATTGCCATTATACGTGTATGCATTTATCTCAAGAAAACAAATTGAGAATGAAGAGACTTTCAATGGATTTCATGTAGTTTTCTTTCTTAAACCAATACTTGACATTTTGAAGGCTAATCACAAACAAACTCTATTTCTTCTTCCCGAAACTATTTTATGTGAGGACATGTGGTATCCTTCCTACCCATAATACTTTTCATATTTTTCTTTTGGTCAAAGGCATCGATAGACACTCAATTTTGTTGTAAAAATTCACTTAGACCCCTAAACTAAGGCCTGTTCCTATCAGACCCCTAACCCCCCCCCCCCCCCCCCCCCAAATTTTATTCCAATTGGGCATTTTTTGCCTACGTGGCACTACACTTGCAGTGCCATCGTGGGAGGCACGTGAGGAACATTTTTTTTTACTAATTTAAATATAAAAAGATGCCAAGTGGCATTGAGGGCCCCAGAATTTTTTTAATAACATTTTTTTTTAAACACTAAAGGCCCCAAAAAACATTAGAGGGCCCCAATTTTTTTTTTTTAATAACACTGAATTTAAAAATAATTCTATTTTTTATTTTCATCTTTTAAAAAATTTTATAATTTATTTTTAATAATTAGTTTTTTATTTTTATTTTTTAAATAATTTTATAATTATTTTTTCATAATTTGAATCCTCAATGCCATTTTTTATTTTCATTTTAAAAAGTTTTAGAATTTTTTTTCAAAATTATTTTTTTATTTTTTAAATAACTTTTAATAATTTATTTCATTTTTTAAAAAAATTATAAATTTTTTTAAATAATCAGTTTTTTATTTTTATTTGTTTAAATAATTTTATAATTTTTTTTTTCATAATTTATATCCTCAATGCCATTTATTATTTTCATTCTTTAAAAAATTTACGATTTTTTTTAATTATTATTTTTTTTAAAAAATATTTTTTAATAATTTATTTCTTTTTTTAAAATTTTTTATACTTTTTGTAAAATTTTTAGTTTTTTATTTTTATTTTTAAAATATTTTTATAATAATTTTTTCATAATTTGGATATTCAATTCCATTTTTTATTTTCACTTAAAAATGTTTTATAATTTATTTTAATAAATAATATTTTTTGTAAATAATTTTTTAATAATTTATTTCATTTTTTAAAATTTTTTATAATTTTTTTTTTAAATAATAAGATTTTATTTTTATTTTTAAAATAATTTATAATTATATTTTCATAATTTATATCATCAATGTCATTTTTTATAATTTTTTTAATAATTAATTTTTTTTTTAAAATAGTTTTTATTAATTTATTTCATTTTTAATTTTTGTTTATAATTTTTTAAAATAATAAATTTTTCATTTGTATTTTTAAAATAATTTTATAATTATTTTTAATAATTTCATCAATGTCATTTTTATATAGTTTATTTTTAAAAAATTATAATTAATTTTTAATAGTTATTGGACCTACAATGCCATGTGTCAGCTTCCAATTAGTTTGTTTTGCCACTTCATCGCGTGTGTGCAACATATACTTTGAGCTTTTTGCTGATTGGGAAAAAAATTTCCAATTGGAACAAAATTCGGGAGGTTTAGGGGTCTGATAGGAATAGGCCTTAGTTGAGGGATCTAAGTGAATTTTCGCAACAAGTTTGAGTGCCTGTCGATGACTTTGGCCTTCTTTTTTAAGAGTCGTGACTAATATTTTAAGATTATGTATTTGTACCTCATTAATATGATTCTCTCAAGAAGTTAAATATGATTCATGCTGGATTAGTTTTTGAGAGGGTGGTAAAGATAAGGAAAGAAAAGGCGTGTTTATTATATATGAAAAAAGGAATTGGATTCATGATGGGGCATTTAGTTACAGAAGTCATTCATCTAATAAGAAAATTAATGTAGTAGTATACAAAGAGAAAGAGAGACTTATATGTGATATACATTGACCTAGGCTGATTCTTTGGAGATGTTTGGATAATAAGAGGTGTACCTATAGCTTGCATCAGGGCAATTAAGGAAATGAATGATGGAGGCAAGGTACGAGTAATGACAGTGAGAGAAGACTCTAAATACTTCTCAGTCATGATGATATTGCATTAGTAATTAACTCTTAGCCCATTTCATTTATCTTATTGACAGATGAACTGATGTGGCATTTATCTAAAGGGAGGTGTCACTGTGCACACTATTTGCGGACGAAATTATTGATTGATGAGACATACAATAAGGTAAACATAGGCTATAGGTTTAGAGATAGATCCTAGAGTCTAAATGGTTCTGGTTGAGTAGGACTAAGATAAAGTACTTGGAGCACAATTTTAGTGACACAACCCACATGACAAATGTGGAAGTGAGAATGGATACGCAAGTCATTTCTAAGAGAGGAAGTTTCAAGTATTTTGGGTTAATAATCCAAGAAAATGGAGAGACTAATGATGATATCACACATCATATTTGAATGGGGTAGATGAGATTGAAGCTCGTATATTGTGTATTTTGTGTCAAGAATGTACCACTAAGTCTTAAAGCTAATTAGTTTTTATAAATTCGCCATTAGACTAGTTATGTTGTGTGGTGCAGAGTGAAGGACAGTCAAAAACTCACATGTCCAGAAGATGAAAGTAGCAAAAAATAAGGATGCTTTGATAGATATATGGGCATACAAAAAGAGATGTGATTAGGAATGATGGTACTTGAAAAAGGTGGGATTGAACTCTGTGGTGGACGATATATGGGAGGTGAGACTAAAATGGTTGTGATATATGAAGAGGAGATGCAAATATGACCTTGTGAGGAGGTGTCAGAGGCTGACTATCGCGGGTATGAAGAAAGATAAAGATAGGTCGTAAAAGTACTTGAGAGAGGTGATTGAATAGGACATGACACACTTACAACTTATCGAGAATATGACCCTAAATAGGAGAATATAGTGGTTGAGCATTAGCGGAGAAGGTTAGAAGATAGTCAAACATTGTCTTGTCTCCTTTATCAAGATTCATATTAGTACTCTCTTTCTATCTTATTTTTTGATTTTTTTATTACCTGTCATTTTCTTTGACTCAGTTATTATATTAATGTTTTTCTTTCATTACTTTTAACATGACTTCTATAAGACTATATTTTCTTTTCATACTTGATTTTTATATGTTTTTCTTGAGTCGAAGATTTACAAGAAGTAAAACCTCTCTACCTGCATAAGGTAGGGGTAAGACTAGTACTCACTACCCCCCTCATACTCCACTTATAAAATTATACTTAGTATACTATTATTATCAAGAATTTTAGATTCTTTTATAACCGAAAATATTTGCAAACCAATTGACATACTATTCAAAATTAGTGAAAATGATCTCTCAATAATATTTCTTTCGGAAAGTATAATATCTTTACCAAAGAGCATAAGGTCTCTCGATTTTTAAGGGTAAGGTTTTTCTATTCAATACTATTGCTCCTACACTACCGTAAGTGTAGGATAATTTGTCATTTGTTATGAAATATAAAGTAAGAATAGCAAGGATAGAATGGAGAGAGAAGAGAGAGCAATTATTATTTCTCTTGAGAAGTTTCTTGATGAGTTAATTACAATGAAGGAAAACCCTTTTATTTACAGGAGAAAACTAACCTTGGGGTTTCTAATTTTTTCATAAATAGACATTTACTATAGATGGTAATATATTTATAACACCCCCTTGAATGTCTAATTGATAGATAATGTGCCTCGTTAAAACCTTACTAGAAAAAACCCAATGAAAAAAAATCTAGGCAAGGAAAAAAAGTACACATCTCTTACAATATGCATATAGTATGCCTCATTAAAACCTTACAAGGAAAACTCAATAGGACAAAACATGATAAGGGAAAAAGAGTACAACGCGTATTAACTCCCCCTAATGAGAACATCCTTGAACCTTTGCATCCCAATCTTGTGCATCATCTTCTTGAAAGTTGTAGTAAGAGGAGATTTAGTGAATAAATCAAATGCATTGTAACTTAAATGAATCTGTTGCATATTAATAGCACCATTCTTGTGAGATCATGTGTATAGAAAAGCTTTAACGAAATATGCTTTATTCTATCTCCTTTTATGAATCCTCCATTAAGTTGTGTTATGCATGCTGCATTATCTTCATAAAAATCATAGGTACTTTTTCATATTTCAAATCACATTTTTCTCAAATGAGAAATATCATGGACCTCAACTATACACATTCTCGACTAGCTTCATGAATAACTTTTATCTCAGCATGATTCAATAAAGTGGTTAGATAGACTGCTTTATATATATCCAAGATATTGTTGTGCCCCCATATGTGAACACATTGTATGTTTGAGACCGAGATTTATGTGGGTTAAAAAAATACCCAGTATTAGCATAATCAACAAGATCGAAACGGCAATCTTTAGAATAAAATAAGATCATATGTTTGATCCCATTTTAATGTCTTTTAGTAGGAGCAGAACCATACATGGCTAATAAATTAATCGAATAGGATATATCATGTCTTGTATTATTTACAAGATACACAAGTTCATCAATTGCACTAAGATATGGTACTTCATAACCAATCCAAACTGGTATATTTCTTATTTCAGCAAATAATCTATTGCTTTTGAAAACTCTCTAAGTGTTTTCAATAATTTTCAAGATATAATCTTATACAATATAAGGATTATAAATAAGTTTCCCAGAAACTTTTATATGCTTCAAACATTTTGAATCCTTAAGAAAGTTTTCACATAAAGTTTTTCAAGTCACAATATTCAACATTTCATGAGTGACATATTCAAGTATCTGGACTACAAATTAAATATGTTTTATGCTTATCAAGATGCATCCTTTCACGTCACTTGATAAATATTTCTATGTCAGCATGCTTAAATAAACGTAAAATTTGGATTCTCATAATTTTTTACAATATTGCCCCAATATTGTATCAAAGATACTGATGATATATCATTTCATATCGATTCATAGTGTGAAATAGCATTTGAGATCTCATCACTTTATTGTTTTCAGGTACCTGAACCTCTTATAAGATTTCATGAAGTGGTATGTTGTAGGATCTTCAAAAGCACATTGCCTTCTTATTATGGTTGTTTTCTCCTTATCCTTCTCAAGGATTATTTCATTTGGAACCGATTGGTCTACCACGCTTTAGCATGCATAGACTTTGTCCTTTAGAAACATAAAATAAAAGCACTTGCAGCTTTAATATGAGATGCTTTGACATTTGAATTGAATTATCTGTTGAATGAGGATCTGGTGATAATTCCTAACATATTTCATACCTACTTATAATCTCCTTATTTTTTTAGGAAAACTAACATATATCCTCCATATTCTTTGAGGAGTCCATTTTTATGCATTATGGTATATTCATTAATTATATACTGCACATCAAAACTATTAGATGGACAATATATGGTTCTTGACTCAGAACTAACTTTGAGGGAGAATTAATCATAATTTATTGGTTTGATGTATACAAATACTTTTTTATATAATATTTCAAACCAAGACATGAAGCTTTGTTCTCATTAGTAATGATTTATCTATTTATCAAAGACATTATATGGCAAATCAATATTATCAAGCTGAATTGTCTTGATTACACAATCTTAAAATTATGCTTTTAACTAAATTTTATTGAGCAAACAACTTTATGAATGTCAAACTGTAGGTTGACAATAAATGTACATGTAATAATCTTATTGATGCATCTTTTTAACATATCACATGATAGGTGAACGGGCCCATATTTACCTTTTTTAAGGGATCCAATCCTAACATGAGTTGGTCCAACCAACTTATCATGAGAACACACACCATTAAAAGTTCATGAAGAATTTTCTAATTCTTTAATATTTATTTAATACTTAATATGAACATCTTTGAAATGTCATAATCATCCATGTCAATTTATGAACTTTTATACTAATAAACTCCAAGTTTACTATGACATATGTTTTTCTGCTTTAGTAAATTTAAGATTTACTATGATATGAATAGATTTTAGATCTACTACTTCGGAAGTAGATTTTAGAATAACTCCTCTCAATTATTCTACCTCTTTCAGAGGTGAGCTGTGGTACCATCACAATCAAGTGCATGTTTGCATTACTAAGCTTCTCATTTCCTTGGAATGGAATATAATCGTACATTAAGTCTATCAAATTCTGATAGCTTATAACCCCTTTCATGATATTGCAACTTCAGAAGCACATTGAGGAATACATATCTTTCAAAGTATATCATATATTGCTACCACATTCACTTTAAGAATGTAGTAAATTGTCATCTTTCAGACTTATCATATATTGCTACAACATTCATTTCATGGAGTGGAGCATATTCAATGGACAAGTTTCATAATTTTTTTATCAAATACACATTATTTTTGCCTTAGCCATAGTAATATCATTAATATGGCGCAGTGGGATTCAAACTCAATGTCTTATCCATATAAAGGAGCCTTTGGCATAAATTGATGGGACTTGTACCGCAAAATCTTATTATTATGGTGCATCGCATCTTTAATCCGATGTCTTACCCTTATGGACTTAAATCCACCATCTTACCCTCAATCAATAAGCCAAAATATATCATGACACATATTTAATATATCAGAACCACCATAGAAGAAAATAAATTATTTACTAAAATAACAATATGAATATTAATAACCAAAATCCTTTTTTTTCCTTTTGGACTAATAAGAAATTTTAATCGGCAGTAATTTGGAGTCATGTCGATAAAATATAATGATTCTTTCATACATCAGTACATCTTTTCCTTTATTTTGAGAATATAATGCATGTTAGTCATATGTAATAAAACATGAGTGTGATTATGTATCATCAGTATTCAATATATGCTATATTGATCAATAGTATCCAATATCCCAATAGAATTATATATTATCAGAATTTCATTAGTGTACTTGTTTGACTATCCAAATAGACATATGTCTAGACTGTTTACCAACAACATTTAAAAGTAAAAATATATTAACATATGCAATAATACCATAACTAAATCAATTCAAACCATATCAAACATCAAGCTGCTCACCACTAAATTGGGTTCTTACCATATCAAGCTTACTATTAAACCAATTAAAGTAGATAACTCAATTGGTTAGAGACTCGTGCTGATAAAGTATTATGAAATATAAAGTAAAAATATCAAGACTTGAATGAAGAGAGAAGATAGAGTGATTATTATTACTCTTGAGAGGTTTCTTTATGGGTTAATTACAATGAAGGAAAACCCTTTTATTTATTGGAGAAAACTAACCTTGGGGTTTCTAACTTTTCCATAAATAGATATTCAGTATATATGGTAGAGTAGAGATCCACTATATATGGTAAAGTATACATTCACTATATATGGTAATACATTTATAAAATCATTTGCTTTATAAGGATTTAGTCATTGATTAAATGTAAAGTTTATTTGTTTTGTTTTTACTCAAAACTAGTATTCGTTCTTGCGATTTATATTAAATGAAATTAATATGGCAAATGATATGATATTTTATTTTAGCACATTATATTATATTTTTTTACAAATATTTCAACTCTCAGTATTGTTTCTCAATGCAACTTATATATAATATGAAGGAGAAAAATACCTAAGGTGATGTCATGACCCGAGGCTACCACCTAGTCAAGACAATGGTGCTTACATCTACAAATGAACACAAGCTAACCTATGAGCTGGTACCTATTGTGAGCATTGAGTAAAATAGTAACCAACACATGTGGAAGATAAGCTGATAAGATACTGTAAATCTGAATACTAAAATACATAGCAATGACATGTCTGAAATATCTGATAAAAATATTAGAAACTAAACTGTCTGTCTGAAACAACTAATAAAAACTAAAAGAACTAATTGACTGTCTAACTGATTGTCTGAAAGCCTCTGAACATCATGAGGAGTTTATGGGACCAATTTGCAACTAATTAGGACTGACTGAACATAAGGAAATACTGAAATAACTATAAAAACATATCATGTCCATGATGGATTAGGACTCACCACTACTGCTGCTGGGTAGCTCTAAGCTATCTAAGAATGGTTGAAAAACTAATCGTACGAACCTATGTTAGAAGACAACATTGGACAAAGAAAAATATGCAATTAGTACTTTGAATGTACTGGTATGTAAGATAAGGATTGACTGAAATGCATGAAATAATTGAGAACGAATTCATGAACATGTAATATCTGAGAATACAAGACCAAGTATAACTATTTTACTGAGATAATCTATAATCTGAAAGACTGAAATCTATATAACTGAATAACTGATAATATGTACACTTGGTCAAGCAAGCCTGAGCTGAGATATACATAAATGCTAACTGAAACTGTGGGAGGTATCATGTAACCAACATGCCCCAATTTGAGAAAACCTGGGTCCAATTTGTAACTCTAGTTGGAAGGGTGTCAGTACCATACCATGGGTACTAACACTGGTTGTGTTGATATACTAATCTAATGTATCGAAGGACTAGGGAGTCAGTATTAAACTGGCGGGTGACCCCTAAGAAAGTGTCAGTACTAACTGGTGAGTGATATATCATAATTCTACATTGGCTACGTAGTTCTGGAACTTAGGGACTTCTACTAAGAACCTAGTCCTAACTAGAGGGTGAGCCCCTATCCCTAGGTTTTCTCGGTGTTAAATCCTACTCCCAAGTGAATAACACTGGTTCTGAACTGAACTAAGTTTAACTAGACATTATTTCTGATAGTGATCATCATGATCTAAAATATTTAAGTGTAATGATAAGGTTCATAGCTTAACTGACTTATTACTTGAAAATCTGAAATCATGTAAAACACATAAGTATCTGGTGTTCATAACCCTTTAGCACTGAATATCATAACATATGATATCAAATCTTAAAACTATAGTATGGAATCATGGTTCAAAGACCCAAAACATGAATATATCATCAAAACAAGTGAGAAACAAGAACTTGAACATGGGAATGTCTTAAACATGAGAAACAACATGATTACATTGCTCAATTTTTAATTGGGGGATTTAACATGAAATCAATGGACTATGACATGAAAACTTGCAATTCAAAATATCAAATAGCGTAATTCACTTGGAAACACCTATAGACTTAACTTGTAATCGATTTAGAATGAAATTCATGGATTAATTTAATAAAGTAGGAAAAGATTTATACTTTCAAGTACAAATAGAGTTTTTGGGCTCATGGGTAAAAGGGACCCACTGATGAATACCCACATACCTCAATAGATAATTTCTTGAAGATTTCTTAAACTTGGAAGCTTGAACTCTTGATTTATTGAGAAAGGGACTTGGATATTGTTCTTAGGACGGGAGGAGGTTTTCTTGAGAGTAATTTTGAGAGTAAGGGGAAAATAATATCCCTATGATGGATCCCATTCATGTTATGGACAACTTGGGTTGAGGTAAAAGATCCAATTACCCCTTAGTTTAAAGACCAAAGAGTTGGATGGAATAGCACTAGCGAGCTGCGAACCTTCTTCTAATGAAGCAAGCCCCGCATTGTGACCCTCAGTCTAGTGGATAAAGACTTGCGCCGCGATACTCAGTCAGACAAAGTAAGCCTCATGCCGCAAAACTCAATTTGATGGAGCAAGCCCCGCGTTGCGGCTTATTGTGAGCTTATTGCGAGGGTGCACTGTTTCCATTTCCAAACACGCCCCTACGCCCATTTGAAAATCCTAAAACTCTCCTGAGATATACCTTTAACAACCCCAAACATGTATCAACCAAAAAACTAGCATCTCGGGGTCAAAAATACAAAAATAAAAATCCGTTAAGTTTATGGGTCTTGAAAATGACTAAGTACTCAACACTTAGTGAAAACTCTTAGGCCTTCAACTCTTTAAGCTTGCAACTAAAAGCTGAAACGAGCTTAGAATTTTATTGGGTATTATAATATCTCTCCCTTGGGAACATTCATCGTCGAATGAGACTGGTTAGACCAAGAAAACTAAGGCAACTGAGATCATATACTGAACATGCATGACTTGGAACATGATCACACAACTGAGTCTAAAGCATGATACATGAATTGAACTAATTTCATGAATGCATGAAATGATATAAGAATGGTTACACAACTAAAATAGAGAATGGAAAGGAGTAAATCTAAGGAAGGTCATTACCTTAAGCTGAATCTGAGTTTGCGGAGAAAAGATGAGGGTGCTTGGTTCGCATATCTACTTCTGCTTCCCAAGTAGCTCCTTCAGCAGATTGATTCCACCATAGAAGTTTAACTAGGGGGACTTCTATATTCCTTAGCCTATGAATCTGACGATCAAGGATCTCAACTGGAACTTTTTTGTGGGAAAGGTTATTATGAACATCCATACTTTATAAAGGAATAACAACAGCTGAATCCCTGATGCATTTCTTTAAAAAGAAAACATGAAACATTGAATCCACTAATGCCAAATCTACAGGCAACTTAAGCTCATAAGCTGCCTTTCTAAAATGGTTCAAGATTCTATTTAGGGCAGTATAGAGGGGACTGAGTTTCACCTTCTTTCAAAATCTCTTCACTCATTTCGTAGGTGAAATCTTTAAATAAATCAAATCACCAACCTCGAACTCAAGATCCCTTCTTCTTACGTCTGCATAAGACTTCTGATGATTTTGGGATGTCTTCAGCCTTTCTAGGATCAACTGAACCTTCTCCATTGCCTCATACACTGAATCTGGCCCTATCAAAGTAGCCTCACCTACCTAAAGCCAACCAATAGGAGATCTACATCTATTTCCATACAGTGCCTCAAACAGAGCCATCTAAATATTGAGTGTTAACTATTATTGTAAGTAAACTCAATCAAAGGTAAGTGGTCATCCAAACTACCTTTAAAGTCAATAACAAAGGTCATTAACATGTCCTCTAAAGTCTGAATAGTCCATTCTGCCTTCTTTTCGAGGATGAAAAGTTGTACTGAGATAAACTTGGGTACCAAGATCTTTCTGAAAAACTTTCCAAAAGTTAGAGGTAAACTGAGTACCTCTATCTGAAATGATAGATAACGAAATCTCGTATACCTTAACCAACTCTCTGAGAGAGAGTCTAGCATAATCCTCGATTAAATACAACATATGAATCGGCAAGAAATGAGATAATTTGGTTATTCTATCTACAATGACCCAAATAGAATTATGATGATGACGCATATGAGGCAACCCTATCACAAAATTCATGTTGACCACTTCCTATTTCCAAGTGCGGATGCTAAACTCCTACAATGCACCACTAGGAATTTGGTGCCCAACTTTGACCTGCTGATAGTTCGAACACTTAGCCACAAACTCTGTAATATCTTTTTTCATACCACTCCACTGATAGATTTTTTGTAAGTCACGGTATATCTTAGTGGTCCCTGGATGAATAGAGTACCATACACCATGTGTTTCTGCTAAAAATTTCTGTCCCAAACCATCAACATATGAAATACATAACCTACCTTGACAACAAACCACACCATCTCTCCTTTGGGAGAAAATCTCCACCTTCTGGTCTCTAAATGCCTCCTTTAACTTAACCAGACTGGGATACCTATCTTACTTTTCTCTTACTTTGTCAACTAATAAAGATTTTGAACCATTCTGAACCCATATACTACCCTCAACTGAATCAACCAACCGAACACCTACTCTAGCAAGCTGATGAACCTCACAGAGTAACTCCTTCTTATCACTTTTGACATAGACAACACTACTCATATAAAATATACTAAGGGCATCCGCCACTATATTATCCTTGACCCGATGATACAACACACTTATATCATAATCTTTTACCAACTCAAGCCACCTGTTCTGACGAAGATTAAGATATTTCTGCATAAATATGTACTGTAAACTCTTATGATCCGTGAACATATTAGCATAAACCCCATAAAGATAATGCCTCCAAATTTTCAAGGCAAATAAAAGAACTGCCAACTCAACATCATGGGTTGGATAATTCTATTAATAGGGTTTAAGTTGTCTAGAGGCATAGGTTATGACCTTGCCTTTCTTCATCAACATATAACAAAGACCAACTCTGGAAGCATCAAAATAAACTACAAATCCATTTGAACCATCCGGCAAAGTCAAGACTGGGGAAAAAGTGAGTCGAGTCTTTACTCCTTAAAACTCTTCTCGCAGGAATCTGACCACTGAAATTTAACTTTCTTTTTAGTCAATCGAGACATGGGGGAGAAAATCAATGAAAACCTTTAACAAACCGTCTGTAATATCAAGCTAAACCCAAGAAACTCTTGATATCTAATGGAGATATGGGTCTATGCTATTTTTTACTGCTTTGGTCTTTTGAGGGTCAACTCAGATGCTATCACCGGAAACTATATGGCTAAGAAAAGCTACTGATTTTAGCCAAAATTTGCACTTACTGAACTTAGCAAATAACTGATGATCTCTAAGGGTCTACAACATAACACTCAGATGATTTTCATGATCATTCTCACTACAGGAATAGAAAAGGATATCATCAATGAAGACTACGATGATTATGTCCAAGGACTGCTTGGGCATCCTATTCATTAAGTCCATGAAAGATGCAGGGGAATTTGTTTGTCCAAAAGACATAATAAAAAATTTGAAGTGACCATATGGAGTTCTGAAGGCTTTCTTCGGAATGTAACATTCTCCAACTCTAAGCTGATGATAGCTGGATATGAAGTCTATCTTAGAAAAATAGCTGGCACCCTAAAGTTGGTCGAACAATTCATTAATTTTGGGGACTGGATACTTATTCTTGATTGTGACTTTATTCAACTGATGGTAATCGATGCATATTCTGAAAGAACCGTCTTTCTTATGCATGAATAGGACTAGAGTACCATATAGAGAAATACTAGGCCTGATGAAACCCTTATCTAAGAGATATTTAAACTGTTCCTTCAATTCCATAAGATAAGCTGAAGCCATTAGGTAAGGTGGAATAGAGATGGGTTAGGTGTCTAAAAGAAGATCTATTCTAAAGTCAATTTCCCTCTTGGGAGGAACTTTAGGAAGATATTCAAGGAACACATCTAAAAATTCATCTACTGTTGGAAAAGAATCAAGCCTTGGATCCTTAAAATTTGAGTCTTTGACTCAGACAAGATGGTAAATACACCACTTGGATATCATTTTTCTTGCTCTAAGATAGGAAACAATCTGACCCCTAAGGATTGAAGTACTACTCCTCCATTCAATAACTGGTTCATTAGGAAACTAAAACTGAACGACTCTATTTCTACAGTCAATTGAGGCATAGCATGAGTGGAGACAATCCATGCCGAGAATGACATCAAAATCAATCATCTCTAACTCCACAAGATCAACTGAAGTAATTTTCTAAGATACTGTGACCGGGCAATTTTCATATACCCGTCTAGGTATGATATATTTACCCAATGAGGTAGATACTGAGAAACGTTCTGCTA
The DNA here is from genome assembly GCA_030864225.1 of Capsicum baccatum var. pendulum. NCBI lineage: Eukaryota > Viridiplantae > Streptophyta > Magnoliopsida > Solanales > Solanaceae > Capsicum > Capsicum baccatum. The sequence goes on from CM061553.1 coordinate 201,835,418, forward strand.
TTATTTTAGGATCAACATCGAAGTTGAAAGCTATATAAGGAGTAACAAAAGATAGTGAAGTTCCGGTATCTAACAACGCATAAACATAAAAGTCGAAGACTTATAACATGCCCATAACCACATCAGGAGAACTTTCCTAATTATGTCGAGTCTGGAGAGAATACAACCTATTCTAATGCGACCCAGTGGTTGCACTAGAAGTGTCACTCTATAGAGTAGGGAAACCTGCTGGAGCTGATAAAAGATTGGACTGTCCCTATTGGCGCAGGCTAGCACTCTATCCTGACTGTCTTTCCTAAACATAGGCACTAGATCACTAGATGAAGATGGATCTGGGGCTGAAAATTTCTAACAGAACTATGAATGATGACTTTGTCTGAGAAAAGTTAAAACTACCTATTTTGACCTTTTTTATTCTCTCTCTCCTGTCTTTAGGCATCTGCTCCTCAATCTACTGTGCATGAACCATGAGTCTAGATAGGTCCATATTCTTAATCAATATGGCAGTCCTACACTCCTTGACTACACTATCAGCTACATCAGATACAAACTTACTTATTCTAGACCTATTATCTTCCACCATAGTAGGAGCATACCTCACCAACTGGGTAAACATAAGCGAGTTCTCCTTCACGATCATATCACCCTACTTCAAATTGATAAACTCCTGAACCTTAGCTTCCCTCCACTCTAGGGGTAAAACATATCTAAGAAAGCTGCGGCAAACTCCTCTTACTCTACTATCCTTGCATTAACACCTCAATCTTTCTTCTACTGCTTAAACCAGGTGTAAGATATATCCTAGAACTTATATAAAACAAAATCTACACTCTCACTTGAAGTGACTCCCATGATATCTATCATTTTCTACACCATGTCCAAAAATTCTTGCGGATCCTTCTCAGACTTGGATCCAGAAAACATAAGGGGAGTCATTCTAGTAAAATCCCAAATCCTAAATTTACCTGTATTTTCCACTAGATTGGCTGGGGTAATATCTTAATGGTTGTGCTAAGCAGCTACAGAATAGGCTAGGGTAGTGAAAGTGTCCCTGAATTCGGTGTGAGAGACTTGCTCAATCAGGAGATCTTCTTAAATAGGTGGTGTAGGCTGATATCTATTCCTTATTCTATTTTTTTGGGAGGCATTATCTGTAGATAGAATGAAGGATGAGTCAGAAAGAGGAATTAAATAAAGCTCATGCTCTTTCATATGACATGAACACTGAAACAAGGGAAACATTCCTAAAACGTCTTGTAGCCTCTTCCCCATAAGTGTGGAGAGCTTCACACCCATGCGCAAGACTCTACGCACCATGGCTTTCAAACACCCTAGGATATTTTAAAACCTCAGTCTCTGATATCAAGTTTTGTCACAACCCAAGGCTACCCCTAGTCAAGACAATGGTGCTTACAGCCATATGAGACCACAAGCTAACCCATGAGCTGGTACCTGCTATGAGCACTAAGTAAAGTAGTAACACAACACATGTACGGAATATAAAATGATAAGATACTATAAATCTAAATACTGAAAAGTGTAGCAGTGACATGTCTAAAATATCTAATTAAAATATTGAAAACTAAACTATTTGTCTAAAACAACTAATAAAAATTAAAAGAATTTACTGAATGTCAAAATAATTGTCTGAAAATCTCTAAAAATCAGGAGGAGTTGATGAAACAAACCCCCAACTATCTCCGACTGACTGAACATAAAGAAATACTAAAATAACTATAAAAATATCTCATGTCCTTGATGGATGATGACTCACCATTACTGCTGCTGGGTAATACTGAGCTGTCTAAGAATGGTCAGGAAACTGAGTAACTGAACCTATGTTATAAGACAACATAGTGCAAAAGAAAAATATGCGGTCAGTACTTTGAATGGATTGGTATGTAAGATAAGGGCTGACTGAAATGCATGCAATAATTGAGCGTGAATGCATAAACATGTAATATCTAAGAATGCAAAAATAAGTATAAAATTGTTACTAAGATAATCTATATTCTAAAAGACCAAAATCGGTATTACTGAATAACTGACAATATGTACACTTAGTCAAGCAAACCTGACTTGAGATACATAAAAATACTGGCTAAAACTATGGGAGGTATTATGTAACCAACATGCCCCAATCTGAGCTAACCGGGGTCTAACTTGTAACCCTAGTTGGAAGGGTGTTCGTACCATGCCATGAGTACTAACACTGGTTGTATGGATCTACTAATTTGATGTTTTAAAGGACTAGGGAGTTAGTCTTAAACTGGCAGGTGGCCCCTAAGAGAGTGCTAGACCTAAACTGGCAGGTGATATCTCATAATCCTACGTTGGCTACATAGTTTTGGAACTTAGGTACTTCTACTAAGGACCCAACCCTAACTGGTGGGTGAGCCCCCATCCCTAGGTTCTCTCGATGCTAAATCCTACTCCTAACTGAATGACACTGGTACTGAACTGAACTAAGTTTAACTGTACATTATTTCTGATAGTGCTCATCATGATCATAAATATCTGAGTATAATGATAATGTTCATAGCTTAACTGACTTATTACTTGAATATATGAAATTATATAAAACACATTAGTATCCCAAGTTTATAACCCTCCAACACTGAATGATCATAGAATATGCTATCAAACTTTAAAATTGTAGAATGGAATCATGGTTCAAAGACCCAAAATATGAATACCTCGCTAAAATAAGTGAGAAGCATGAACTTGAACATGGGAATTTATTAAACACGAGAAAACAACACAATTACATGGATCAATTCATAATTCAGGGATTTAACATGAAATCATAAGACAATGCCATGGAAACTTGCAATTCGAAACATCAAATAGCCTAACTCACTTGGAAACACTTGTAGACATAACTTGTAATCAATTTAGCATGAAATTCATAGATTAATTTCATAAAGTAGGATCAGATTTATACTTGTTAGTAAAAATAGAATTTTTCGGATCAATGGGTGAAAGTGACCCATTGATGAATACCCACATACCTTATAGATAGTTTCTTAAAGATTTTTTTAGGGTTCTTGGAAGCTTGAACTCTTGAATTCTTGAGAAAGGGGCTTGGATGTTGTTCTTGGGAAAGGAGGAGGGTTTCTTAAGAGAAATTTTGAGAGGAAGGGGCAAATAATGCCTCTATGATTGATCCCATTTGTGTTATATATGACTTGGGTTGAGGGAAAAGACCCAATTAACCCTTAGTTTAATGACCAACGAGATGGATAGAACAACATAGGTGCTCGTCAAACCTCCCTCCGATGGAGAAAGTCCCGTGTCGCGGCCCTCAGTTCGATGGAGAAAGCTTCATGCCGCAACCCTTAGGCCGATGTATCAAGCCCCGCTTAGAATTTATAGGTTTCATGCATACTATGCATCAGATATTTCATGCTATTTATTCAGTCAGTTATTATTCATGCACATGAGTCCATGCTTATCAACCTAACCCCATTTAGCATACCAGTATATAACGCTCAACTTACACATCAATTTAAGTGCAAGACGGTCATCATCAATATATTTACCTAACTTTGGGGTTTTCTAGTATAAATTCAATCCTATGAATAATTAGAGTTTTGATAATTATTCACGGATCTTGGGTTATTCATTACTAAAGGAGTGATACGCGGATGCTAATAGTTAACTTTATTATTAGTAGATCAAGTATGGGTAGGCTTGGTTATAGGTTTTGATGCTAGTCTTTCATCAAAACACCAAACTTTTACCCGTTGATTCTTTTGAATACCTAACGGGTGTGTTCAATAATTGGTAACAACAACATCAATCTAGGCATCCCTATTTCTAGGATGATACCCATGGTATAGTTAACTTCACAATCACCCTTATGATTAAGATAGTGAAAATTTAGAAAACTACACATATAATTCTCTATCATTAACTTGGCCTCCACATCCCTCTTTCAAGAATGATGTAGGTTTCTAAAATTTACCCAAAACTATTCTTTCAAAGATGGCCTTTAGCTTTCTATAGTATGGAGCTTTCACTCATTAAACCCATGTGGGTATTTGGGGCTTTCACCTAGAAATCCCAATCAAGTTAGCATAGCAATGATAAAACCCATAAACATAAACTACCAAATAGAAGCTAACAGTAACAAACCACACACACTATTAACCCCTATTCACGCATAACCCCAAGAGGGAGATCTAGTTACACATAAGATAAATAAGCATTAATATACCCAAAATCTCTACTAAAATAACTTGCTGAAGATTAAGTGAATGTTACTTCAAATTTGGCACTCTCACAAATCAATAATGAAAGTGAGATAATCCTCCACTTAGAAAGTCTCCAATGTATGTTTCACCTAAAATTTATACCATATTTTCTTATCCAAGTATGGAGGCATTGAACTCAAAAACTAAACCTTAAAATTGGGGAGGATGGAATATGAGGAATGACTTAAGGTTTGAGTCTTTTTTCCCAAACATTTAGGACTAGCCATATGTATTTCCAGATTTGACCTTAGGCTGCCATTTTTTGCTAAACTGCAATCGTGCAGTTTTGTCTGTGACCATGGGTATGCAATTGCAAATATCTTTTGCATCTGCAGTTGCTTGACTTATGCTTGACTACCACGACTACGTTCACCAACCACTACTATGGTAATCGAGGCTAGTTCCTACTTTAAGTCTTTGACTGCACTTTCTTTCTCCCTTTTGGTCATTTTCAGTTCCAATCCATATATTTTGATTTTATCAACTCTATACCTACAAAGTGTGGATATTAGAGTATTTAATCACAATTAATGTCTCATTAATTCACTCAAAACAAGGTAATATGCATGAATATTTAGTGAAAATGAGTGGTAAAATGACCTCTCATAACCAGTACATTCAAAGTACTGACCATATACTCATTTCTTGTGTTATGATGTCTCATACTACAGTTTTAGATGCTTAGGTTCCCGAGTGCACCTAGATATTCCAGCACATTAGTAGTAACAATAGTGGTGAGTTCTCTAATTTCAAGGACCAATTACGTTTATTTCAGTCTTTTTAGTTTAGTAATCAGTTGGATTTAGTTGGCGCCTGTCCCGTCAACTCTTATTTAGTTAGTTTTAGAGTCTTTTAGACACTTCAGATAGTCAGTCAGTTTGTCATTAATTTTATCAGTTTTCAGACAGTTGTTTTTAGACTTATGATTTAGAAATTTTATAGTATTTAAAACCTTATGGAATATTTAATTATTTCGCACATATATATTTGGTTATTATTATCCAGTGCTCATGGTAGGTACCAGATCATGGGTTAGCTTGTTGTCACTTGTGACCATAAGCACTATTTGTCATCCAAAGTGAACTCTCGGGGCGTTACAATTACTTCATGTTTCAACTACAATAGGAGTGACGAAGTTAAGGAGTAAGGATATGATAAGTTTGAGAAATGTTGGACCATTTGATGTTCTTCATTCTATTGGTAATGTAGCTTGTGAGTTAGCTTTACCTCCAGATGTTATTGATATCCACCTAATTTTCCATGTCTCCAAGTTGTGAAAGTATATTCTTGATCCATCTCATGTGCTTAGATTGGGCTCAGTCCAGTTATATGAACATTTGACCTTTGTGGAGGAGCTTGACCTTGGTTTAGCCAGTGATGTGAGACGATTGCACCCAGAGAAATTCCAGATACTAAGGTACAACGCAGACACCTTACAATATAAAAGGCCACTTGGGAGGTCGAGAGAGAGATTTTGAAACAATATCTTCATCTATTAGAGACTTCAAGTACATCCTCATCTTTAAATTTTGGGGATGAAAGTTCCTTAGTAGTGGATGTTATAGTTACCCTCCAGGTCATTTTTCGTAATTTTGCTTATTTTTGCCATTGGATATTTTCCATATATGCCTTTTTATTATGAATTGTTGGAACTGATAGTTCAGTTACTGGTTGATTCATTGGGCTTTTAGGGCCATTTCTCTATTTAGAAGTCTTTGATGGTTCTAAATGGTCACCGGGTGATAACCTCTGTAAAATAATCTCAGATGTAAATTTTGGCTGCGCTAGAAACTATGGAATATCAATTTTAGTCTTGGTAGACCTTTGGTTTGGTTCCCATTGCACCCAAGACCATTTTGACCTATTAGTCGGGAAGTTAAAATATCAAAAGATATGGGTGTGGTCCCATAGTTGGTCTAAACTACCTTGGATAGAAAATCTAACTTGAGCAATGCATTCATAACATTTAATATTTTGTGGTTACATAGTTCATTTGCAAAAATCGACATCCGAATGAATATCGGAGTTCAAAAACTAGTTTTGACCTTATGGCACCAGAGCATAGCGATTGCGGCCAATGAAGGGTGATCATGTGAGCGCGATTGCTGACCTATGGTTCCAAATACTGAGTATGCACTAATGTTCATATAAATAAATACTGTGACTAAGCTTGTCTGAAGCTAACTCTTGAATTCTAATACTTTGTAGCAGATATCTGAAGTTACATATAATTGATTTACTAATATTGGTTGACTGAATTTGACAGTCCTAATTCTGTAAAACTGAACTAAGTTCTATTCTGAAGACTAAGACTGAGACTGTGAAAGGTAATCGTCTAACTGACATGCCCCAAAAAAGATAACTGAGTTAGGGTCCAACCTATGAACCCAATTGGAAGGTTATCAGTATTGTTCCATGGGTAAAAAAACTAAAAATTTACCCTCATCTGGTAGGTACTTAAATGAGAATGGAGAAACCCTTATCTGGCAGGTTAAAACACCTCATCAACCCTCAACTGCAGGTTTGATGTCTTAACCTACACTGGATACGTAGTTCTAAAATGCAAGGATTGCTTCTAAGGATCATACCCTCTATTGGTAGGTGAGCCACTATCCTTGGGTTCACTCAGTGTTGAATCCTACTCCCAACTGAAAGATACTAAACTGAGTATACTGAACTAGACTAGACTGATACTAAGTTTACTGAGTTTTACTGAGTTTTGTATTTGATAGAGTTTTACTGAGTTCTTTAACTGACTAAATTCTACTAATTAGAACATAACTGATACCATTCTGTAACTGACTCTGGCTCTAGGTACACAGCTAAATTGTCGAGTATTAAATATTCCTAGGACTCGATAGCATAAAAAATAAAGCATAGCATGATCTTGAGATACACAAAAATGTACACTTGTCCATACTTCATTCATAAAGGAATTTCATCAAACACTTGTATGACATAAGCTTGTACATGATTGGGACCACATAATGACATGTTAAGATTCCACTATCTACTTCACATAGGCCTTTTAGCCAACACTTGGGGAGCATTCTTAGGCTATACAATAATAAAAATATATAGTCATCATGGCTACATTAATCAACTTGCAAATTGAAGGGTTTATCATGAAGATCATGTAATTAAACACATACAATGATTAATTTCATAAGAACATGTAGTTTAATCATAGACTAAAACCCAACATTAACATGAACATGAATTCAATTCAAGAAGGTAAGTTCATAATTCAACCATCTTGTAGTTTTAAAATGGATTCGTGGACTCTGTGGGTGAAATAAACCCATAGATGAACACGTAAAATACCTTAATTTGTGAGTTTATTGAAGTTCTTGGTGAATCCTTTGAGATTTCTCTTGGTTTCTTGAAGCTAGGGTTTGTAGTTTTGAGAGAGAATGCTTTTAATTTGGGGATAAATTGAGTTAGTAATGATTTAAAACTTTTTTAGGGATTAAATCCCGTATATGGGCGTGTTAAAATCTTGGGAAAATACTATTTTAACCTTGGCTAAAAAATTTAATTTCTGCCAAAATTTTCCAAAATAAGCCCCTGGCGCGATGCGGCGCTATCACACGTGTCTTTAGAAATTGCCAACTGGCAAAATGCATGGTGGCGCGATGTGATGGTATCGTATTACCACTTTGGTTGGGACCTAGAAGTTAACCACGACATGGTGAAATTATGTTGGTACACTGAAAATTGACAAATGTTAAAATAAGATATGGCATGACGCACCGGTATCGCGGTACTTCACTTGAAACTAACAATTGCCATTTTGACATACTACGTGATGCGCTACTGGCCTGAATGATGGTGTTTAATTATTGAAACTTAAAATAGCCATAAATTCTTACCCGGTTATTGGATTTAGGCAAATTTTATATAGTTGTAAAGCTAATTCAATTTTCTACGCAATTATAGGCTCTAAACTGAAAAATACTGAGCGTTTCAAAATTTTTATTTTGGATAACTCATGAACTGAGAGTTAAGTTAAGCTTGAGAAATATGGGGTATTACAATAGATCCCTCTTGGAAACATTCATCCTTGAATGTGACTGATTAAGCTGAGACACTGACAGACTGAGTTTACACACTGAACATGCATATCTAATGCATGACTACATGTCTGAACTACTGACAAAGTGAGATCTTACACTGAAAATGCATATCCAATGCATGGAATTTATGACTAAAGTTACTGATAAGTTGGGTTTTCATACTGAACATGCATATCAGATGCATGAGTACTTGACTGAACTATTTCATAAATGCATAACTCAATATGCAATGGTAATGGATACGAAGTTATAATTATAGGTGAACATGAAACTGAGTAAAGCTAGGGAAGACTGTTACCATAAGATGGATCTGAGTTTGCAAAGATGAGGTGAGGATACTTGGTCCACATATCTGCTTCTGATTCCTAAGTATCTCCAACTACGAACTGATTCCGCTAAAGAAATTTGACTAAGGGAATTTCATTGTCCCTTAGTCTGCAAATTTGATGATCGAGGATCTGGACTGAGACCTCTTCAAAAGAGAGATCGTTCTGAAAATTTACATCCTCTAAGGGAACTATGACTACTGGGTCACCAATGCATTTCTTTAGCTAGGAGACATGGAATACTAGATGCACTAAGGCTAGATCTGAAGGCAACTCAAGCTTATAAGCTACCTTTCTGAAACGGCTAAGTATTCTATAAGGATCGATATATCGAGGAAATAGCTTTAAATTCTTGCCAAACCTCTTTACTCCTTTCATGGGAGAGATTTTTAGGAACACAAAATCACCGATCTCAAACTCGAGATCCTTTCTCCTTACATTTACATATGATTTCTGTTGGCTCTGGGCAGCCCTAAGCCTTTCTCTGATTAAGTGAACCTTCTCTAAGGCATTGAACACTAGGTCGTGCCCTACTACTGTGGCCTTACCTACCTCAAACCAACCAATTGGAGACCTACATCTCCTACCGTAGAGAGCCTCAAATGGGGCCATCTGAATTCTGTAATTATAACTGTTATTGTATGCGAACTCAATCAAAGGCAAGTAATCATCTGAACTACCCTTAAAAACTATAATACATGCTCTTAGAATGTCTTCTAGAGTTGGAATGGTCCTTTCTGCTTGACTATCTGTCTAAGGGTGGAAGGCTATACTGAGATAAAATTTGGTACCAAGAACTTTTTTGAATGCTTTCCAGAAATAGGAGGTGAACTGGGTGCGTCTATCTAAGATAATGGATACTGGAAATCCGTGTAACCTGACCAACTCTTTGATATAGAGTTTGGCATAGTCCTCGGCTGAATAGGAAGTATGCACTAGAAAGAAATGAGCTGATTTGGTCATCCTATCTATGATAACTCAAATAGAAACATGATGATGACGAGTACGAGGCAAACCTGTCACAAAGTCCATGTTCACTTCATCCTATTTCCATGTGGAAATACTGAACTCCTACATGGACTCACTAGGCTTCTGGTGCTCAATCTTAATCTACTGACATGTAGAGCATTTTGCTACAAATTCTGTAATATCCTTCTTTATCCTACTCCACCAATAGATCTCCCACAAATCGCGGTATATATTAGTGGCCCTAGATGAATTGAGTAACATGCACCATGCGCTTCTACAAGAATTCATTGCCTCAAGTCGTCTACACCTGGCACACATAACTGACCCTGGCAATGCAATATACCATCTTCCCCTTGGGAGAAACCTCTACTTTTTGATCTCTGTCTGACTCTTTCAACTTAAAAAGAATGGGATCTCTATCCTTCTTTTTCTTTACCTTAGAAACTAGAGAGGATTTGGAACTATTCTGAACCCACACACTACCTTCTACTAAATCGACTAAGTGGACACCTAGTCGGGTAAGCTGATGAACTTCCGAAACTAAATTCTTCTTACTATCCTCAACATGAGAAACATTATCCATGTACAGTCTACTGAGAGCATCAACCACTATATTGGCTTTGCCCGGATGATAAAGAACACTTAATGTCATAATCTTTCAATAATTCTAACCACTTCTCTGATGCAAATTTAAATCTTTCTAAGAAAAGACATACTGTAAGCTCTTGTGATTTATGAACACATCTATATGCACCCCATACAAATAGTGCCTCTAAATTTTTAAGGGAACCACTACAGCTGCTAACTCAAGATTATGAGTTGAATAATTCTTCTCATGGGGCTTAAGCTATCTAGAGGCGTAGGCTATGTCCTTACCTCTCTGCGTGAGGATACAACCCAAACCTACTCTGGATGCATCACAGTACATAACAAAACCATCTGAACTATCTGGTAGAGTCAAAACTGGGGCTGAGGTGAGTCTAGTCTTCAACTCCTGAAAACTCTTCTCGTAGAAATCTGACCACTAAAATTGGATTTTCTTCTGAGTCAATCTGGACATGGGAGATGCAATAGATGAAAACCCTTAAACAAAACAATGATAATAGCCAGCTAAACCCAAAAAACTACTAATATCTGAAGGAGAGATGGGTCTAGGACAATTTTTCACTTCTTAGGTCTTTTAAGGATCAACTTTAATGCCATCACCGAAAACAATATGAACAAGGGATGTTACTGGACTTAGCCAAAATTTGTACTTATTGAATTCAACGAACAACTGATAAGTTCTGAGAGTCTGAAGTACAATTCTCAGGTGATTTTCATGATCATTCTCACCATGGGAATAGAAAAAAATGTCATCGATGAAGAATATAATGAACATGTACAAGTGCTATTTGAACACGCAATTCATTAAGTCCATGAAAGGTGCTGGGGAATTAGTAAGCAAAAGGACATGATTAGAAACATGAAGTAAACATACTAGGTTCAAAAAGCTATTCTCAGAATGTCACATTCTCTGAATCTGAGCTGATGATAGCCGGATTTGAGGTCTATCTTAGAAAAGTAACTGTCACCTTAAAGTTGGTCAAAAACGCCATCGATTCTAGGAAATAGATATTTACTCTTGACTGTGACTTTGTTCAACTGATGGTAATCAATACACATTCTAAAAGAACTGTCTTTCTTATGCACTAATAGAATTAGTGCACCCCATGGGGATACACTGGGTCTGATGAATCCTTTATCTAGGAGATCTTTCAATTATTCTTTTAACTCTCTGAGTTCTACTGGATTCCATCCTGTATGGCAGAATTGGTATGGGCTGAGTTCTAGATCTAAGGTATGAAATCAATTGACCCTTAAGAGTTGTGGTACTACCTCCCCATTCAAGGAATGGTTCATTTAGAAATTGAAAATGAACAATTCTATTTCTATAATCAACTGAGGCATAGCATGAATTAAGCCAATCTATGTCGAGAATGAATTCAAAATTTGTCATCTCTATCTCTAAAAGGTCTGCTTAAGTAAGTTTCTGAGATATCATAACCTGACAGTTCCTGTATACCCGTCAGGCTATGATAGATTTACCCACTAGGGTAGAAACTGAGAAAGGCTCTGCTAGGATTCTGGACTAACTTCGAAGTTAATGACTATATAAAGAGTTATGAAATATAAAGAAGCTCCTAGATATAGCATGGCATAAATATGTAAATGGATGATCTGTAACATACCAGTTACCACATTAGGAGAATTTTCTTGATATTGTTTAGATTGAAGTGCATAAAGCCTGTTTGGGCGTTTCCCATTGGTGATACTAGAAGCGGCACTCTACTAATTCAAAAGACCTAACTGAGGTGAAGAACGAGTATGATGACCTTGAGAACCTGACTGAGGATAATCTCTAACTCTTTTTCTTGGCTTGGAAAACCTGAAACAAACATCAGTACCAGCTTTGCAGATACCCTTATGGTTTCTTCCATATGGTTGATAAAGAGAATTTGTTCAAGCTCTACTGACACTACCCTAAGATTTATATCCTAGCACCCTATCGTTATTACCATTTCTGAACTTAGGTACTAGAGCACTGGCTGAGGATGGAGATAGAACTGACGATTTTAGATGAAATTAGGAATGGTTACCACCCTCTGACTTAGGCTGATAGAAATTGAAGCTATCTGTTCTAGCTTTTTTATTCTGCCTCTTCCTTTCTCTATTCTTAGTCTTTTCTATCTTCTAAGCATGGACCATGAGCCTGGATATGTCCATTTCCTTAGTCAATATCATTGTTCTGAACTCTTTAATCATACTATCTGATACCCTAGATATGAACTTGCTCATTCTAGACCTACTGTCTACTAATATATGGAGAGCATACGTGGCTAATTAAGTAAACTTGAAAGATTACCTTTTCACGCTCATACTACCTTGCTTGAGGTTGATGAACTCGAACACCTTGGCTTCTCTCAGCTCTATGGAAAAGAATCTCTCGAGGAAAGCAGTAGCAAACTCTTTCCACTCAATGGGGTATGTATCTGTGCCCCTTTCTACCTTTCACTGCTTAAATCATGTATGAGCTACATCATATAGCTGATAGGCAGCTAACTCAACACTCTCATTAGAAGTCACTCCCTTGATGTTTGTGACTTTCTAAACTTGATTAAGGAACTCCTGTGGATCCTCTTCTGTCTTAGATCCTGAGAATAGGGAAGGATTCATTCGGGTGAAGTCTTGAATCCTAGATGTAGTAGTATTGGCCACTGAATTGGTAGGAACAACAACTGGCTATTCATTTTGAGCTACTATGGAGTTGGCTAGAGTAGCGAATGCAACTCTGAATTCTGTATGGGAGACACGCTTATCCAGAGGATCTACTGACTGATTTCTGATTCTACTTTTATATAACGCCCTAAATTTGGTACCCAAAATGCTAGACGATGCTCAGGACCTCGAAGGACAACAATCTAACCCATGGCTGATATCTGTACTTGTATGCTGCATAAAATAATTTATAATGTTGAAACATGCACTGAAAGGCCATAATGTTTACTACTGAACATGATCTGAATGATATAACATCTGTGTGGGGTAATAGAATACCCAAAACTAAACTAAACATACTTAATTCTAAAATATGATAGTCTATAAAACCTCTAACTGACTGAACTGTCTAAGTAAGGAGTTGATTGGACATGTCCACAACTAAATCCAACTAATAAACTGATTAATGAGATAATAGGGAAATAATTATGTCCTCAAAAAATAAGGAATCACTTCTAACTCTATCTGCGGATATCTAGAATCTACTGTTGCTTGGAGCTCATGTCTCTGAATATTTGGTAGAAGACACCATAGCGCAAATGCATCAGTACTTTGAACAATAATAATAACTGACTAACTATCATGAGCATGAGAATACATGATGGAGACATAACAACTGACACTAATACTGTGATAACATGATTACTGAATCTAAATATAATTGATAACATAAGTGACTGTATCTGACCGTACTAAATTTGATGGAACTATCTGAGTTCTGTATTGTATCTGAGTTGACCGTATCTGACATTCTTGAAATTTAAAGGACTATCTCAGTTCTATTACTGAGACTGATTGACTGTATCAGATAATCCTGATTCTATAACATGAAACTATGGGAAATAGTTATCTAACCGATATGCCCCTGATACACCATTATGGCTGAGTTGGGGTCTAATCTATAACCATAATTAGAAGGGTGTCAATACCGTGACACTGGTAAGGAAAAGCTGTGGGCGACCCATATTTGACAGTGTCCCCTATATGAGAACGGTGAGGCCCTTATCTGATAGTTCTTATCCACCTTATCAAACCTTATTGGATAGTGTTGATGTCTCAACCTATTCTGGATACATAGTTCTGGAATGCCAGGATGACTTCTAAGAATCATACCCTCATCTGATAGTATGTGTTCCTATCTTTGTGTTCACTCGGTGCTAATTTCTACTCCCATCTGAATAGACTCTGAACAAGATTTACTGAACTAAACATGGGCTGGGTTACTAAATTCTATTAACTGACAGAATACTACTGATATATGACAGCTAACTATGTTCATGAGATCATGGAGATTTCCTGAGTCATAAGATTGTCTAAAGACTAAGGATCATAACTTGATTGAGAGTATTATGAAAACATGACATGGCTCTAAGATTTCCTGGAAGATCTTTGGGATAGACATCTGAATATTCATTCACTATTAGGACTAATTCAAGACTGGGAGTCTTGAAACGGGAATCCTTAACTTGAACAAGATCATAGACACATCCCTTAGATATCAATTTCCTTGCCCAAAGGTAGGAAACAAGTTGACCTATGAAAATGGATACACTACCCTTACACTCTAGGACGGGTTCATTTGGGAACTGAAATTGGACTATTTTATTTCTGTAGTCGACTGTGGCATAGCACGAATGAAGCCAATCCATACCGAGAATAACATCAAAATTAGTCATCTCTAATTTGACTAAGTCCGCTAAAGTGACTTTCTGAAATATCATAGCTGGGAAGTTCCGGTATACCCACTGGGATATGATGGTTTTACCCACTGGGATAGAGACTATAAAGGGCTCTGCTAGAATTTAAGGACTGACTCCGAAATCGACTGCTATATAAGGAGTAATAAAAGATAAAAAAGCTCCTAGATCTATCAAAGTGTAAACATGCACATTAAATATTTGTAATGTACTAGTAACTACATTAGGATAATTTTCTTGATCCTGTCGGGACTGAAGATCATAGAGATAATTTAGGCGTTGCCCACTAATAGCACTAGTGGTGGCACCTTGCTGATTCAGGGGATCGAATTGAGTTGAGGAGGGGAGATGACTCTAATAACCTGACTAAGGGCAGTCTCTGACTCTGTGGCCTGGCTTTCCAAAGCTCAAATAGTCATCGCTACCAGCTTTGTAAGCACCCTTGTGGTTCTTACCACAATTCTGACAAAACAAATTAGTTCGAGCATTGCTAACACTGCCCTGAGATCTAGAGCCTGGCTCTCTATCTTTGTTACCCTTCCTGAACTTATGAACTGGAGCACTGGCTAAAGAAGGGGCTGGAACTAATGACTTAGGATAAAACTAGGAATGGTTTCCTCCTTCTAATTTAGGCTGGGGGAAGTTGAAACTACCTATCTTCTCTCTCTTATTCTACTTTTCCCTCTACTTAATCTTCTTCTCCTCTATCTACTAAGCATAAGACATAAGTTTGGCTAAAGTTATGTCACTATACATCATGGCATATTTGCACTCATTTACCATGCTATCATTTATCCCTAAAGCGAACTTACTCATCTTGGCTCTGATGTCTGCACCGATGTGAGGGTCATATCTATCTAATTAAGTAAGCTTAAGAGAATACTCTTTCACCATCATATTTCCCTGCCTGAGGTTGATGAATTCTAGAACCTTAGCCTTTTTAAGCTTCTGGGGAAAGAATCTGTCTAAGAATGTAGTGACAAATTCCTCCCATTCTATAGGACCTGCATCATCTAGCCTTTCTGACTTCCACTATTTGAACCAAGTATGAGCCATATCCTGCAGCTAATATACAGCTAGATCAGCACTCTCAGTAGTCATCACCCCCATGATGTTTATCACCTTTTGAACTTGATCAATGACTTCCTGAGGGTCCTCATCTACCTTAGACCCGAGGAAGGATGAAGGATTCATTCGGGTAAAGTACAAAATCTTAGTTGTGGCTGAGTTGGACAGAATGACAGTTGGTCGTTCATTCTAAGCAGCAACTGATTTAGTAAGAGTAGTGAATGCAGCTCGAAACTCTACATAAGAAACATGTTCTCCCGAAGATTCTTAGGGCTAAGGGGCTGGCTGATTCCTATTTCTTCTTTTATGAGGTATGTTCTATAGAACAAAGGGGGAAATAGATTAGACTAAGAGATTGACTTGAGATTATGCTTACTGGCATGAAATGAATATCGAAAGAAGGGAAACTATTCCTAAAACATCTTATAGTCTCTTGTACATAAATGTGGCGCTCAACATACCCATGTACAAGACTCTACTAGATGTAGCTTTCAGACTTCCTAGGAATCTATTGAACAATAGGCTCTGATACCAAGTTTTATAACACCCCGAATCTGGTACCAGGAATGCTATACGATTCTAATGACCCCGAAGGACCACAAGCTAACCCATGGCTATAATCTATACTTATATACTGCATAAAATACTTTATAATGTAGAAACATAAACTGAAAGGCCATAAGGTTTATTGCTGAACATAATCTGAATGATATAACATCTGTGTGGGGCAATAGAATACCAAAAACAAAACTAAACATATTGAAGTCTAAAACATAATAGTCTAGAAAGCCTCTAACTGATAACGCTCAATCTACAGTTCTTGTGAGTGTAAAGCGGTCGTTAGCAAATATAGAACCCAACCTGGGTTGGGTGTCGATCCCACAGGGAATAGCTTAGCCAACAAGTAAGTAAAATTACTAAACTTTTGGTGCAAGTCTCGTAAGAAGGGGGGATTCTTGTTGTGCAAGTAATGTAAACAAAAGCTGAAATTAATAAAGTAAAAAGAGAGAGATTGTTACATGAGTTGTAAACAATGAGAATTGAAGCGTTGGGGTTATGTCCACCTTCTGAGGTATACGTCTCTATTGGCTATGAGTGTGTAGAGTTTTGACATGCAATTGCTTATAGAGAATTGTAGTCGATGGTAAATCCAAGCATCTCTCGACCTCAACAAGGACTATTTCACTTTAACTCTCTCGAGCTTAAAGTGTGTCTAACGGTACGAATTCTCCAAGAGGTTAGTCCAGTTACGACACTAGATTTTTAATAGGAAAGGGTGTCCTACTACCTTGACACTATCTCTTTTCCAGACAAATAACCTTTCTCTCGAACAAGTTAAATGTTAGACTGGCGTATTCTTGCGTTTGCAACCGCAAAGAATGTGGATTAAGATAAAGAGAATAATGATATAAGCAATATACGTGTCACGAACTCATATACTCACAGCAATAGATAGTAGCTCATACGGCTTCCACAACCCCAACAGAGAAGTTTAGTTACCCATGAATGCGAAGAAGATCACGATTGACATTGTTATTATATCACGATATTGAGTAATGGCATGTAGATCAAGTGATAGGCGTGAGGCGTGTTTCCTTAGCTTGGTAACGATTCTCTTGTTGTGGAATTTAAGAATAGAAGAGTAGATTAGAAGTGTTTGTAGTGGAAGATGAGAGGGATGGAAGAAGATTAATTGTTGAATAGAAGATTGTTCTCCCCACTAAGGGAGGAATGTCTCTCCACTAAGGGAGGACTTGAATAAAAATCTCTAGCATGATAGGGTATTTATAATACTCCTATCCTACTCCTACTATGCTAATGAAATAAATAACCAAATCCTACTAGGCCTATGGAACACTTAACCCAAATGTACTAGGTTAAGGTAACATTATCATAATCCAAATAAACTAATGAAATACATAACCTAATTGTACTAGGTTAATGTATCTTTGTCAAAATCCAGCTATGTGTCTGTAAGTCCCCAAAGTCTTCAGAAATGCTGTTTTAGCCCGGGACAGATTTTCTATGCAGCAGTTTTGGTCCTTTAGGCGTCCATCTTCCTTCTCCTTCGTTCGTGAGCTTTCTTTTGCGTTAAGTAAGCCATAAAATGCTGAATTTTACATCATTTATACCTGAAACTTTACTAATCATGTTCGTTAGCTCATTTATAGGAAAAAGGACTAAAAGTGCATGAAATATATAATTTGTTCTCAAAACTAGGCTAAAATATGGGCAAAATATATTGATATAGGCGTGTAAATTCGCCTATCATCAACACCCCACACTTAGAGTTTTGTTCATCCTCGAACAACATATCATGTCCTTCTAAGCATCATCTTAAGGTTTTACAGCAACAACACAAAACATTCTTCAAGACAAGCACAACAATTATCAATAAAGAGTAGCTTTCAGATTATTAGTAGAAACAGTTTAACCTCTAGCATAGACTCGTGATGGTGGTCAACTCGCATGCAAAAGTTAAGGTGCGTAGAATCATATACAACTATCCAAAACTCATCAACCATGTGTGTCTCACAATATAGTACCCATAATCGCTCACAAATATATCATATTTTTCAAACATGGGTATCAAAATGTCCTTGCTCTCACTCTCACAAAGAATTCATATGTAGCAACTGATGACCATAGGCTTGCCCTTAATGTAGTACTCTACTAAATGTCGGAATGTTAAGATTAGGATCAAATAGGTCTTCTGATGGTTGTAATGTAGGCTAAGGGACGGGTAGGACTATTTTGGCCAGAAATAGTGACTAAGTTCCTAAGCACTTTAATACATCACATTGTATCATTGACATGTTTTTCTTTCAACCTTTCTTCTTTCTTTTATTCTACCACCCTTGTTCTCCTCTTTTGTTTTTCAATTTTAAGCATAACTCACTTTTCAGCTTTCTTTTCCTTTTTCTTTTCATAACATACCTCTTATGATAGCACTTTCTTTTTCATAACATATTCAAGCACCATTACAATTTATAGCATTATACTCACCCAATTTCCTCTTATGTTGTCACATGACTTTTTCACTTTAAAGCACTTAGGAATTTGGATCAAATTCTGGTCTTGAAAGAAAATAGATTAGGCTTGCATGCAAGGTTGTCAAAGAAATAGGCTAAAGGCTCAAAAGGGTTTAACTAGGATGATATCCATGGGTAGGTAAAACTGAAGGTAAACATGTATAGGTTGCCAAAGAAATGCCTAAATCATATCCTAAACTTACACTCCTTATTTTTGCTTTGCATACATACCAGGCAAGTTCTAGCATCAGCCACATACATAGAAGATACTATTAATCTCACACACACAAGGCACATGGTCGGCTTGATTGGAAGTAATATAGACTCTCGACCCAACAAGTGAAGGAATTGAACCACAAAATATCACATAATGAGTCACAACTAGAGTCTAAACGTCTCAATAGTCACAATTGTAACACATACTCTTGTTATAATCTCATGCTGCCTGTCAAAATAATTTCATGCGAAGCTAGAAAAATTTACTCCTAAAAAAACAAAAAACAAAAAACAAAAAAAAACGAACTCAAAGAAACAAGGTAAAACTCAAATAAACAAAGTAAACAAACAAACATAGGTGCAAACAGAGAAGTATAGCATGCGATACCGCCACCCCACACTTAAACGGGACACTGTCCTCAGTGGAAAATAAATACGAGGAACCTGGTTAGTCGGACTCTTCCTCAATGTCGGGGGTCATACCCCCTTCATCTGAATCATCATAAGAGTCGTCGTCAGAGTTCTCCTCCTCGTCAGAATCAGGCAAGCGTCGATCGTCATCAGTCGACACATCATCATCTAGAGGTTCCTCAAAGTATACGCCCACTCCACACATCTCCCGTGCATGCATGTTCATTGGGTAGTCGTGGTCCAGCTGTTGGAGCTCTTCAGCAGTTGGAACACGTCCACCACTCATCATAGTGAATCGTGTCATGCCATAGAGATGACGGAAGAAACTCTCATCACGAGCATGTCTCTCCGCAGTAGTAATGTTGACACCATGAGTTGTTTCAGCATCTTTGACCTTGGTGAGGTCAACCTTCTTTGGGTTATGTGGGAGTTTGTGGTCAGCTGGTTCCTCGTCGATATCCTCCTTCCGCAAGATTGCTGTCAACAAATTTCCAAATGTGAAGTGGGACCTTTTGTGAAGTCTGGCTTTCCTCATGGTATATCGAATTATTTCCCCAAAGTTGATAGGGATATTCGTCATCAAAGCATAGACCAAACACACTCTATCTCTTGATATCTTGGTGTATTGAGTCCCAGGAATAAGGCATGAGTTGACAATGCGCATCCAGATTCTTGCTTCCCTATTCAGTGAAGCATAGGGGAAGGTGTTGTGTCGGCCGGTTTCTCTATGTCTACCCCATCTTGCCATCGATCTGCTTCCACAAAGTGTGTGTCGTATTGCTCTATAAGGAGGCCTGCTGTACAGCTCTTTGAATGGTGCTGTGTCGACCGAAGGTAAGCCAAGAAAAGAGTTGATCCAATCCGCGGTGAGCTGTAACACTTGGCCCCGAATTTTGACTTCATTGCCTGTTGTGTTCGGCGACCAGTTGGCATAAAATTCTCTTGTTAAATCAAGGGAGCATTCTCCCATGTCGCGGAAGATGAAATCCAGCTTCAAAGCCATTATTTTTGCCAACATACGCGGCTCCTTCTTTGATAAGGTCTCCTTGTTGATCAAGTCGACGTGCACATATTTTCTTTCTTTTTTGCTGCTGTACCATGCTTTGGCTTCTTCCTCAAGAACCCATTTTATTCCAAACATTCTGCGGGGTAGTTGTGCTGAGGATGATTCTCCTTGGTCCTTGCGACCTCTCTTTTTGCCCTTTTGGGAAGTGGTAGCCTTCTCCTTGCCTTGCCTCGCTTTAGGTGCCATTGTACCTGAGACTAGAAATAGTGTTAGTGGAAGCACAATCTCAATCGATACAATCTATAAACAAGCATTAGGGGTACCACCCCACACTTAGTTTTGTTAACATAAATCAGTGAAGTGAAAGTGGTCGAGTACTAAGATTTCGTCGACATATGTTTTCGGATTGTATTCCGATAAGAAAATCAGCAATGTATCACTTACTTGCAGCCATTGGACTACTTTCATGGTAGATATAACAACACTACTACATAGGGGTTACCACATGGAATAGTTATTCTTACAACAATCACAACCTCTTATACCGGTAGGCACTATAAGTCTTATCCCGATGGCCGGGATAGTCTAACATGTAAGTATCCAAACAACAATCTTAAGCAATGTTCATAGCCATAGTAATTCCGTAAATATCATAACAATGCTATTGAAACCAAATTCAAGTCAGAAACAAGTCAAGATTTTCCTACATATATGTTCACTCACTTGATTTTGTATCAACTATCCAAACATATAAACATCACCAACAATCTTATACGATTTAGCAATTCATACTAGACATAGCAACATAGTACTTACGAGAAATAAATGAAGAATAAGAGAGCACTTACTTGCTTGAAGCTTGTGGGGATGGTTTTGTGAATTGGAAGAGCAAAAGAAGAAAATTTTGAGAGGATTTGGATGTATATGCGGTGCCCTTAGGTCAATTTTTAGTGTGGTTGTGTTGTAAAACTAAGTCCCCTTTATATAGGAAGAGAATGGGTCGGGTTATGACCCATTTACAATCGGTTTTGGAGACAAAAATCCCACATATGCGGCGCATAATGCTTGGCATAGACATGACATATGCGGCGCATTGTCTATAGCATAATGGGACATATGCGCCGCATAGTCTATGGCATTTGTAGACATATGCGCCGCATAGTCTATGGCATATGAGATACTGAGACCAAATGCCATAGAATAGGCGGCGCATAGTCAAAAGCATACCTAGGAATAGGCGGCGCATAGTGTATAGCACACTAGATTCCGAGACCTTAGGCTATAGGATAGGTTGTGCATCGTTCGTGGCCTAGTTTTTCCAACGCCTAGCCTTCCTCGATGCCTATTTGGGCATGAGGAATGCTCAATCCATACCCTTATGCATCACTATTCCTAACTTATCAACTTTACCATACAATGCGTCCAAATCGTCAATTGAAATCAATCTCCTCGTTGAATACTTCTTGCACCTATTTTTACTCAAAACCAAATGAAAATGATTAGTACGATGGGTTGCCTCCCACCAAGCGCCTTAGTTTTGGTCGTGGCACGACTCTTATTTTTGGATTTTTCTTTTAGCAAAACAAAACAAGTACTAGAATGAAAGGAAAAACGATAAACAATAAAACGATAAAATGATGGGTTGCCTCCCATCTAGCGCCTTATTTATTGTCGTGGCACGACATAGTTATCTCGAGTACTTAGACTTCATCGAGATAAGTGATGGATCATTTTCTGAAAGGATTTAGACGACAATGAGGCTTACCTGTGGTCATGCGATCTTTTTCGAGATGGCTCATATGTTTCTCCGGAGAGTCACCAATTATATCATCAATAGTCCAACCCATAGCTCTCTTGTATCTCTTCAGAGCAGAGATGAGAGCCTCTACGTGCTGTTCACTTAAAATCTGCACTCTCTGGAAGTATATTTCTACTTTCCAAGAACACATACCTTAGATAATCGGGGAGCTTTTACGATTCTAGCATTGGTGGCTCGTCAATGGGAGTCTTCGCTGTTGGTTGATTCTTGAGATCACAATCCGGTTGCTTAGGAGTATAAGACTCTATTTCTGTTAGATCACCCATAAGTTCTTCATAATCTTCATTATCCTCATGCTCAACATTCAGTGGCGCAGCAGACAATGGCTCAACAGTAGGCTGTTTCTCTATAGATAATGATTTCATATCCTCTTGATGAACATCAGCTATAGATAACTCATTCATATCGCTGGGCTGCTTCATGGCTTTGCATATATCAAACCGTACTACTTCGTCATTAATTCGAAACAAAAGCTCATTATCTTTCATGTCAATAAGCACACTTCCGGTTGCAAGGAAAGGACGTCCCAGGATTATGGGAACTTCAGAATCCTCCTTACAATCCAGAATAACGAAGTCTGCAGGAAAGATGAATGAAGAAACTTTCACCAACACATCATTCAAGATACCCACAGGTCTTTTTACCGACCTATCAGTCATCACGAGCCTCATATTGGTTGGTGTCGGATCGCCTAGCCCCAACTTCTTGTAGATCGATAATGGCATCAAGTTGATGCTGGCTCCTAAGTCACATAGTGCTTTGGCAAAGTTCAAATATCCGACGGTGCAAGGAATGGTGAAAGCTCCGGGGTCGGCCTTCTTCTGAACTATCGATCGGGTAGCAATTGCACTACAAAGATGTACATCATCCTTCAGCTCATAACTTGCTGCCCTCTTCTTTGTCAAAAGGTCCTTCATAAACTTCGCATACCCAGACATTTGTTCAAGTGCCTCCACTAATGGAACATTTATGGTCAGCTGCTTCAACATATTCATGAATTTGTTGAACTTTGTGTCATCCGCCACCTTCCTCAATCTTTGGGGAAAAGGTGATGGTGGGTATGAAAGTGTTCTCTCCACGGTTTTATTCTCCTCTTGCTTCCGTTTTTCCACTTTTCCAGGTTACACCGTGCTGGATGTGGCGTCCTTGACGTCAGGAGTGGGTGCTGCGGCATCTTTTCCTTTTGCGTTGTCATCCATGTCCGCAACTTCGTCAATCACTTGCTTTCCTTTTGCTGAAGTTTCCAGCACCTTACCACTTCTGGTAGTGATGTCCATGCATGACCCATCATTCCTTGGGTTTGGCACAGTATCGCTAGGTAAAGTGCCGGCCTTTCTTTGATTGAGTGCTGCTGAAAGTTGGCTCAATTGCTGCTCTATTTGCTTGATAGAAGTGGAATGTGAATCAACTAATTGTTTCATGGAGGTCAAATCATTGATTACCTCTGTTACTCCCGCGCTCGTTGCTTCCACTCCTTTCAATAATTTAGCCATCATGTCTTTCATACTTCCAGAATTAGATGTGGTGGTGTCACGTCTACCAGGGGGAACGTACAAACCACTCTTTTCATTCTTGTTCTTCCAACTACCTTGGTCCTTGTTTCTAGATTTATCATAATAGTTCTGACCTTGGTTTCCTTGGGCATTCCCGCGGAAACCCCCCTGATTGTTCAAGTAGTTGGCCTCATCTTCTGAATCAGATTCGTCTCTTCCTTTTGATGCAATAGCTTTCACTTTTTCGGTCTTCCCTGATAATAAATGCTTTGTAAGAAGATCCATTTGTGTTTTCAAATGCGCCATATCTTGATCACGTTCTTCTTCTCTTGTTCTTTAGTCTGCAGTCATGCCAATAGATAAAGTGGGGCTTGCTACCTCAGAATCCCTGGTATGCCAAACTCTACTTTGTTTCGTCATACGATCTAGCATATTGCTTGCTTGACCAAAGGTGAGATCCATGAAAGATCCTCCAGTTACGTTGTCCACCACTGGTTTAGTTATTGAATTCAAGGCTCTATATAAGATCTCCATTAGGTGAACATTAGACATGTGATGGTTTGGGCATCTCGCTAGCTTTGTCTTGAACCTCTCCCATGTTTCATGAAGAGCTTCAGTGGGAAGTTGGCGGAAGTTGCTGATTTCATCTCTCAATTGTGCTCTTTTGGATGGTGGAAAGAATCTTTCTAGGAAAGCGTCTCTCAATTGCCTCCAATTTGAAATTGAATTAGGAGTCAGCCCATTCGACCATAGTGTTGCCTCCCCAGACAGAGACAATGGAAATAGACGTAATCGAATAGCATTCTGACCAACACCAGGATTGTCAAAAGACTTGCATGTAGAAATAAAGTTGATGAGATGCATATTCGAATCGTCGCCTGCTAGTCCACCAAATAATCCCTTGAGTTGCAATAACTAAATCATGGTGCTTGTGATGTTGAACTTGGCTCCGGGCGCTAATGGTGGTGGAATTATAGCTCCAGTAGCTCCGGCACCATCAAGATCATCATCATCATCATCGAAAGCTGGCTGCAAAGGTTGGCGATCATACCTATACCGAGCTTGTCGACCTCTTCTGTTGGCAGGTGTTGTAGTTTCAGCAACATGCCTTGGGTTTATCAACTCGTCATCACCTAAATCTTCATCGTCAAGATTTGTTGCTCGCCCAGGATTATCAATGTTTTGTTGTTGGACTTGAGCAGCGGCAAGAGCAGCTAATCTTGCTTGCTCGTGTTGAGCAGCCATCCTTTCAATTTCAGCTTGAGCTTCCATTCTTCTAATTCGTTGTGGTTCAGGATTAATTGGTAATAACGGTTGACCAGAACTTCTAGTATGGGGCATGCACTAAAGTAAAAACCTGCAATAAACAAAAACAAAAACTAAACGTAAAAGTACGAGAATCTTTGACCAAAGGGTCTAGTAATTATCACGAACTTGATTGACACTCGTATTCCCCGGCAACGACGCCAATTTTTGATAACGCTCAATCTACAGCTCTTGTGAGTGTAAAGCGGTCGTTAGCAAATATAGAACCCAACCTGGGTTGGGTGTCGATCCCACAGGGAATAGCTTGTCCAACAAGTAAGTAAAATTACTAAACTTTTGGTGCAAGTCTCGTAAGAAGGGGGGATTCTTGTTGTGCAAGTAATGTAAACAAAAGCTGAAATTAATAAAGGTAAAAGAGAGAGATTGTTACGTGAGTTATAAGCAATGAGAATTGAAGCGTTGGGGTTATGTCCACCTTCTGAGGTATACGTCTCTATTGGCTATGAGTGTGTAGAGTTTTGACATGCAATTGCTTATAGAGAATTGTAGTCGATGGTAAATCCAAGCGTCTCTCGACCTCAACAAAGACTATTTCACTTTAACTCTCTCGAGCTTAAAGCGTGTCTAACGGTACGAATTCTCTAAGAGGTTAGTCCAGTTACGCCACTAGCTTTTTAATAGGAAAGGGTGTCCTACTACCTTGACACTATCTCTTTTCCAGACAAATAACCTTTCTCTCGAACAAGTTAAATGTTAGACTGACGTATTCTTGCGTTTGCAACCGCAAAGAATGTGGATTAAGATGAAGAGAATAATGATATAAGCAATATACGTGTCACGAACTCATATACTCACAGCAATAGATAGTAGCTCATACGGCTTCCACAACCCCAACAGAGAAGTTTAGTTACCCATGAATGCGAAGGAGATCACGATTGACATTGTTATTATATCACGATATTGAGTAATGGCGTGTAGATCAAGTGATAGGCGTGAGACGTGTTTCCTTAGCTTGGTAACGATTCTCTTGTTGTGGAATTTAAGAATAGAAGAGTAGATTAGAAGTGTTTGTAGTGGAAGACGAGAGGGATGGAAGAAGATTAATTGTTGAATAGAAGATTGTTCTCTCCACTAAGGGAGGAATGTCTCTCCACTAAGGGAGGACTTGAATAAAAATCTCTAGCATGATAGGGTATTTATAATACTCCTATCCTACTCCTACTATGCTAATGAAATAAATAACCAAATCCTACTAGGCCTATGGAACACTTAACCCAAATGTACTATGTTAAGGTAACATTATCATAATCCAAATAAACTAATGAAATACATAACCTAATTGTACTAGGTTAATGTATCTTTGTCAAAATCCAGCTATGCGTCTGTAAGTCCCCAAAGTCTTCAGAAATGCTGTTTTATCCCGGGACAGATTTTCCATGCAGCAGTTTTGGTCCTTTAGGCGTCCAGCTTCCTTCTCCTTCGTTCGTGAGCTTTCTTTTGCGTTAAGTAAGCCATAAAATGCTGAATTTTACATCATTTATACCTGAAACTTTACTAATCATGTTCGTTAGCTCATTTATAGGAAAAAGGACTAAAAGTGCATGAAATATATAATTTGTTCTCAAAACTAGGCTAAAATATGGGCAAAACATATTGATATAGGCGTGTAAATTCGCCTATCATCACTAACTAACTAAACTTTCTGAATAAGGAAATGATGGGACATGTCCCCAACTAACTCTAACTAATAAAATAATTAATGAGATAATAGGGAGATAATCATATCCTCGGAAGATGAGGACTCACTTCTAACTCTGTCTATGGATATTTGGAATCTACTGTTGCTCTGGAGCTCATGTCTCTGAACCTATGTTATAAGACAATATAGCACAAATGTGTCAGTACTTTGAATGTACTGGTATGTGATGACAGGAGAATTTACACGCCTATAGTGCTATATTTTACCCATATTTTAACAAAGTTTTGAGAACAAATTATATAATTCGTGCACTTTTAGTCCTTTTTCCTGTAATTGAGCTAACAAACGTGATTAGCAAGTTTTCAGGTATAAATGATGCAGAATTCAGCATTTTATGGATAACTTGAGGCCAAAGAAAGCTTCACAAAAGAAGGAAGGGAAAGCTTACACGCCAAGGACCAAAAGTGGCGCATGGAAAATCTGTCCTGGGCAAAAATAGTAATGCTGAAGACTTAGGGGGACTAGCAGTAATTTATTAAGATTAGGATAATGATACTTAAACCTAGTAGGATTGGGTTAAGTATTTTATTAGCTTAGTAGGAGTAGGATATGGGTATTATAAATACCCTATTTTTCTAGAGATTTTAATAATTCTCATCTTACCTTAAAATTCATTCACTACTACTTTTAATTCTTCCATTAATTCTACTTTTTATTCTTTTTCTATTCATCTATTCAATTCTTAATTTCCGCAACAAGAGAAATGTTACTTTGCTAGGAATTCACGCCTAACGCCTACCACACTATTACTACACGAAATCTTTATTGTGGTATAATAACAATGTCAATTGTGATTTCCTTCGCATTCATGGGTAACTAAACTTCTCTGTTGGGGTTATGGAAGCCATATGAGATACTATCTACTGTTATGAGTTTGTGAGTTCGTGACACGTATGCTGCTTATATCATTATTCTCTTCATCTTAATCTAAATTCCTTGTGGTTGCAAACGCATAGAATACGCCAGTATAGCATTAACTTGTTCGAAAGAAAAGTTATATGTCTGGAAAAGAGATAATGTCAAGGTAATAGGGTCCCATCCCCTATTAAAAAGTTAGTGCCGTAACTGGATTAACATCTTGGAGAATTTGTACCGTTAGATACGCTTTAAGCTCGAAAGAGTTAAAGTGAAATAGTCCTTGTTGAGGTCGAAAGCCACTTGGATTTACCATCGAATACAATTCTCTATAAGCACATGCATGTCTGAATTCCGCACACTCATAGCCAATAGAGACGTAAAACTCATAAGGTGGACATAACCCCAACTACTCAATTCTCATTGTTTTACAACCTACTAAACATTCTTTCTTTTTACTTTACTATTTTCAGTTTTTACTTTAATAATTTGGTTACACTTTACAATCCCCCCTTTTACGAGACTTGCACTAAAAGTGTAGTAATTTTTTCATACATGTTGACCAAGCTATTCCCTGAGGGATCGATACCCAACCCAGTTGGGTTCTATATTTGACTACGACCGCTCTACACTCTTACGAGAGCTGTAGATTGAGCGTTATCAAAAATTGGCGCCGTTGCCGGGGAATACGAGTGTCAATTAAGTTTGTGATAATTACTAGACCCTTTGGTCAAAGATTCTCGTACTTTTACTTTTAGCTTTTGTTTTTGTTCTCTGCAGGTTTTTATACAGTGCATGCCCCATACTCGAAGTTCTGGTCAACCGTTATTACATATCAATCCTGAACAACAACGTATTGGTAGAATGGAGGCACAACACGAAATCAAAAGGATGGCTGCTCAATAGGAACAAGCGAGATTAGCTGCTCTTGCCGCCGCTCAAGTGCATCAACAAAACATTGACAACCCTGGGCGAGCAATAAATCCTGACGACGAGGACCTAGGTGATGACGAGTTACTAAACCCTAGGCATGCTGCTGAGATCGCAACACCTGCCAATAGAAGAGATCATCAAGCTAGGTTTAGGCCTGAACGCCGAGTTATGCAACCAGCTTTCGACGATGATGATGATGATCTTGATGGAGCTGGAGCCACAGGAGCTATAATTCCTCCACCATTAGCGCCCGGAGCCAAGTTCAACATCACAAGCACCATGATTCAGTTATTGCAACTCAAGGGATTATTTGGTGGACTAGCAGGCGATGATCCGAATATACGTCTCATCAACTTTATTTCTACATGCAAGTCGTTTGACAATCCTGGTGTTGGTCAGAATGTAATTTGATTACGTCTATTTCCATTGTCTCTGTCTGGGGAGGCAACGCTATGGTTGAATGGGCTGACTCCTGATTCTATTACAAATTGGAGGCAATTGAGAGACGCTTTCCTAGAAAGATTCTTTCTGCCATCCAAAAGAGCACAATTGAGAGATGAAATCAGCAACTTCCGTCAGCTTCTAACTGAAGCCCTTCATGAAACATGGGAGAGGTTCAAGACAAAGCTAACGAGGTGCCCAAACCATCACATGACTAATGTTCACCTAATGGAGATATTATACAAAGCCTTGAATTCAATAACTAAACCAGTGGTGGATAATGCGGCTGGAGGATCTTGTATGGACCTCACCTTAGGTCAAGCAAGCAATATGCTAGATCGTATGACGAATAAAAGTAGAGCTTGGCATACCAGGGATTCTGAGGTAGCAAGCTCCACTTTATCTATTAGCATGACTGCAGACCAAAGGAGAAGAGAAGAAGAACGTGATTAAGATATGGTGCACATGAAAACACAAGTGGATCTTCTTACAAAGAATTTATTATCAGGGAAGACCGAAAAAGTAAAAGCTATTGCGTCAAAAGGAAGTGACGAATCTGATTCGGAAGAAGAGGCCAACTACTTGAACAATCAGGGGGGTTTTCGAGGTAATACCCAAGGAAACCAAGGTCGGAACTACTATGATAAATTTGAAAACAAGGACCAAGGTAGTTGGAAGAACAAGAATGAAAAGAGTGGTTTGTACGTTCCCCCTGGAAGACGTGACGCCACCACATCTAGTTCTTGAAATATGGAAGAGATGATGGCTAAACTATTGAAAGGAGTGGAAGCAACGAGCGCTGGAGTAACGGAGGTAATAAATGATTTGTCCTCTATGAAACAATTAGTTGATTCCCATTCCACTTCAATCAAGCAGATAGAGCAGCAATTGAGCCAACTTTCAGCAGCACTCAATCGAAGAGAGGTTGGCACTTTACCTAGCGACACTGTGCAAAACCCAAGGAATGATGGGTCATGCATGGCCATTACTACCCGAAGTGGTAAGGTGCTGGAAACTTCAGCAAAAGGCAAGCAAGTGGTTGACGAAGTAGTGGACATTGATGATAAGGCGAAAGAGGAAGATGCCGCAGCAGCTGAACCTGAAGTCCATAACGTCACCCCTCACGATTTGCAACCTAAAAAAGCTGAAAAACGGAAGCAAGAGGAGAAGAAAGTCGTAGAGAGAACAATTCCATACCCACCACCACCTTTTCCCCAAAGATTAATGAAGGTGGAGGATGATACAAAGTTCAGAAAATTCATGACTATGTTAAAGCAGCTAACCATTAATGTTCCATTGGTGGAGGCACTTGAACAAATACCTGGGTATGCGAAATTTATGAAGGATCTTTTAACAAAGAAGCGGGCAGCAATTTATGAGTTGAAAGATGATGTTCATCACTACAGCGCAATCGCTACCCGATCAATAGTTTAGAAGAAGGCTGACCCCGGCGCTTTCACTATTCCCTGCACCGTTGGATCTTTGAATTTTGCCAAGGCATTGTGTGATTTAGGAGCTAGCATTAATTTGATGCCACTATCTATCTATCTATAAAAATTTGGGGTTGGGTGATCCTACTCCAACCAATATGAGGCTCGTAATGGCGGATAGGTCGGTAAAATGACCTGTTGGTATTCTATGTGATGTATTGGTAAAGATTTCTTCATTCATCTTTCCGGCAGACTTTGTTATTTTGGATTGTGAGTCAGATTCAGAAGTTCCCATAATCTTGGGGCACCCTTTCCTTTCTACGGGAAGTGTGCTTATTGATTTGAGAGCTAATGAGCTTTCATTCCGAATAAATGACGAAGTAGTTCGCTTTGATGTGTGCAAAGCAATGAAGCAACCCAAAGAGCTGAACGTATTCTCGGTTGCTGATGTTTACTTTGATGATGAGGAATAATCACTTGACGAAGAGCAAATTATTGATGACCCATTGGCGATTGTGCTCATGAATAGAGAAAGTAAGGATGCTGAAAATTGCGAAGAAGCTATTTGTGCTCTATCAGGATTTGGGACATATCGCCATGCTCCCAAGAAGCTGGACCTTGATCTCAAAAATTGACCCACACCATCAGCTAAGCCATCTATTGATGAGCCACCCACGTTAGAATTGAAGGAGCTGCCTAGTCATTTAAAGTATGCATTCTTAGGAAGCGGAAACACACTTCCAGTTATTGTGGCAGCAAATTTGGGTGAGCAACAAGTTGCAGCTCTCATTGCTATTCTACGGAAGTATATAAGAGCCATTGGTTGGACCATTGCTGATATTATTGGTATTCTACCTGGGATTTGTACACACAAAATTCAACTTGAAGAAAAATACACACCCACCATTGAGCATCAAAGACGTCTCAATCCACCTATGCAAGAAGTGGTGAAGAAAGAAATCATCAAGTGGTTAGACGCAGGAGTTGTGTATCCAATATCTGACAGTACATGGGTAAGCCCGGTACAATGTGTTCCCAAGAAAGGAGGCATGACGGTGGTCGTGAATGAAAAGAATGAGCTTATTCCACTTAGGCCCATCACCGGATGGAGAGTATGCATGGACTATCGAAAGCTGAATTCTTGGACGCTCAAAGATCACTTTCCAATGCCATTTATGGACCAAATGCTTGATCGATTAGCGGGGAAAGGATGGTTTTGTTTTTTAGACGGTTATTCAGGCAATAATCAGATTTGTATTGCCCCCGAAGACCAAGAGAAGACAACATTCACATGTCCATATGGCACGTTTGCCTTCAAACATATGCCATTAGGCTATGTAACGCACCAGCCACCTTTCAGCGTTGTATGATGTCCATTTTTTCTGATATGGTTGAAGATACTTTGGAGGTATTCATGGAAGACTTTTCAGTTGTTGGCGAATCATTTGAAGCGTGCTTGGCAAACCTAAGTATGGCGTTGCAAAGATATGTAGAATTCAACCTAGTGCTGAATTGGGAAAAGTGCCACTTCATGGTAAAAGAAGGAATCGTTCTTGGGCATAAAATCTCCGAAAGAGGAATTGAGGTTGATCGAGAAAAAATTGAAGTCATCGAGAAGCTACCACCCCTAATTTCAGTGAAGGGAGTTCGTAGTTTCCTCGGTCATGCAGGTTTCTATCGGTGGTTCATCAAAGACTTCTCCAATATTGCGAGTCCATTGTGCAAACTCTTGGAGAAAGATGCAAAGTATGACTTCAATGAATATTGTTTGAAGGCATTCAAATGCCTCAAAAGAAAACTCATTGAAGCCCCTATCATGGTAGCACCAGATTGGTCTCTACCGTTCGAAGTCATGTGTGATGCTAGTGGGGTTGCTGTTGGCGCTGTACTTCGCCAGAGGAAGGAGAAATTATTTCATCCTATCTACTATGCTAGCAAGGTCCTAAACGAAGCCCAAAAGAACTATACTGTCATAGAACAAGAGCTCCTAGCAGTTGTGTATGCTTTTGAGAAGTTCCGGGCGTATCTGTTGGGAACCAAAGTGATCGTTCATACAGACCATACAACTCTGAGGTATCTAATGACAAAGAAGGATGCAAAACCAAGACTAATTCGATGGGTTTTGCTGCTACAAGAATTTGATTTTGAGGTTAAAGATAGAAGAGGTTGCGAGAACCAAGTGGCTGATCATCTATCTAGACTCGAAAACGAGCATGTGGCGCAGCCTGAAATCGAGATTGATGATGCATTCCCTGACGAGGAGATCTTAGCGATAATAATGGAAGGATTACCATGGTATGCTGACTTTGCATATTTTGTGGTGAGTAATGTGATACCTGCAAACATATCTTACTATCAAAAGAGGAAGTTTATGCATGATGTAAAACACTACTTTTGGGATGAGCCATATTTGTTTCGACGATGCGCGGATGGTGTTATTCGATGATGTATATCCAATGTAGAGGTTCCTACTATATTGGAAGCATGCCACACTTCCCAAGTTGGGGGACATCACGCAGGTAATCGGACAACAAGAAAGGTATTGCAAAGTGGATATTATTGGCCTTCAATATTGAGAGATGCCTACGACTTTGTTAGAAGATGCGACCAATGCCAAAGACAAGGTGCTATTTCGAAACACCATGAGATGCCCATGTCAAAAATCCTTGAAGTAGAGCTCTTTGACGTATGGGGTATTGATTTCATGGGTCCATTCATAAATTCGTTTGGAATGAAGTACATCCTAGTTGCTGTAGATTATGTCTCAAAATGGGTTGAAGCTGTAGCGTTGGCCGACAATGAGGGAAAACGTGTTGTAGCATTCTTAAAGAGAAGTATCTTCTCTCGCTTTGGAGTACCACGTACTATCATAAGCGATGGAGGATCTCACTTCTGCAACAAGCTATTCAAATCCGTGTTGGCAAAATATGGTGTCAAGCAACATAAGGTAGCCACGCCTTATCACCCACAAACTAGCGGACAGGTAGAGGTTTCCAACCGAGAGATCAAGCAAATCCTTGCTAAAACGGTAAATGCTAGTAGGACAGATTGGTCTCGGAAGTTGGACGATGCACTATGGGCTTATAGGACTGCATTCAAAACACCAATTGGCATGTCCCCGTACCAACTAGTTTATGGGAAGGCCTGTCACTTGCCCATTGAGCTTGACCATAATGCATTGTGGGCTTTGAAACGATTAAATTTGAACTGGGACGATGCAATGAATCTGAGATTGGAGCAACTGAACGAGATGGATGAATTCCGTCTACATGCTTATGAAAGATCGGATCTCTACAAGGAGCGGATGAAAAAGCATCATGATCAGTGGATTGTTCGACGAAACTTTCAAAAGGATGATTTGGTACTTCTCTTCAATTCCAGACTGAAGGTATTCCCAGGTAAGTTAAAGTCCAAGTGGTCAGGTCCATACAAAGTTAACCAAGTCTACTCGTCTGGAGTAGTTGAGCTAGAAGACACTAATGGTGTTGTCTTCAAGGTGAATGGTCAACGAGTAAAACCATATATCAGTCCTCTTGATTCGATAAATTATATGGCCATCACTTATCTCGACGAAGTCTAAGTACTCGAAATAGCCATGTTGTGCCGCGACAATAAATCAAGCGCTAGATGGGAGGCAACCCATCGTTTTTCATTTTTTTTTGTCTTATTACGTGTTTTCTTTTGATAAATAAAAATCCAAAAAGAAGAGTCGTGCCACGACCAAAACTAAGGCGCTTGATGGGAGGCAACCCATCGTTCTAATCGTCTTTGTTGTTTTTGAGTAAATGTAGGTGCAAAGAGGTGTAAAACGAGGAGGTCGGTTTCAAATTTTGATTTGGACGTATTGCATGTTAAAGGTGGTAAGTTAGGAATGAAGAAGCAAAAGGCTATGGATTGAGCATTGCTCATGAAAATATAGGACACGAACAAGGATAGGCCTAGGTAAAATTAGGCCACGAACAAGGCAAGGCCTATACTATGGCCTAAGGTCTCGGAATATAGTGTGCCATAGCATAGGCGCCACCCATGCCCAAGTATGCCATAGCATAGGCGCTGCCTATGCTAATGCCTTTTGTCTCTGAATCTCATATGCAAAGTGAAAGGCGCCACCTATGCCTAGGAATGCCATGGCATAGGCGCCGCCCATGCTAGACAATGCTTTGCAAAAGGCGCCGCCTATGCCAAGCATAGGCAAAGCTAAAGGCACCGCCTATGGTCACTTCTTGTCTCCGAATCCACTTTTAAATGGGTAAAAACCCGACCCAACCTTTTCCTATAAATATGAGACTTAGTCTTGAACAAAAAACACATTGGAAACCTAGCTTATGCGCCGCCTATAGCCTCCAAATCCTCTCAAAAATTTTCCTTTTACTCTAATTCTTCACAAGAACATCATCCAAAGGCATCAATCAAGTAAGTGCTTCTTTGTGCTTCATTTATTTTTCGTAAGTACTACATTACCATACCTACTATGAATTGTTAATTCTTGAAGAAATATTGGTGATGTGAATGTTTTTGAATTGTTGATACACAACCAAGTGAGTGAACATATACATTAGGATGATCTTAACTTGTTCCCAACTTGAATTTGATTTTGATGCATTGTCATACTCTTGCGGAATTGCTATAGTCATTAAAATTGCATAATCTTGTCACTTGCATACTTACATGTTGGAATGACTTGTTCATCGGAATAAGATTTATGGTTGCTTACCGACATAGGAGGTTGTGATTATTGTTAGATACCATACCTTGATTCAATCCCTATGTAGTAGTCTTGATATATCCAACATGAATGTATTGCCAAGATTACAAGAAGTGTGACTGCTCTGATTTTATTGTTGGAATATAGCACCTATAACGTATGTCGATGAAGTCTGAGTAATCGACCACTTTCACTTCACTAGTTTGTGCCAACAACTTAAGTATGGGGTGGTACCCCTATTGCTTGCTTATAGATTGTATCTATCGAGAGGATGCTAACATGAACACTATTTCAAGTCTCAGGTACAATGGCACCCAAAGCAAGACAAGGCAAAGATAAGGCTACCACTTCCCAAAAAGGTAAGAAAAGAGGCCGCAAAGAGCAAGGAGAATCATCCTCGATGCAATTACCATGCCGCATATTTGGAATAAAATGGGTTCTTAAGGAGGAAGCAAAGGAATGGTATAGGAACAACAAGGAAAGAAAATATGTTCATGTGGACTTGATAAACAAGGAAAGCCTAGCGAAGAAGGAGCCGCGCATGTTGGCCAAGATCATGGCATTACATCTTGATTTCATCTTCCGAGACATGGGAGAATGTAATCTCGATTTGACAAGAGAATTTTATGC
This sequence comes from Capsicum baccatum var. pendulum, assembly GCA_030864225.1. Taxonomy (NCBI): domain Eukaryota; kingdom Viridiplantae; phylum Streptophyta; class Magnoliopsida; order Solanales; family Solanaceae; genus Capsicum; species Capsicum baccatum. Next base: position 201,871,124 of record CM061553.1, read on the forward strand.
CAACTGGTCGCCGAAAATCACAGGCAGCGAGGTCAAGATTCGGGGCCAAGTTTTACAACTCAATGCGGATTTCTTCAACTCTTTTCTTGGCTTGCCTTCAGTCGATCCATCACCATTCAAAGAGCCGTATAGTAGACATCCATATAGAATAATCCGACACACACTCTGTGGAACTAGATCCATGGCAAGGTGGAGCACACATAAAGACACCGGACGACACAACACCTTCCCATATGCTCCTTTGAATAGGGAAGCAAGGATATGGTTGCGCATTGTCAACTCTTGCCTCATTCCAGGGACCCAGTACACCAAGATAACAAAAGATAGAGTGTGCCTGGTATACGCTTTGATGATGAATGTCCCTATCAACATCGGGGCAATCATTCGCTCCACAATGCGGAAAGCTAGGCTACACAAGCGGTCCCATTTCAGTTTCGGCAATCTGTTGACTGCAATCTTGAGGAAGGAAGACATCGAAGAGGAACCGGCTGATCATAAACTCCTACACAATCCAAAGAAGGTTGACCTCACAAAGGTCAAAGATGATGAATCAACACATGGCGTCAACCTTACTACGACAGAGAGAAATGCTCGAGATGAGAGTTTCTTTCGCCATCTTTATGGCATGATGCGGTTTACAATGATGAGCGGAGGTCGAGTTCTAACTGCTGCAGAGCTCCAACAGCTGGATCATGACTATCCAATGAATGTGCATGCAAGGGAGATGTGTGAAGTAGGTACATACTTTGAGGAACCTCTTGATGACGATGTGCCGACCGATGATGAGCGACAAATGCCAGACTCCGACGTGGAGGAGAATTCTAATGACGACGACTCCTATGATGATTCCGACGAAGGGGTATGACCCCCGACATAGAGGAGGAGTCCGACTGACCAGGTTCTTCGTATTTATTTTCCACTGAGGGTAGTGTCCTGTCTAAGTATGGGGTGGTGGTATTTGTATGCTATACTTCTCTATCCGCATTTGCATTTATGCTTGCTTTAGTTTTTTTGTTAGTTTTTTTCCGTTTATCATTTTTTTAGTAGTTAATTTTTTTTATTAAGCTTTGCATGAAATTATTCTAATAGGCAGCATGAGATTATGACAAGAATTTGTGCTAAAATCATGACTATTGAGACGTTTAGGCTCTAATTGTGACTCACTATGTGATATTGAGTGGTTCAATTCCTTCATCTGTTGGGGCAAGAGTCTATACTACTCCCAATAAAGTTGACCATGTGCCTTGTGTGAGTGAGATAATAGTATATTCTATGTTAGTGGCTGATGCTAGAACTTTCCTGGTATGTATGTAAAGAGAAAATAAAGAGTGTAAGTCTAGGAGATGATTTAGGCATTTCTTTGGCAACCTATACTTGTTTACCTTCTTTTTACCTACCCATGGAAATTATCCTAGCTAACCCCTTTTGAGCCTTTAGACTATTTTCTTTGACAACCTCATATGTAAGCCTAATCCATTTTTTTCAAGACCATAATTTGATCCAAATTCCTAAGTGCTTTAAAGTATAAAGTCATGTGACAAAATAAGAGGAAATTGGGTGAGTATGATGCTTTAGAATGTATTGGTGCTTGAATTTGTTATGAAAAAGAAAGTGCTATCATAAGAGGTATGTTATGAAAAGAAAAAGGAAAGGAAAACTAAAAAGTCAGTTATGTTCAAAATTGAAAAAAAAACAAAAGAGGAGAAAAAGGGTGGTAGAATAAAAGAACGTAGAAAGGTTGTTTGAAAGAAAAAGTGTTAAGGATACAATGTGATGTATTAAAGCGCTTAGGAACATAGTCACTATTTCTGGCCAAAATAGTCCTACCCGTCCCTTAGCCTACGTTACAACCATCAAAAGACCTATTTGATCCTAAGCTTAGCATTCTGACATTTAGTGGAGCATTACACTAAGGGCAAGCCTATGGACATCAGTTGCAGCATATGAATTCCTTGTGAGAGAGAGAGCAAGGATACTTTTATACCCATGTTTGAAAAATATGCTATACTTATGAGTGATTATGGGTAATATATTGTGAGACACACATGGTTGATGAGTTTTGGGTAGTTGTGTATGATTCTTTGTTCCTTAACTTTTGAATATGAGATGGCCACCATCACGAGTCTATGCTAGAGGTTAAATTGTTTATACTAATGATCGGAAAACTACTCTTTGTTGATAATTGTTGTGCTTGTCTTGACGAATATTTTGTGTTGTTATTGTGAAACCTTAAAGTGAATGCTTAGACGGACATGATATTTTGTTCGAGGACGAACAAAGCTTCAAGTGTGGGGTGTGGATGATAGGCGAATTTACACGCCTATAGTGCTATATTTTACCTATATTTTAGCTAATTTTTGAGAACAAATTATATAATTCATGCACTTTTAGTCCTTTTTCCTGTAATTGAGCTAACAAACGTGATTAGCAAGTTTTCAGGTATAAATGATGCAGAATTCAGCATTTTATGGATAACTTGACGCCAAAGAAAGCTTCACGAAAGAAGGAAGGGAAAGCTTACACGCCAAGGACCAAAAGTGGCGCATGGAAAATCTGTCCCGGGCAAAAACAACAATTCTGAAGACTTTGGGGGACTAGCAGTAATTTATTAGGATTAGGATAATGATACTTTAACCTAGTAGGATTGGGTTAAGTATTTTATTAGCTTAGTAGGATTAGGATATGGGTATTATAAATACCCTATTTTGCTAGAGATTTTAATAATTCTCATCTTACCTTACAATTCATTCACTACTACTTTTAATTCTTCCATTAATTCTACTTTTTATTCTTTTTCTATTCATCTATTTAATTCTTAATTTCCGCAACAAGAGAAACGTTACTTTGCTAGGAATTCACACCTAACGCCTACCACACTATTACTACACAAAATCTTTATTGTGGTATAATAACAATGTCAATTGTGATTTCCTTCGCATTCATGGGTAACTAAACTTCTCTGTTGTGGTTATGGAAGTCATATGAGATACTATCTATTGCTATGAGTTTGTGAGTTCGTGACACATATGCTGCTTATATCATTATTTTCTTCATCTTAATCTAAATTCTTTGTTGTTGCAAACGCATAGAATACGCCAGTATAGCATTAACTTGTTCGAAAGAAAAGTTATATGTCTAGAAAACAGATAATGTCAAGGTTATAGGGTCCTATCCCCTATTAAAAAGTTAGTGCCGTAACTGAATTAACATCTTGGAGAATTTGTACCGTTAGATACGCTTTAAGCTCGAAAGAGTTAAAGTGAAATAGTCCTTGTTGAGGTCGGAAGACACTTGGATTTACCATCGAATACAATTCTCTATAAGCACATGCATGTCTGAATTCCGCACACTCATAGCCAATAGAGACGTAAAACTCATAAGGTGGACATAACCCCAACTCCTCAATTCTCATTGTTTTACAACCTACTAAACATTCTTTCTTTTTACTTTACTATTTTCAGTTTTTACTTTAATAATTTGGTTACACTTTACAATCCCCCTTTTACGAGACTTGCACTAAAAGTCTAGTAATCTTTGCTTACTTGTTGACCAAGCTATTCCCTGAGGGATCGATACCCAACCCAGTTGGGTTCTATATTTGACTACGACCGCTTTACACTCTTACGAGAGCTGTAGATTGAGCGTTATCAGTATGCATATGAGGTAGGCTAAATACATGGGGTTCATATGCATGAACAATAATAATAACTTACTAACTATTATAAGCATGAGAATACATACATGAGATATAACAACTGACACTAATACTATGATAACATGATTACTGAATCTGAATATAATTGATAACATGAGTGACTGTATTTGACAATGTTAAATCTGATGGAACTATTTGAGTTTCATACTACATCTGAGTTGACTGTATCTGACAGTCCTAAAATCTGAAGAACTATCTGAGATCTATTACAAAGACTAATTGACTGTATCTGACAGTCCTGATTCTGTAACATAAAACTGTGGAAAGTAGTTATCTAATCAATATGCCCCTGATATGCAATTATGGATGAGTTGGGTTTCAATGTGTAACCCCAATTGGAAAGGTGTCAATACCACGCCACTGGTAAGGACAAACTGTGGTTGACCCTCATCTGATAGTGTCCCCTATACGAGAATGGTGGGGACTTTATCTGACAGTTCTTATCCACCTCATCAACCCTCATTGGACAGTGTTAATGTCTCAACCTATGTTGTCTACGTAGTTCTGGAATGCCAGTATAACTTCTAAGAATCACACCCTTATCTGATAGTATGTGTTCCCATCCTTGGATTCACACGGTGCTAATTCCTACTCCTATATGAATAAACACTGGACATGATTTACTAAAGTGAACATGCGCTGAGCTACTAAATTTTGTTGACTAATAAAATATTACTGATATGTGATAACTGAATGAGTTCATGAGATCATGGAAATTTCCTGAGTTGTAAGATCATCTGAAGTCTAAGGATTATAGCTTGACTGAGAGTATCGTGAAAACATGACATGGCTTTAGACACACAACTAATGTTTTGGGTATGAGTACCCCCAGGACTCAATGGAAGAACACTGACCAAGCATAACTTACTTGAACATATAACTAAAATCATAATCCATAATACATTTATAGAAGCATTTCATCAAAATATGTGATAGGTATAACTTGTACATACATGGGGATTTCATGGTATCATGCTAGTTAGGAACTTTTCCTTCTACTAGGAATTTAATCAAACATATTGTAGGCATGGTACATGTAAACTTTATTGTTCAATAATTAAAAATCATGGTTCAATTCTAATTTCATCATTCAAGGGTTTAGTCATAGGTTTGCATGAATCTATATTTATAATAATTTAACCCACATAGAATTTAAAACCCAACATAGAGTAGAATTCAATTTCTCATTTATCAATATGAACAAGAATAGCCCAATTATGAAATCATAAAGAAAATCCATAACTTGAAGTTGGAAAAGGGATTCTTGGACTTTATGGACGAAAGGAGTCCATCAATGAACACTATGCATACCTTAGTTCGTGATTTCGTGAAGATTGACGGTGAAACTTTCTTGAAATTGGATATTCTATGAAAATCCTAGCTTGTTATTGAGAGAAACTTAAACTAGTATATTTTGGGTGAAAAGTAGTTAATCACATGTTAAAGGGCTTAAATAGGGGTGGGAAGTTGACCCTTTAAACCCTGGATGCATCATTTAATTTTAGTACAATTTTCCCGAACTAAACCCCTGGCGTGATGCAGCGCTATTGCACTGTGTCACTGGAATTTGACAATTGGAAAACTGAGGGATGGAACGACGCGGAGCCATTGTGTTGCCCCTTCTTTTGTAACCTGAAATTTTGGTGCGACGCAGAGGAAATCACGCTAAGACACTGGAAAAGGACAATTATGAATTTGGGCCCTAGCGTAATGCACTATAATCGCAGACCCCTACTAGAATTTGCGAAATTCCATTTCCTATTGTGGAGCAGCGTACCACTGACTAATATGGTGATGTTTTACGATTGGAACTTAAAATAGTCGTAACTTCTAACCTAGTTATCGGATTTGGGCAAATATTTTATCGATGGAAAGCTTATTGAATTTTCCACATGACAAAAAGTGAAAATCAAGAAAATTCCTCATGGAATAAGCATCATTCAATTTAGAAGCTCATACTATAAATTCTTGAGATAAAATTAGCTTGGAAAAGTACAGGGTATTACATTTCGTTAGTCATTTTGGGAGGCATGTTCTATAAATAAAAAAGAGGAAATGGATTAGACTGGGAGTTTAACTTGAGCTTATCTCACTCGCACGACATAAATACTGAAAGAAGGGAAACTTTTTATAAAACATCTCATAGCCTCCTATCCATTAATGTGGCATGCTACACACTCATTTACAAGACTCTACTAGATGCGGCTTTCAGAATTCCTAGGACACTGTTGAACCTTATGCTCTGATACCAAGTTTATAATACCCCGAGTCTTTACCACAGATGCTACACAGTGCTTGCAACCTCGAAGGAACACAAGCTAACCCATTACTGATATCTGCTGTGACTACTGATACACTATACTATACTAAATATGGAAAATGGGCTGAAATGCCAAAAGGTTTAAATCTGTTAATATTGCTAAAGTGTATCAGCTGAAATAATATTTTGTAAAACTAGACACTATCTAAAACTAGTCTAAAAAGCCTCTAACTGAAACTGTCTGAAAGTGGAGTTGATGGGACCATACCCTAGCTAACTCTATCTACTAAAATAATGAAATAAAAGTATATCCTTGAATGATGAGGACTCACTACTAATCTGCTTCTGCTAGCTGAATCTAAATTTATCTATGCGCGGTCGAAAACCTAAGCATCCAAACCTATGATATGAGACATCATAGCGCAAAGAAAGAGTACGCATCAGTACATTGAATGTACTGGTATGCTAGATAAGGTAAGGATGAATACAAGGGTTCATATGTATGAATAATAACTTACTGTATGATATAAAGTAACTAATCATGAGAATACATGGATAACTGATACTGTTGTAAATACTGAGTATACACTAATGTGCATATAAATAAATACTGTGACTAAGGTTGTCTGAAGCTAAGTCCTAAATATTGATACTGATTAGCTGATATCTAAAGTTACTGATAATTGATTTACTAATACTGGTTGATTGTATCTGACAGTCCTGATTCTGTAGAACAGAATTGAGTTCTATTCTGAATACTAAGACTAAGACTGTGGGAGGTAATTATCTAATCGACATTCCCCAAATAAGATAACTGATCTGGGGTCCAACTTGTGACCCAGTTAATGGGTTTCCGTATCATGGCATGGGTAAAGACATTGAAGAGTTACCCTCATCTGGAAAGTACTTAAATAAAAATGGTTGACCCCTTATCTGGTAGGTTAAAACATCTCCTCAACCCTCAAATGGTAGGTTTGATATCTTAACCTATGCTGGCTACATAGTTCTAGAACGCAAGGATTGCATCTAAGGATCACACCCTCTACTGGCAGGTGAGCCCCTATCATTGGGTTCACTCGGTGCTGAATCCTACTCCTAAATAAAAGACACTGATACTTAGTTTACTGAGTTTTCCTGTGTTCTCTAATTGACAGAGTTCTGTAACTGACTGGATTCTACTGATTCTGACATAATTAATACTATTTTGTAACTGAAACTTGCTCTGGTACACAACTAAATTGTCGAGTATTAAATATCCCAGCACTAGATAGAATTAAAAATAAAGTGTAGCATGATCTTGAGATACACAACAACGTACACTTGTCCATACTTCATTCATAAAGGCATTTCACCAAACACTTGTAGGGCATAATCTTTTACATGATTGGGATCACATAATGACATGTCAAGATTTCACTATCTACTTCACATAGGCATTTTAGCAAACACTTGGGGAGCATGCTTAGGTTATACAATAATCAAAACATATAGTAATCATGGCTACATCAATCAACTTGCAAATTGAAGGGTTTATCATGAAGATCATGTAATTCAACACATGCAATGATTGATTTCATAAAAACATGTAATTAAATCATGAACTAAAACCCAACAATAACATGAACATGAATTCAATTCAATTCAAGCATGGAAGTTTATAATTCAACCATCTTGTAGTTTGAAAATGGATTTGTGGACTCAATGGGTGAAACAAAACCATAGAAGAACACCTAATATACCTTAATTTGTGAGTTTCTTGAAGTTCTTGGTGAATCCTTTGAGATTCCTCTTAGTTTCTTGAAGTTAGGGTTTATAGTTTTGAGAGAGAAGGGTTTTAATTTGAGGATAAATTGAGTGAGTAATGATTTAAAAAATTTCTAGGGATTAAATCCTGTATCTGGGTGTGTTAAAATTATGGGAAAAGACTATTTTAACCTTGGACAAAACATTTAATTTCTGTCAAAATTTTCCACAATAGGCACCTGGCGCGACGTGGAGCTATCACGTTGTGTCTCTAGAAATTGCCAACTGCGAAAGTGCATAGTGGCGCAATGGGTAGTATCACATTAACACTTTGGTTGGGACCTGGAAGTTCACCACGAGGTGGTGGAATCACGTTTGTAGACTAAAAATTTACAAATATGAAAATAATCTATGGAGCGATGCGTCGATATTGTGGTACTTCACTGAAAACTGACAATTGCCATTTTGACACACTCCACGATGTGCTACTTGCCTGAATGACGGTGTTTAATGACTGAAATTTAAAATAGCCATAACTTCTTACCTAGTTATCGGATTTAGGCGAATTTTATATCATTGGAAAGCTACTTTAATTTCCTACGTATCGCAGGCTCTAAAATGAAAAATACTGAGATTTTCAAAAAATTTATACTGGATAACTCATGAATTGAGTGTTAAGTTAAGCTTGAGAAATACAGGGTATTACAGTTGACCCTAGTTGCATATATTTGCGAAATTTCCTTAGTTGTTGTAGATAAGTTAAGAGTAGATCTCAAAAAAGACCTTGAACTTAGGACTATTTTGGTTTGTCAAATATCTAAGGATTGATTTAAATACCATAGCCTAGTCTGGGGTAGAAATTGACTTAGAATGTATTTTCGGGATTTGATGTGGGCTTGTTGACCCACCTTAAGGAAAGATTGAGTATTAGTTACCTTGGACCCTTACGTTTAGTAATAGACTAGAAAGTGACCTTTTGAGGCAATATTGATGATTCTTGGTACTTATTGGTTATGTGGAATGGAAGAATAATGCCCAAGTGATTATGCCCTTGTATGCCTTGTTGGCTAAAGATTGTGTCAAACTATAAATTATGTTATTGTGCTTATCTAATGTTTGGGATAATGAACATGCTATTTAATGAGACCTTGACTATAATATGGCTTAAACACAAAAATGATGTTATTGACCATGATATGAACAAACTATTTATTATGTTATGCTTTAGCCATCGTTTATACTAATGAAAAATTATCTTTAGGTCAATAGTAGGCCAACGAATATGTAACTAATGACCTATTATTATTTATATCACTTATGGTTATGCCCACGGTCTAAATGACTACATTATACATTATGGTGATTGCATTAGAAGTGATGCATATAATTGTGGACCAAATTACTATAATATGATGTGTGGTTATGGATTATGCTATTAATTGAGCCCAAGACTATGTTATTATGTGGACCATTGACTAGACTACTATTTTAGGACTTGGGCTATGATATTACTCATTTTATACTTTGTATAGTAATCAAACTAGTTATTATGGTAGAAAGCCTTCTTGTCACTAATATTATGAGTCATGATACTTACGGTTCAAAAAGGTATATTTATTGACTACATGAAAAGCTATGCTACTAACTATGTTGGACCCATAAATGTTTCTAATATTTATGCTATATATATGCATATATTTATGGATAAATTTTCCTTGACGACTAATGATGGGAAATAACGGTATACTTCTCCTTACTTCTCTTTTACTTTAGCCCTCTTTGGGCTGGTCATTTAGTTTAGCTCTTGTGAGGCTTGCATTTTACTTTATCCCTTGTGGGAATTTTCATTTTCTTACTTATTATTTACTTAAGCTCTTGTGGGACTTTTTATTTATTATATATTGATATGATGATGATACCCGGCAAGGCCGAAGGATATTAAAATGACATTATGATACCTGATAAGGTCAGAGGATATATTGATGTGATGATGATTTTTGAAAAGGCCAAAGAATATTATGATGATATTATAATACCCGGCAAGACTATAGGATATATTGATATGATGAGAATGCCAGGAAAGGCCGGAGGATATTATGATAATATGGTGATATCGACAAATCAGAGGATATTTTGATGATATAATGATACCCAAAAAGGATGGAGGGTACGATGATGATATTATTATACCAGACAAGGTTGGAGAATATGTTGATTATATTATGATACTCGTTCAGTGGAAGGATATGTTGATGTTATAATGATACTCGAATTAAATTCGGCTAGCCCTATGTATGGAAATTATATTTTTATTTATGTTCTTATGTAGTTGGATATAATATTGTTATTAGAGGTATTGATTATAGACTTCTAATGAGTTAAGGTATAAAGTGGTATAGTTGTTGATTTAATGATGAAAAATGGCTTAGTGGTGGATATTACTTAAGTGACTAGTAGATTTGTGAACCTTAGTTATAAAAAGGACTAGTGGCATTGATGGCTATTAATAGGGATGATTAACTTATTATGGTGGTTAGTGATTATGAGCTTAGTGATAATGATAATTAGTTGCTATTGATGACTAAGTTTATGATGCTGATTAGCTGCTAAGCAAGGATTTATGGATTAATGATGCTAATTAATAAAAGATGTTAGTTGATAGAGGAATAGTGAATAAGTGGTGATTAACGGTCATATGATGAATGTCTACTAGTGGAATTATGATGGATAGAAATAAATATTGGTTTATTATTAAAGATGGTCTTATGATGAATTTTGACTAGATTCTTGATATTTGGTAGTTAATGAATAATGGTTTGTCATTGACCCTTGAATAGTGATTAGGTGATGAATAAGGGATCGAAAATAATTAGGGGTTATATGATGACTAGTGAGAAATTAGCTTAGTAATAAGTGTTGGCTAGCCAATAATGTGTTAATATGTTGTAGTGATGAGATGGGTTCCTATATGGTGGTATGGTTACAGTTATAAGTATATTGGTATATATGTTATTCAATTATGATTTTTGGTAATGATTATGAATATCAAAAAATGTCTGTTCAGTGAAAATTGTGGAAAACTATAGATAATGAAAAAGTTATATATATATATATATATATATATATATAATTATATATATTCCTTATACATGAAGATATAGATATGCGTTGATTCCTTATGTCATATTATGATTTTGATAATTCATGCTTGTTATATACAATAATATTGGCATGTGTTGATGCCTTATGTTATACTGTTATTTCAAATTACTTACTTATTATATATAATGACGATGGAGATGATTCAGGTTTGATTTTGTACCTGACTTATTAAGATTATCTTACACTATATCATTATTATATCATGATTTGGCTTAGTCGGTCGATGGTGCCTACTATGTACCCATTGTTTTGGCACTCATACTACACTTCTGTACCTTTTGGTGCTGATTCAAGTATTAGTTATTACCTTCGATCGTTGTTCGTGCAATGATCAATTTTTTGAAATAGGTTGTCTTATAGTTGGAGTCACCTAATTTCCTTCCATCTCTTGCATTAAGTCTTTTGCATTCGAGATAGTTGTATTAGCTATACTAGAGTTTGAATTGTTTTGACAATATTTGTTGCTCTTGTACTAGCTCTACCAAGTTTTGTGATTGGTATCTCATTTGACTCTTATTTCATCTAGAACCCTTATGTTAATAATTAATTTTCTTGAATTTTGCCTATGCTAGCCCTTTCTTACTAGATTAACCCATTGTATTAGCTCTGGGTTATGGTATTGGCTTACCTATAGGTAAGAATTGGTAGGGTGCCATCATGACTTATACATTGGGTTGTAACAACTTGAGACCCATTAGATCCAAATCTCAGCTCACCTTAATCCTAGATAAAAATAAGGGCTCCTAAGTAACATTATGTCAAATCCCAAAATTTGATGCTTACTGTACGTATATTATCACTAGGAGAGGAATGACGCTTAGTGGTGAGGTAGTGGATCTTGATGATGGGCCTAATTATAAGATGGTTAAAGAAAAAACATGTGTAAAGATAAAATGTTTGACAAGTCGAATGAAGAAGTTCATATTACCAAAGAGCCAAACATTGAAAAATTGAGAGAAATTGAAAATATGGTTGAGAATGAAGTAAAAAATAAAGTTTCCAATGACAATGTCTCAAAGCCAAAAAAATACTAATTTCTTCTAAGCCAACAATCAAGATACCTCCTCCAGTCTTACTAGGACTCAAGAAGAAGGAGGACGGTGCTGAATTTAACAAGTTTCTCTTTAAGTCAAAACATTTATCCATAAATATCCATTGGTATAGGTCTTTATATAATTCCCATCTACCCAAGTATACGAACGACTTGGTAACCAAAAATAGAACAATGGATTTTGAAATAAAGTATCGCACAATTGTAGTGTAATAATTAAGAAGATAGTGTAGAAAGAAGATCCAGAGAAGTTTAGAATTCCTTATACTGTTTGTGTTTATCAATTTATTAAATTCTTGTGTGATCTAGGGGTGAGAAAAAAATTGCTATTTCATTGTCCATTTTAATAAAGTTGGGCTTTAAAACTCCCAAAGTCGCCATTATGAGTCTTTTAATGCCGGACTGATCCATAAAGAGATAAGTGAGAGTCCTCTATGACATGCTTGTATGAGTTAACCAATTCCAACTCACCATTGATTTTATTATTCTAGATTGTAAGATCAACTATAAGGTCCCCATTATTCTTGATAGACCCTTCTTGGCTCCCGATAGACCTCTTATTAATCTGGAGTACACTACATTGAAATTTTAGGTCAATGGTCATAAAATCGCCATTAATGTATGCAAGTCAGTTAAACAACATTGAGATTTGAAAGTGATTTCAGTTATTGACATTACTGATGATGAGGTTACCAATACATTAGAGGTAGATCTTATAATTGAGCCATTACTGGCAATCTTCTAGAACTATGGAGTGAACATGTTGAAGAATATGATTAGGTTGTACCTTATTTGACCAGCCTTGGTTTATATAATAACTTGCACAAGATTGACCTTTCTCTAAAGAATTGGGAGAGTCCTCATACCAAACCATTAATGAAGGAGAGCCACAACTTGAACAAGAGCCATTCCCTTCTCACATTTGCTATGTATTTTTATGGAAAGACAACAACTTGCTGTCATTATAACATTAGATTTGTTGTTATGGCAAGTCGAGATTTGAAAGTAGTATTGAAGAAATGTTAAGGGCTATTGGGTGGACTATCATTATAAAAATTCCTCCCAGCATTTGCACTCATAAAATCAAGTTGGATCCCGAATGTGTGCCAAGGGTAGAACATTAAACTAATTTGAATCCTCTAATAAAAGAGTTTCTTAAGAAGGATATCATTAAATAGATTGATCCAAGCATGGTGTATCTAATCTAGGGTAACACTTGGGTGATCCTAATTAATGCATCTCTAAGAAGGATGGAATCACAGTGGTTCATATAAGAATAATTCATTTATCCCTATTCGGCTAATTATGGGTTGAAGAGTATGCATGTATTACCAAATATTCAATTCATGAATGGAAAAATCATTCCCCTATGCCTTTCATGGATCAAATCTTAGATTATTTAGAGTAGTGTGGATGGTATTGTTTTCTTGATACATAAAAAAATCTATAGCCCTCAAAGATCAAGAGAAGACCACGTTCAAATTCATTCCTTTTGGGATATGTTATGTTCCTACCACCTTTCTATAATGCCCCAATTTTCCAAACATGAATGCTACAAGGTGCTCATGACCCTGAAGGACTACAAGCTAACCCATGATTGATATCTATACCTATACACTGCATAATATAAAAATATAAATGCAGAAAGCTGGCAAAAACTTGTCATAAGGTTCAAAACATCTAAAAATACTCAGAACTAAAAACTGAATACTAATTCATTTGTCTGAAAAGACTCTAATTGTCTGAACTATGGAGTTGATGGGACATGTACCCAACTAACTCCATCTATTGAAAATAATCTGAGTCTAATGAGATAGTAAAAAATAAGGATCATCCTTGAATGAAGAGGACTCACTGCTACGTCTACTACTGCTGAATGGGTCTAGACTACTAAGAGTGCTCTGGGGCTTATTCTTATTAACCTATGGAATCAAATAAAACACCATAGCACAAATGCGTCAGTACGGGAATGTACTTAGTATGTAAACGAGGTAAGGCTAAATGCAAGGGCTTATGCATGAACAATAAATAACTGAATGATATATAAGAGCTAGATTAGCATACATAGAGAATCTGTAACTACTTAACATACTGTACATAATGTGACTGAGAATATTGGGACTAAATCTGATAACTTATACTAAATATACCATCAATCTAAGGTTTCTAAACATATTGAGATTATATGTATCTGAAGCTACTGAAACTGATATCTATACTTATTAATACTGATAAATTGGATGACTGAGAGTATTGATAACTAATATTAACTGGCTAAATCTAAGATCAAACCTATCTAGCGGGATGATCTCTAAATGTTCTAATAATGATTAAGATTGACTAGGCTTAAGATTAGGCCTAACTAATGGGTGATCTCTAGAACTGATATTAAAAATAGTCAACTGAATGTAAGACCGAGATCAAGCGTATCTGACAGGAGACCTCTGTAGGTACTGATATTGAATAACTTTATGTAAGACCAAGTCTATCTAGCTGGTGGTCTATGAATCTATGGAACTATCTGAGTTCCTCACTGAGATTGATGACTATATCTGACAGTCCTCATTTTTGAGTCCTACTCTGAAGACTTGTACTAAAACTGTAACTGTGGGAGTTCTTACTTAACCGACAAGCCCCAAATCTGAACTAGTAGGGTCAAACTTTTAAACCTGGCTAGAAGGGTATAAATACCATGCCACGGGTAGAGACCTCTGCTATGGTCAAGCCTCTCTGACTGGTGACCCTAAACAACAAGTCAAGCTTAAGGCAATATAATAGTCAAGTCAAGACTTAATCTAACGGGTGACTCCTGGTCCTGCGCTGGCTATGCAGTCTTGGAGTACAACGATTACTGCTAACGACTCTACCTCTCTAATGGGGAAGCCGTCATCCCCATACTCGCTTGGTGCTAGTTCCTACTCTTAACTGAAAGACTTTGAACAGATTCTTAACTGAACTAAAAATAAGCTGAATCTGTTATTATTCATATTTCTTGACTGATCTGACTAGGTTCACTTAGTTTCATTATTTGGCAGAATACTACTGAGTCTAATATTTGACTGAATGATACTAAGTTCTGAATTCTATAACTAACTGAGTTCTATGGATCATATTACAACTGAAATTATCTTAAGACTGACTCAGCTGTAGGCACACACCAATATTTTTTCCCAGGACTTGATAGAAGGAAACGACAAAACATGACTTTTTGAATTCATGACTAACATCAACATCATAGCATGTATTCAAGTATACATATTTGAGGACTTCATACTAATATATAGGGATATTAATGGTGTTAGACTTGTAATAAATGAGCAAAAATTGAGAAATACAACATAAGTAGTAGCAATAACTACTTTCATGACTAAATGATGGTTAAAATGGCCATGCCTCAGGTTCTGGCCTCCTCTTACACAGTCATCTATCGCTTAAGAAACCTTCAATAAAGAAGGTAAGAAATCTACTTTAGTGACTGGGGAAACATCATCTAACCTCTAAAGTGATGCAAGTTACTACCACAAAGTGGTCATTAGCTGCTAAACCAGCTATACCAAATACAACAAGCGTTAACAAATTTGCTAAGTTGCTAATCAACCCCTCAGGATTCGTTTCCAGTCCTACGAACATAAGTAAAATATGATACCCTATCAAATTTAACATTCTAAACTCAATGGAGCCATACAAATTTCCATCTGAGGTTATTTAATAAAACTTAAGTTCCACACCAAAGGGCTATTTTAATAAAAATTCACCCAATAGCACAGAATGAGTTCAAAAATAAAACACCCTGGGGTTTTTATCCTTGAAAAATTCCTGAGTCTTAGGCCCACTTTCCAACCTATGACTCTCCCTACGAGTAGTGAGGTGTCTTGATGGGTCATAGAACCCCAATCGTAGGGTGCCCAATGAAGATTTCCTAAGTTACTACCTTTGTTATAATAAGGTGGCCATAAGTTTTAAATACTCTATACGAGCTATATAGTCTAAATCGTAGGCTAATTAGTGTTGTTTCTCAAGTGTTTTGTCCATATTATGACTAGGCATTACAAGTTGTAAGAGTTAATACGAGTCATAATGTGCCTTTTATAAGGTAACCAGTGTAGGGCCTTGATATTTCTACCTTGACTACGACTCTTGTTGATTAGTCGTAATGAGACCTCATGAGGTGTAGGGTTACCCATAGTCACTAGCAATAAGTTTTTATTATTTTATTAAGAGTACTTTGGATATTTCCCCTTTTACCCAATAATAACCCACTAGTTAAGACCTCTTTATAGTATCATTATCACTCTAAAACAAATCAAAATAACCTTTTAAAGTCTCTCAATTTCTCTCAAGAAAAAATACTAGGGTTTTTAAGTTATTGGTATCTAAGGGATCAAGGTTTTATTTCTCTCCATAATTCTCTGTACTTTTAGGCATGTTACTCTTTCCCAAATATTGTTTTGTTAAAGAATGTATTTTAAAGTGTTATTCAAGTGGTTTTGATGTTGGTCTTGGAACATGGAATGAGGGTTTTTAATATTTTTTTTTGAATAATGCTTCCTATGGTTTACATATAATTATTCATGTTTTATTCATGGTTTTGAACTTGTGGGGTGAATGGGCATGGTGACTAAACTATGGGATTTTGATTTCCTCTAGTTTTTATGAATATTGACAATTGAATTGGTAATACCCCTAACCCAATCTTTTGAAATTTTTTGTACGTATGATTGCAATTGGATTGAAATACTTTTGAAAAAATTGCATGATATAAAGAGGTTGTTAAAATATGATTGTTTGATTTAATAAACAAAGGGGGTTGGTGTTCTCCCCCCACCCTGTACTATTAACAAAGGAAGTTATTTTCCCTAAGTGAATGGAATTGTAGTGGCATGATGGTATTACCTTACTAGTCTTTTATATATGAGTGGGAGGTTTAAGTCCCCCATGATACACATCTACAAATGATTATTCTCTATTTTGTTCATCTATACACATTGGAGCCTTTTTAGCTTAGGAAGATCTGGACCTATATAGTCTGTGGGTTCTTTCTTATAACATTTGATCTACATATTCCAGGATAATATTTTAAGGTTCATGCTAAGACTTATTCTCTATCCCAGAATTTTATATAAGTATATATATATATATATACATGCATATATATGAACATGTACATTGAGTTGAATTGGATTTTGAATCATCATTTCTTTATCCTTATCCTTGAGTTAAATGCTAGTGCTCAATCCACTAATCATCTCTGGATGTTTTATGCCTATGTGATGCAGGAATACGAGACACTTCTACTTCTTTATGCAGTGATAGAAGTTTCTGATTGTTAGCAGTCAACTGAAGTAGCGAGTATCTTTTTTTAGAAAGGCTGTTACGTCTTGGTTTATCTTTTATAATAGACTTTTTATTTGGACTTATTTTGTCTTTCATCAGAGTCATGTCCCTCTATTAGTTTGATTCAATTTTCTCATAGAGGTTTTCTGGACTACTCTAGACTGGATATTGGTCATTGATATATGTTAAACTTCTTGAGTTTTGAATTTTCTATCTTGTTATATCTTTAGAATTTAGACATTATTAGTTTTTGTGTTTGATATGACTAGGCAAAACAGGTGGTGTTTGGTACATGAAGGACTTGGGATGCCCGTTAAGGCCAAGCCTTGGTTCAGGTCATGACAAAGATAGTATTAGAGCCTAGGTTCATGTTCAATTAGGTGCCCCCAAATTTGTGCCAAGTAGAGTGTCTTTTATGGGTGTGTGATGACCCACACTTTTAAAGGAGAGGGTACAAAACATTTGGAAATATTTTTCTTTCTTGTTGTTCTATTTTGGGTTGTAGAGTCTAATCCTTGAATCTCTGTTAATTCCCATTTATTTACCTTTCAGATCATGCCTCCCAAAATATCTAATGCTCGTAGAAAGTCCTCTTTCCAATTTGAGAAAAATATGGACAAAACTTATCCTGCTTATAAGGTAAAGGCCCAGTATAGGTGTCCTTCTCCTAAATTCACTCATGGTGTTTCACTGGTTCCCTCTAGCCGCTTTTAGAAACCTTAAGCCAATGTGCCTAATGCTGATTTTTGCCAATCGATCCATTTTCTTACCCAGTTGGTGGCCTATAAAACTGATTGCTTCTATTTCCCCATCTTCTCAGGTCACTGGAGTTGACCAATTTATGGGATTGGGCCATTCAAATTTTACTGGCTCTTGGCTTAAGGAGGATCCTTAAGGATTCATAGATGAAATGGAAAAGATCTTTTGAGTGATGCATGCTACTGATGTAGCGGGTATGGAGTTCGCTACTTATAAGTTGAAGGATGTAGCGTATCAATGGTATGAGGAATGTGGTTAGTCTAGGGGTGATGATACAAAGTTGGCATTATCTGATAATTTCTCTAGTAAATTTTTTGATTGCTTATTTCCTTTGGAGTTGAAGGAGGCAAAAGCTGAAGAGTTCATGAATTTGAAGCAAGGTAGTATGATGTTGAAGGAATATGCCTTGAAATTTCATTAGTTACCTTATTATTCTCTAGAGTTGGTGTCATCTACAAGGGCGAGGATGAGAAAGTTTTCTTCAGGCTTGTCCCATGATTTGGTTTTATAGTCCAGGGCCACCTTATTAAACAAAGATATTGATATTTCCACACTGGTGGTGTATATACAATAGGTTGAGGAGGAAAAAAAAAAGCAAACAAAGATAGGGGAAAGGTAATGTAAGAAATTCAGGTATTCTGAACAGGGTAGAGGTCAAAAGCATAGTAGTAGAGATAGTAACCAGTGGCCTAAAAAGAATTGGACAAGTTCTAACTCTTACTCAAAAACTAGTACTCCTCATCCAAAGACATTTGGTGATTGTTATTTCTAGGCTGACTGTGGGTTTAAGGCAAAAGGTGCCTAGACTCAGGCTGGTGGAGCCCAATTATCTCTATCCTATCTTCATTGCTCGTTCAATAGTTAATTATATCATGTTCAATGTGATAAAGGGAGGAATCAGTGTTTTAGATTTGGTTAGATCGGTCACATACAACAGGATGGTCCTTCCAACGTTGCTTCTAGGACTGACAAGGTCTCATTTGCCACTTCATCAACTCTTTTTCCAAAGAGTGCTACTTCTATTTCTGGTGCTGGCACTAACTGAAATCGCCTGTATACTCTTGTTACCCGCCAGTAATCTGAGGCATCTCCTGATATTGACACTAGTGTGTTGCAACTCTTTTCTTGTGATGTGTATTTCTTTCTTGATCTAGGGTCTACTCTTTCTTACGTGACCCTATAATAGGATAATTATTTTGATTTTGGACCTAAGTATATTTCTTACCCCTTTTCTGTTTCTACCTTAATTGGTGACTTTATTATGATGAGAGAGTGTACAGGGGTTGTGTGGTATCTATCTTTGGTAGATTTTATAGAGTTAGATATTATGGACTTCGATATCATATTGGGATGGATTAGCTTCACTCGTTCTATGCCTCTTTTGGTTGTAGGACCCAAAGGGTCAGTTTTTAATTCTCGAATAAACTGCTGATTGAGAGAGAAGGTAGTTCCCTATTTCATAAGGGAAGGCTTATTTCATATCTTAGAGCCCAAAAATTGATTTTCAAGGGGCATCTATATCATCTAATTCGATTTAAGGATTGTAGTTTTGAAGGTCCTTCTTTATAGTCTGTCCACATAGTTAATGAATTTCCTGAGGTCTTACATGATAATTTCTTAGTATTTCTCCCGATAGGGAAATTGATTTTGGGATTGACCTTCTTTCATATACTCTTCCTATTTATGTTCCTTCTTGCAAAATAGCTCTGGTTAAGTTGAAAGAACTTAAGAGGTAGTTGAAAGATTTTCTTTACAAAGGTTTTATTCTCCCTAGTGTTTCCCTATAGGGTACTCCTGTTCTTTTTGTGCTTAAAAAGGATGGGTCCCTTAGTATGTGTATAGAATACTGCAGTTGAATGAGGCGACCATAAAGAATAATTATCCTCTTCCTAGAATTGATGATGTCTTTGACCGACTTCTGGGTGCTAGATGTTTTTCTAAGATTTATACTCGGTCGAGTTATCATAAGCTGAATATTAGGTAGGTGGATATCCCTAAGACTGCTTTCCAAACCCGATATGGTTATTTTGAGTTTATGGTGATTTCCTTACATTTGAGAAATGCTCCAGTGATATTTATAGATCTTATAAATCAGGTATTCCATCAGTTTCTTAACGTGCTCATCGTTGTGTTCATTGATGATATTCTGGTATATTTAAAAAGTGAGGAGGATCATTCCAATAACCTCCATATAGAGTTTCAGACTCTTAATGATCAATGGTTATATGCTAAGTTTTCTAGGTATGAGTTTTGGTTGAATGTTATTACTTTTTTGGGTCGTGTCGTTTCTATTAATGGTATCCTAATGGTTCCATAAAAGCATGCGGTGTTTAAAAAGTTGCCTAGACCCATGAATCCAACTAATATTTAGAACTTCTTGGGTTTGGCTTAGTATTATAAAAGGTTTGTGGAGATTTTCTCTTTTATTTCTGCCCCATTGACTTTGTTGACTAAAAAAAGTTAATGTTCCTATGGTTCGATGCTTGTAAGGATAGTTTTGAGATGTTGAAAGATAAGTTGACTTTGGCTCTAGTTTTGATCCTACTCCAGGGTACTAATCTTTCTTTGTATATTATGATATGTCCCGTGTAGGACTTGGTTGTGTTTTGATGCAGCATGGCAGGGTGGTGGCATATACTTCTAGACAACCTAAGGTACATGATAAAAGCTATCCAACTCATGACTTAGAGTTGTTGGTTGTGGTTTTCTCTTTGAAGATTTGGCACCATTACTTGTATGTAATTTATGTGGATAAATATGTTCTAATCACATGATCCTGTAGTACGTGTTCACTGAAGAAGAGTTGAATCTCAGACAAATGAGATGGCTTGAGTTGATCAAGGACTATGATATAAGTCTTCACTATCATCTAGGTAAATATAATGTGGTTGTAGATGCTCTTAGAAGTTTATCTGTGGGGAGCTTATCTCATGTTGATGAGGAGAAGTGAGGTTTAGTGAAGGATATTCATCAGTTGTCTAATCTTAGGGTTCCTTTTTTAGACTTTGAGAATTGAGGTATGAGTTTTCAAGAGGTGGTGAAATAATTTCTCAGTGATGAGGTAAAGGAGAATCAAGTTTTAGATCCTACCTTGATACTAGTTAAGGGTGAGGTTGATCAACAAAAATTCTTGGATTTTGAGATTGGTGGTGATGGCATCCTGATATACGAAGGTATATTATGCATTCCCAATGTGATGGTTTACGGGGAAGGAGTTTGGTTGAGGCTTATGAGTTGAGGTATGTTGTTCATCCTGGTTCGATAAAGATGTATCATGACTTGAAAGAGATGGATAAGATGAGAGAACCATTCAAATTATGGAGGATATGCTAATATCTTGTGTGATAGACTTTGGTGGTAGTTGGGTTAATCATTTTCTTGTCATAGAGTTCGCATATAATAATAGCTATAATTCTAGTAGTGTGATGGCTCCTTTTAAGGTGCTCTATGATAGGAGGTGCAGGTCTCCTATTAGGTGGTTTGAGGTTTTTGAGAATAACTTTTATGTTCCCAATTTGGTTCGTCAAGCAATGGAAAAGGTGAAGGTGATTCAGGATAGGCTTAAGACTGCAAAAAGTTGCCAAAAGTTCTATGTGGACGTGAGATGAAGGGAGTTTGAATTTGAAGTTAGGAATTTAGTATTCTTGAAGGTATCTCCCATTAAGGGAGTGATGCGGTTTGGAAAAAAGGATGCTCAGTCCCCTATACGTGAGTCCGTATTTGGTTTTGAAGAGAGTGGGTAATGAGGATTATGAATTCGATTTACCTTCTAGTTTGGGTTCTATTCATCCAGCTTCTATGTTTTAATGTTGAAGAAATGCGTGGGTGATCCTTGGTTATTCCTTAGGAGAGCGTGGGTATTTTATATTCTTTGTCTTACGAGGAAATCTATTGAGATCTTAGATCGGCAAATCTGTTGATCGCAGACTAAAGATATGGCTTTGGTGAAGGTTCTATGGATGAACTAAGAGTTTGAAGAAGCTACTTGGGAAGCTGAAGAGGACATAAAGTCCAATTACCATTCTTATTTCTTGCATGTGATAATAGTGCTTAAGGTATATGTTTCCTTTATATATTTGTTTGTTTTTCTTTATTAATGGTAAGTATGGTGGTGTTCTATGTTAAATCGTGCTAATGGATGCCTTAACTCATCATTTGAGGATGAATGATTCTATGTGGGGGATAATAAAACACCCCAAATTTTCGATCCTTGAAAAGTTTTGAGCCTTAGGCTCACTGTCCAATCTATGACTCACCATATGAGTCGCAAGGTGTCTTGACCGATCATAGGACCCAAATCGTAGGGTGCCTAGTCAAGATTTCCTAAGTTACTGCCTTGGTTATGACTTAGTGTCCACGAGTCATAAAGTTTCTATACGAGTCGTATAGTCTAAATCATAGGCTAACCAGTGTTGTATCCCAAGTGTTTTGTCCTGATTACGACTAGGTTTTGCGAGTTGTATAGACTCAATATGAATCATAATATGCCTTTTATAAGGTAACCAGTTTAGGGACTTCATGTTTCTTCCTTGACCATGACTCATGGCAATGAGTCGAACGACTCCTCAGGAGTCGTAGGGTGACCCATATTCAATAATGAAAACTTTTCAGTGTTTCATTAAGGGTACTTTGGACATTTTCCCTTTTCCCCAACAATAATCCACGATGCAAAAACCCTTTAGGGTATCATTATCACTCCAAAACAAATCAAAACAACTTCTTAAACTCTTTCAAATTCTCTCAAGTAAAAACACTAGGGTTTTCAAGAAATTGGTATCTAAGGGCTAAAGGATTGATTTCTCTCTATAATTCTCTGTAATTTCAGGCATGTTAGTTTTCCCCAAATATTGTTTTCTTAAATCATGTGTTTTAAAGTGTTATTCATATGATTTTGCTATTGGTTTTGGAACATTGGTTGAGGGTTTTGAATGTTTGTTTTCTGAATAATCTTTCCCATGGTTTGCATATGATTTTTCATGCTTTATTCATGGTTTTGAACTTTTGTGGTGCATGTCCATGGTAAATAAACTAGGGGATTGTGATTTTCCCCAATTTTGTGAATATTTACAATTGAATTTGTAATAATCCTAAACCAATCTTGCGAAATTGGTTTTGAGTATGAGCGTAATTGCATTGAACTACTTTTGGAACAATTGCATGATATAACGAGGTTATCGAAATATTATGGTTTAATTTGATGAACAAAAGGGTCGGTATTCTTCCCCCTAACTTGATTAATGAACAAAGGGAGTTTTTTTTCCCCAAGTGAATTGAATTGTATTGGCATGATGGTGTTATTTTGAATGTGTAGTTGGTATGATGATACCAATAATATATGCCTTAAAGAATATTGTTGTTCAATTAATGGGAATGTCTAAAAAATGTTTAAACGGGGATTAAAGAGGGTTTTGTAGCTAGGTCATGAAAGTGGAGGTCCCGAGGGACCAATAATGCAAACCCCATTTGTTGATGCAGGTGGTCTAAATGTCCGAGTGGTTCGAGTCCCCCTTATTAAATGATTAGGTGGTTCGATTCCCCCATGTTAAATGACTGGGTGCTTAAGTCACCCTTGATATATTACTGGGAGGTTTGAGTCCCCCATGGTGCATATGTATATATGATTATTCTCTAGTTCGAGCGGCTACACACACTAGGGGAGAGCTAGACCCATATAACCCATGGGTGCCTTCTTATGACGGTTGAGATACACAGTCCAAGATAATTTTTTATGTTTCGTGCTATGCCTTGTTCCCTATCCTAACATTTTATATAAGTATATATATATTCATGCGTGTATTTGAATGTGTACATTGAGTTAAACTGGATTTTTAATTGTGATTACTTTATCCTTATTCTTGAGTTACTTGCAAGTGGTCATCCATCTAACCGTCTTCGGCCGTTGAATCCCTATGCAATGTAGGAATCGGAGACACTTTTACTTTTCCTTCACAGTGATAGGATTTCAAGATTGTCACCAGTCAACAGTCATCTTGAAGTGGTGACCCTATTTCTTCTGGAAGGCCGTTACTTCTTGGTTTATCTTCTATCATAGAATTGTCATGTGGACTTATTTTGGCTATCATTGGGGACATGTCCCGACATTTGTTATATTCGGTTTTATCATAGATGCTTTGTGGATTACTCTGGACTAGGTGTTGGTCGTTAATATATCTTAGACTTCTTGAGTTTTTATTTTCTATTTTGTTATATTTTTCAAATTGAGTCACAGTAAATGTATTGTGTTCGGTGTGACTAGGAAAGGGGGTGGTCTCCGGTCCACAACCGACTTAGAATGCGCGTCACAGCCGAGCCCTTGTTCAGGTCATAATAGAAAGTCTCAAGAACCGAGCCAAGGGTCCCCTTAGACTGAAATCAATATATCAGAGCTAACAGTACAGTCAAAATTGGAATACGAGGGTGTTTATAAGAGGTTTAGGCTTGATACTATTTTCTTAATAGCAAAAATTCCAAAATAGTGATTTGACTCTAAAAACCAAATGAACTTCCCGATAACCAAACTGTCAGTCTCAACAAGTCATAAATTACTTAGGGTAGCTCGAGGAAGTTTCCAAACAATAAAAGCATGAAAATGCATCATTACACTATCCACTACTAAAAGGACTTTTGTTTACAAAATTAGAGGATTAAGTACTGATGGCTTAAATAAGTGGGGATTCTGGGTCTGCATCTCACTCTCGATCTCCAAGGGAGCCTCTTCAATTGGACGGTGTTTATACTGATCTTTAGCCAACTAACATCCTTGGTAAAAATTGAAATGGGATCCTCTACAAAGTACAATCTCTCAACCAACTGAACCGAGTCCTTATGAAGCATATGAGACTCATCTGGAATATAGCGCCACAACATTGATTAATGGAAAACTGGGTAAACGACTAAAAAGTTTGGGGGCAAAGACAACTCATAATTTAGCTCTCTAACTTAACAAAGTATCTCAAATCACTTGATATACTTAGAGCTGAGCTTTCCCCTTATAACAAACCTCATCACACCGTTCATGGGTGATACTCAAAGGAAAACCCAATCACCAACTCCAAAT
The DNA here is from genome assembly GCA_030864225.1 of Capsicum baccatum var. pendulum. Classification (NCBI taxonomy): domain Eukaryota; kingdom Viridiplantae; phylum Streptophyta; class Magnoliopsida; order Solanales; family Solanaceae; genus Capsicum; species Capsicum baccatum. The sequence goes on from CM061553.1 coordinate 201,896,205, forward strand.
ATAAAACCACGAAACCTACAATCATTATAACTTTTCTGTCTACTCTGAGCTACTCATAGCCGATCCTAAATTTTCCGAACCCTACCCCAAGACATTCAAAGTAAGCCGGTACCATGGGTTCTGAGCTTAGAATTTTAAAACCAACTAATTAAAATTCAACAATGCCTACCATACAATACCTCAAATGGTTCCACTATAATACTAGAATGATAGTTATTATTTTATGCAAACTCTACTAAGGCTAGATGCTGCTCCCACTAACCCCCAAAGTCCATAACATATGTGTAGAGCATAACCTCTACAATTTTAATAGTTTACTCAGACTATTCATTAGTCTGGGGATAAAAGTTATGCTAAGGTCAACCTGAGTACCCAAATCTTACTGAAAAGTTCTCCAGAAGCTAGAAGTTAATACTGATCCTTCATCTGAAATAATAGATATGGGCACTCCATGGAGACAAATTACATCTAAAATATTACGAGCTAAACTTTCGACACTAAATGAGATTTGAGTAGGGATGAAATGAGAAAATTTGGTCAACTGATTCACGATGACCTAAATATTCTCAAAACCATAAGAAGTGTGAGGCCAACTACTCAAAAAGTCCATAGCAATCCGCTCCTACTTCTACTCAAGAATAGGTAGCCTCTGATGAAAACCACACAATCTTTAATTCTCAACCTTTACCTATTAATAACACAAAAAATAAGCTAAAATTTCCAAAATATCCTCCGTCATGCCACTCCACTAGTAATACTACCTCAAATCTCTATACATCTTATCTGTCCCAGGGTAAATGAAATATTTGAAGTAATGAGCCTCCCGAAGTATAAACTAAATTAGATCTCCAACCCTAAAAACGAAAATATGACCATCAAATCTCAAAAAAACCTCCAAATATAAAGTATTCATCTTGGATACAACCCTCAGCACCCGATCAAGAATGCAAAAAATCTACTATCCTCAAATTGATGACTCTGAAAGGTATACCTAGCCTCAACACTAGCAAAAGTCGTTTTGGGGTCTAGAATGTCAAGTTAAATTATTAAGTTTCCTATGGTATTAATTTGTATAGCAATGGTATATTAAAGCTAAAATAATAACTAAGATACCCATAATCACCACTCTTCGGCCTCAATGTATTTTTTTCCATGTTTGCTTTGCTCATATGGTATAGAATAGAGGTATCATAGTCCTTCAATAACTAAATACGCTTACACTATCTCAAATTAAGCTTTCTCTGAGTCATAATGTATTAAATACTATGATGGTGGTTGCACTAACTAGGCCATAATCTCTATCCTAAACTCACACTTTCCGAATTTTGCAAAAAACCTGCGATCTCTCAAAAGGCAGAGCATAGTCATTAAATGCTTCTCGTTCTCCTCCCTACACCTCAAATAGACTAGGATATTATCAATGAAGACTATTACAAACAAATCCTTATAAGGCTTGAAAAATGGTTCATTAAATCCATGAACTCTATAGTGGCATTAGTCAGCCCAAAAGATTTTACTAGGAACTCATAATTGCCATAGCGAGTCTTGAAGGTTGTATTAAGGATGTCCTCTGCCTGAATCCTTAACTAAGGGTATCACAAATCAATTTTAAAAAAAATATCTCACCCTAAAGTTGACAAGTATCATCAATACGAGGCATAGGATACTTATTCTTCATTGTCACCTTATTTAACATCCTATAGTCGATACACACATACATATAACCATCATTTTTGTTAATGAACAAGATAAAGGAACCAAAAATATACCCACTTGGCCTAATGAAACCCTTACACAAAAGATCACAAAGCCAAGAATTTAGCTCTTCTAGCTTAACAAGAGTTATATGGTAAATGTCTTAGAAATAGGCCGGGTGTCCAACTTAATATCAAACTCAGTATTATGCTCAGGATGAAGGATAGGTAGGTCGATAGGTAAAAACATCAGGAAAATCATGAATAATATAAAAAAAATCAAGTGAAGGATCCTCTACACTAACATCATAGACATATACAAGAAAAAATTGACAACCCCAAGATACTAGCCTCCTAGTTCAAACATAAGAAATATCCCTATTGGTGTACAGCTAAAAGAGCCCTACCATATACTTAAGGGTATTCCAGGCATGCTAAGATAATAGTATTGGAAAATTAGTCCAAGATTGCATGAGAGGGGGATAAACAGTCTATGCTTAGATCACATCAAAGTTCACCATATCTAGCACAATAAGGTTAGCCTAAGTATTATACTCTCAAACAACCATAACACAAGATCTATAAATTCAATCTACTACTAAATAATAACCCACAAGAGTAGATACACAAAATGACATAGATGAAGGTTCCTAAGAAGAATCTAAACATGGGGCATAATAAGCAAAATCATATGAGTAAGTGGATCTCAGATTAAATAAATCAATAGCAAAAGCATACCTGTAATAACATCATCCAAAGACTTCACCTCTGGCCTGACAGGTATGAAATATAATTGACCCTGTCCACCTCTAGACTGACACTTAACTGACCACCTATCCTACAATTCTAAGGACTTCCTCTAGAACCCTGGGAACTACCTCTGCAACCCTGTGCACCACCTATAGCTGGATGTAGCACCACACTATTTAGGTAAACATTTTACGTTACAGGATAAATCATCTAATATCGCGGACACTCTTTGGAGAAATGACTATCGACCCCATCATCCTAATATTTCCTAAGAACTCTCTATACAGAAGGTATGGCTAACCCAAAATGTCTACCTCATCCTAAAGGCCCTGAATATGTACCCCTCGAAGACTCACCAATCATTTGGCCATTGAAGTCAATATAATTGAGTTGACCCATGTTAGTAATACAAAGTGCTACTTGTATGGGTCTACTATTCTGACCCTGGTTTTGATAAGACTGAGGTTGGGGGTTCCTTCCTTAAAACCCTTTCCTTTGGACTATGAGACTCTGTGGTTCCCGCTGTAACATTCCCCTACTAACACAACCTATTCCTAGTTTGAGAATATTAAAAAGTATCCATAAAAGACTTATCATCCATAACTCAACTCTAAGCGTTCTTGTGAAGGGAAAGTCTCAGCCTCATGACAAAAATACTAAATCTACTCATACACCATAGGTATGATCATAGTACTATGCCTGTCCAACTCATCAAATATTATGTCATACTAAAAAACAATCATTAAAAATGCTCCATGATAGTAAACTGGTCCCGCAGACACTCACATAGGCTGCGTGACATGTACTTATGTAAGAAAGACTTGGAGAACTAAGTCCATGCCAAATATGGAGATTCAGTTAGTCTAGAATCCATATAATCTCTCCACTACTGTATGGAAGCCTGATAAAGCTGAAAGGTGGTGTAGTCCATATCATGTGACCTCAATAGTCCCAAATTATGGAGCCTGTCCTCACAACTACTCAAAAACTCAAATGCATCCTTGCTTAGGGCCCTTGCTAAGATACGTTGAGCTGTTCATAAAAAGCATTCCAAAATCTTCTGCTTATAAATAGTTTGTGCCACATAAATTACACCTCTAACAAAGTAAAAAATAGTCATTGATCAAATATAGAATCCAAGTAGGTTAGGAACGATCCACAGGGAATAGGTTTAAATATTGATCAAGATTTTATCTAAGCAATTAGAAAATAAGTAAAAAAAGAGATTTTGTGAATCAGTCAATCAATAGTATTAGTTGTTATTTGCTTGGAGTTAGAGTCAAAGTATGAGAGGCACTAGGAATGTGTTCCCCATGACTTCATAACTACATACACTATCGTGCTAGTAATCTATTTTGGTATGCTGCATGCAAGATCTAACAAAATAGGTTCATATAAACGTCTCTCATCCGTAATTAGATAAAATTCATTCTTCTTCTCTAGGTGTTTGAGTGTTCCACTTCTAAACCATATACGTGATCTTAGATTACCCCTCCCTATTATAAATTTATTAGATAAAGGTTAATATCTCCAAATCACTACTGTTAATTTGTTTTCCCAATCTTTACCTCTCTCTCCAGAAAACCTATGATTCAAGGGAGTTCTAACATTGTGCAATCGTTAGAAGGAAATCATTTAAAAAAATACAAATATTTACATGCACATCGGTCTAGAATTACCACACATATTTCCTTCTTTATTAATTCATCATGGTTCCTAAAACCCTAGTTGTGGTGTTTAAATACTCATAATTACAAAAACACTAGAAGAATTTCGATAAAAAAGCTTATTCATGAACTTACAAAGAAGAAGATAGAAACTATAAATCACTCTTTGAATTAAATAATAAAAATCTATCATACTTTAAAAAATAGTAATGTGCCTTCAAAGTAGTATTAGATTATAAACTAATACAAATGACTCATAATGAGTTTTTATAGGAAAAAAGGAAACATACCATAAGCAATTTTGAAATGCAAGGTCAGTAGTGACTATGCCTCTAACAATGAGTTGTATAGTCAAGTGACTACTCATAGTCTGTTTTCTTTTCATCCATTGTTTGCTTACCTTCTTTACTAGTGAAGGGTCATCTAGTCACCCTAAGAGTCATTGAGTGACTCATTTCCACTGATACTCTTATGCATTCCCTTAGTAATTCTAGTTCTTGTTCAAGATGAATCTTTGTGATGATTTGTCACGTGACCCTACGAGTCGTAGCCTTTTATTTTCCCTTGCTTGTCTTTCAATATTTCCGTGGATTAAATTTTTGCTAGAGTCACATGGTAGAAATCTATGACTTGTATTATGATCTAATAAGGCTTATCTTCCTCTCATCATCACTAGCGCCAACTTTCACATCTTCAGGACTTTGATCTTTCTTCTTAGAATGCTTACTCCCTATGACTCATATTGTAGCCCAACGAGTCATTGGCATAGCTAGTAAATAACTGGTACTCTAATTTTTCAAGTCCAAATATCCATTATAGACACGCCGACTGGGTCTACGAGTCGTGGTGTTAACCAATGGCTCATAGTCCACTACCTATTTTCTAAAATTGTTGTAATTTTTTCTTTTTTTATAAATTGACTCACTTACATCGCCTGTTTTCCTAAAACCACTACAAAGAAATATCACATCCACATAAACTATCCTTCATCGTAGAATATTTTCTTTATTTTAAGAGTTTAAAGTTCCATGAAATTATGGGACATCAAAATCTCAACTTAAAATGTTTGCATGCCCTCAAGCAAACAAAACAAAACAATTACATATGATGCTCAACTAACAGAAACCTCAGAGAGCACTGGTAGTTAATTAATTACTTTTAGCACAAAATTTTGAAACCCTCCTATATGAAAGATCATGATGCACTAGGTGTATACATGCAATCCATTATCATGACACAGTAGGATCAAAAGATGACATAAGATTATGAACAAACGATCAAGCAAATGTATAAATGGCATTACCTGAACAAATAGTAGATAACAACATAACCCATGTACCCTCATAACGAAGAAGTCCCACACCCCTATAGTATAATAATAAATATCAACACAAGAACTAGGTTAAATTATTCTCTATCACAAAGTTTAGATAATGTGCATGAAATACCATAGACTTGCCTTGATTTTCTATGCCTTAGTTTTTGGGGACGGTTGGACAAAGATTACTATAGGACTTTCATCATCTTGTAATATTGGTTTAGAGACAAGTATGATAAATATAGATAAGGTGATTCAACCCTCCTTGATACTACGCTATTTTCTTGCTCTACTTTTCCATCTTACTCTATTTTTGCTCCATCATTTTGCTTCGCTTTTCTTCAAATTTTGGGTGTAGTTTTATTTTTACACTTTCTATTCTTTTTATTTTTTTAATGGTTTATTCAAACACACTCTCTTTTTCCTTTTATCGCACCTAAGTCTTTTTCTCTTTTCTTTTACTAACTTTTTTGTCAAACACATATAAAACTATACACCTCTATCATAGAAACCCTCAACTTATGCAACTTGCTTGAGTTAAGGTACACAATATCCAAGAATAGATTAGGGCCAAGGAAGGTTCATGCCACAACCTGAGACTACCCCTAGTCATTACACGATGCTTGAAACCACAAGTGATCACAAGATAACCCATGAACTGGTGTGATACTTAAGCAACTGATTTAGAATATATATAATAGCTAAATTTTCTGTGCGAAAACATAATCATGGCATAGTCTAAATAAATATAACACTGATAAAGTTTACAACCTAATAAAAACTGAAGTGAGAATAGGAATTTATATTTCATGACTCTGACAGACTATCCATGAAGCCTCTACTATACTGACTGTAGATAGTTGGGACATGAATCCCACAACCATAAATTAATATATATGAATAAATACAATACAGTACATGAACTACAACTAACTGGAGTCCCTGAAATAGAAGAACTCATCACCTGCTAGCGGAAAGCTACAACTATTTTATTATGATGTGTGAACTATACTGGTTCCCACATTATAAAGGATGTAGCCACAAATATATATATGTGGTTAGTACATTGGAATGTACTGAGTATATGGAGATATTCACTAAATTATGAAAATATTTAAAATATGTTGTAAACTGAGGATATAAGTTAATTTGCTGAAACATACATTTTAAATATGGCTATATGTGAAAAACTATAAGTCACAATGAGATTTATAGTTCATGAACTGAAAAAAAATTCTATAAGGTGGGAATGCAGTAAAAAAAAAGTCTATATATAATCTGATGTAAAACTGAACATGCCAAAAAATTAAACTGAGGGTCATATATGGATACTGAGCATGAAAACATGAACATGAACAACTGAGAATGCAGGACCAAGCATAAACATATTTCTAATTTAATCTTAAATTTGAAAGACTAAAATATGTATAACTAAAAATCTGTATGCTTTGGTCAAGCAAACCTGATTTGAGACTTACTGATTACTGACTGAGACTGTGGGAGGTATCATCTAGCCAATGCCCCAATCTAAGCTAATCGAGGTCCAACCTGTGACCCCAGTTGGAAGGGTGTCAATACTGTGCCATGGGTACTAACACTGGTTGTGTGGATCTACTAATATAATGTCCCAAAGGACCAGGGTGTCAATACTAAACTGATAGGTGACCCCTAAGAGAAATTCAAGCCTAACATGATAGGTGACCCCTTATATATAATTCTTGTTACATAGTTCTAGAATACAAGGACTATTACTAACAACACTGCCTAACTTACGGGGAAGCCGCCATCCCTGTATTTGCTCGGTGCTAAATCCTACTCCTAATTGAAGAAATCATTGACTGGTGTATGCATTGACGACTGATATGCTCAAACATGGTATGCTGAAAACTGATAGTGCATGTATAATCTGAAGTAACCAAGAACATGTAATCTGATAGATTTATTAAAAAGTTATACTGGTGAGTTTGTTAAGAAAATGATAATATGAATATGGGAATAAAATCATGATTCTGATTGACTTGTTACTTGAAAATCTAAAATATGTAAAAATATATATCGGGTGTTCATAATCCACCAGAACTAAATGATTATAAAATACAATATCAAAATTTAAATACTGCTGTATCCAATCAAGGTTCAAAGACCCAAGACATGGATATTTCATCAATTATGTAGGAGTCATATGCTTGAACATGGGAATGTCTTAAACATGAAGAAGCAACATGATTACATGGATAAATTTATAATTTGGAGATTTAACATGTAATTCGATTTAATAAAAAATGGGAAACTGAAATTTAATGCATGAGGAAATAAAAGCTTCCATGGAATTATACATAGGCTGAATTGAATTTAAACTATCAGGAAAAAGAATTAAACCTTTCTTAAACATATAAAATACCATTATAAATGAAAAACTCCATAATTTACTTGAAAGAGAAGGTATTTGGGCTCCATGGGTGAAAGGGACCCATGAATGAATACCCCACATACCTCACTAGATGAATTCTTGAATATTCCTTAAGGATTTTGTGAACTTGAAGATTGATTTCCTTGGTTTCTTAAGAAAAGGGCTTGAATCTTGTTCTTGGGAAAAGGGGAAGGTTTTCAATCGTGACTTGAGTGATTTGGAGCTTAGGGAGTGAAAATAATGTGTTTAAAAACCTCTTATAATGATTAGGAGTGATTTGGGACGGTTTACGGGTGTGAAAAGACTTCAACCCCTATGATTTAAGTCAAAATGGAGCAATTTTTGCACCAGGAAATCACTATGCGATGCATGGCTAATCGCATATCCAAAAGGTGGGCGACGCATGGCCAATCACACACTCTTAAGTGGGTGTCATATTGCTAATCGTACACCCTTTCCAGTGGCCCGTTGCGATTGTCATGCGACACACAACCTTTGCATGACCATAACTTTTTGCTCGAGTATCAGATTAAGGCAAAATTTGTATCATTTGAAAGCTAACTCGATTGTCTATCATTTGGTGGGTCTTGATCTGAAAAATTCCACATATGTCAAAATTTATTCCTATTCAAAGTTGACCCTAGTAGGATCAAATAACAAAGTTTGGCTGAATCAAAAGCTCTTAGTTTAACCTTGCTTTAAGTGATTCCTATGACCATATTTACCTCATTAAAACCTAAAACACTAGGATAAAGATCATGATCCATATATTCAAATATAAATCATTGTTTGGAGTTTACACACATAGAAATTATGGCTCTATTTCTAGCTCAAAATACGGGGTGTTATATTATCTCTCCCTTGGAATCATTCATCCTCAAATGAGATGGTTAGATTTAAAGTACTAAGGAAACTGAGGTCATATTCTGCAAATGTATCACTTGGAACATGATTTCATAACTGAGTCTGAGCATAATATATGAACTGACTGATTTCATGAATACAAAAAATGACATGAGAATAGTTATAAGGCTGAGATAGAAACAAGAGAGTCAACATATGAGTAACCATTACCTCAAGATGGATCTAATTTTGTAAAGAAAAGATAAGAGGTTTAGGAGATGATAACTTAAGGTATTACAACATCTCCCCCTTGGGATCATTCATCCCCCAAATGATACTAACTTTTTTCAAATACTAAGGAAAGACTGAGATGATGCACGGGACACTTATGAACTGAATCATGACTGAGTATCTAAATCTGAAGCATGATGAGTGGAATGAACTAAATTCCCAACTTGTATGGACGTGAATGAATTACCTCATGAATAGAAAAGGTGGAAACCATAGGTACTTTTCTGTTTGACTGCTAAAATGGATTGCTGGATATACGGATTGAATCCTACTGAAAGCTTATACTCTGCTGGAGTATTTCTTCAAAACTCTGTCTAAGAAGTTCCAGTAAAATTATGGAGCAAAGAATCTTAGGCATGATCTAAATAAGATATCTGAATAAGGAATTGCAACATGTCTATAATTCGGTAACATGGAACATAGGCTAGGATAGAATTGCTATACCTTATACAATGCAACTGCTACTTTCAAGCTTAGACATACTCCTCAAATACTCCCTAAACTATATGTTTCTCTTCCATACTGCACTTCACTTGAGGCTACTTATAATCTTCACATGGCATTGATATTTCTATCTACTAAAGTCTGAGATGAGCTGAATTCTCTTACTATGTTCCAGCCTACTAAAATCTACAATGTCCACATATAATGTTGTAATACTAGTCTGAATCATGAATTTAATACCACATGTTTTCACAGCTTTACATCTAAAGAATTATTCTTCTTACCACTTTAACAACTGCATTCAACCTCTTACTGGAAATTCACTAACGCGTAATACATTCATCCACTTATACACCAACATGACATTCAAGCCTATCTTCATAACCACATAGGAACGTCTAAACAAACACCCATAAAACATCTTTCTTATATTATGTAATACCTCTATCTATAAAAAGTTGCATGCACTATTCTTAAAAAGGCACACAGAATTCTCAACTAACAATAACATCTACCAAAGCGTTGTGTCAATCTTTCCTTAACCTTATAGCCTTAGATAAAAAAAGAACACAATAATATTTCCTCTACAAGAACATTTTCTCTCTCTTATCTAAATTATTAATTATCAATTTTTTTCATCTCCACTACCTGAACATTAAGGAGAGGTCGCTGAAAGGTTAGAACATGAGGACCTGAAGCATATAAGGATACTTATAAATAACTTTGATACTTAACCGAGGCCTGATAAATAGAGTATCAAAGGCATGGATTCATTAAACAGATTTAAACTAAGGACATACATGATATAATCTATATTTTGTTGATCATTAAGAGTGTAGCATGAGTACCTGAGTACCTGGAATTGAACATACTGTAAAGCATATGTAAATGAGTCGTGAGCCGCATGATCAGAGTTTGGAATTCATGATTTCATGGAATATGATTCGTACAGTTGATCAAACTGGAACTCCTTATACTAGGGACTAAGAGCATACATGATTTTCTATAAAGTGTATGAATATGAGCTATGATCATGGAGCTGACTTGTAAGGCATAAGTAGATATTGTGATGAATGAAGTACAAAATAATTTGTACTGAGATAAGAATGGGTCAGGCATCATCCTCTTTTACTGCTATTCTATAATATACTGTCAATACTACTAGAATTTGAGAGCCTGACTTGGTTACTTGTTCTATAATCTCTTCCTTAGCTTTAAGATATCATTCTAAGTTTGTAGATCCCTTTTAAACTCTAAACTGAACAACAACCATTTTACTCTACGATCCAAGATATACCAATATACATCAATAATAAACTCGCTCTAAAAGACTACACCTGAAAGTGTAAAACCCGCTGCTCGTACTTCTTTCTGAGATTCAACTATTAAATTTCTATAACCCCAATGTCATCATACAATAACTTAAACACAGATTAACTTAGAACTTTTAGAAGTATTATCATACCATGAGTTCACACCATTTAGAGCTTCGACTTTTCTTTTTATTAGCTCAATCTTTTAAGATTCAAACTTAGATTCCAACACTTAACATGGATATCCCCAAAACGTTAGTGAACTATACTAGCTTTCTTCATAAACTACTAATATCACATCTCTAAACTTATATCTTTTGCTAAACCATAAGTGTTACAATTACACCAACTTACCCAACATTAACAACCACAACCCATACTTAGCTGGTAAGAACATCATATACTACATTAAAAGCCTCTTTCGCACTTAATAACTCAAGGGTACTATCTAAGCATAAACACACTTCAAAAACTTAGAAATCATACAATTCCATATCACCTTGTGTACACTTCTAGATCACACCCACACCATCATACTTAATTTCAAATTAATAAACTATAATTCTTCCATACACTATTTCAAGACCACTGGTTCACCCTTGATACAGCTAAATTCTGATAACACTATCACCACTTTACTGCTGCTAAACTTCTAGGTTCATGCTTCTAACTCTAGATCATATCTTGTCATACGATCCTGGGTAAGGATCTGAGGGCATATCTAAGTATGTCTTAATGCATGATTTCATGAACATAAATAAAATATTTCAAACTTTGAAACTTAAAAGCACTGGTGGAATACTTTTGAGCCTGAGTGCAATCCCATAACTATCTACTGGGACTGCCTGAGAAAGCTCTGTATGTAGGAATTTAAGGTTCACTATTTCTATTACCTTGAAAATGATAGAAAGTTGACATGAATGCAACGTGATGACAATCTATATAAGTTTCTTAAAGATCCTTTCTACAATATAAACTGAGATATGAAAGAAGGGAAATATTTCTTAAATGAGCTGTAGCCTCTCAAAGGAAAGTAAAGATGTATCCGTACTATTCCATAAGACTCTAATATATATGACTTTATAGACACCCTAGGACACTTGAACTCAGTGCTCTGATAAAAGTTTATCATGACCCAAGACTACCTCTTATCATAGCACGGTGCTTGGAACCACAAGTGAACCCAAGATAACCCATGAACTGGCATGATACTTGAGCAACTAATTTAGAATATATATAATATCTAACTTTGCTGTGCAAAAACATAATCATGGAATAGTCTAAATAAATATGATACTGATAAAGTTTAAAACCTGATAAAAATTGAAAAGAGAACTGGAGTTTCTATTTCATGACTCTGACAGACTCTCTATGATGCCTCTACTATACTAAATATAGATAGCTGGGACATGGCTTCAACTACCATAAATTAATACATATAAATAAAGGCAATACAATACATGGACAACAATTTATTAGAGTCCCCAAAATAGGAGAACTCATCACCCGTTGGCTGGAAGCTGGAATTGTCTGATTATGATATGTGAGCTACATTGGTACCTACATTATGAATGATCTAGCCACAAACACATATATATGGTTAGTATGTTGGAATGTACTAAGTATAAGGATATATGTACAAATCATGGAAATACTTTAAATATGTCAAAAAACTGAGGATATACGTTAATTTGCTGAAACATACATTTAAAACATGATTATACATGAAAAATCGTAAGTCACAATAAGATTTATAGTTTGTGAACTAAAAATAAATTCTGTAAGCTAGGAATGCGGTAAAACACGAATATTGTTTGTAAATCTCATGTAAAACTGAACATGCCAAAAAATTGAACTGAAGGTTATGTATGGATACTTAGCATGAAACATGAACATCAACAACTGAGAATGTAGGACCGAGCATAAACATTTTTCTGAGTTAATATTTAATCTAAAAGACTAAAATCTGTATAGCTAAAAATATGTATTCTTTGGTTAAGAAAACTTGAGTTGAGACATACTGAATACTATCTAACACTATTAGAGGTATCATCTAACCAATATGCCCCAATCTGAGCTAATTGGGGTCTAACTTGTACCCAAGTTTGAAGGGTGTCAGTACTGTGCCACGGGTACTAACACTGGGTATAAGGATCTACTAATCTGATGTCTCAAAGGACCAGAGGGTCAAGGCTAAACTGACGGGTAACCTCTAAGAGGAAGTCAAGTTTAAACTAATGGGTGACCCCTTATATCCTACATAGTCTATGTGGTTCTGCAATACAAGAACTACTACTAACGACTCTGCCTAACTGATGGGGACTGACGGGGAAGCCGCTATCCCTGTATATTCTTGGTGCTAAATCCTACTCCTAGTTGAACTGGCACTGAAATCATGAACTGGTGCATGCACTGTCGATTGATATGCTAAAACATGGTATTTTAAAAACTAACAATGCATGTATAATCTAAAAAGTAACCATGAACATGTAAACTATTGTATTTATCATAGATTATTACTGGTGAGTTTGTTATAAAAATGATAATCTGATTATAGGAATAAAATCATGATTTTGACTGACTTATTACTTGAAAAATTGAAATATGTATAAACACATAGGTATTGGGTGTTTATAACCTACCAACATTAAATGATTAACCTTGAAATACTATAGTATGCAATCATGGTTCAATGACCCAAAACATGGATATTTCATCAATTATGTAAGAGTCATAATCTTGAATATATGAATGTCTTAAACATGAGGAAGCAACATGATTGCATGGATAAATTCATAATTTGGAGATTTACCATGTAATTTTCTTGAAAAAACCTTGGAAAACTAAAATTTAAAGCATGAGGAAATCAAATCTTCCATGGAATCATACATGGGCTGAATTGAATTTAAACTACCATGAAAAAGATGAATTAAACCTTTCTTGAACATATAAAATACCATAATATTTGAAAAAAAATCCATAATTTACTTCAAAAAGAAGATTTTTGGGCTCCATGGGTGAAAGGTGATAACGCTCAAACTACAGCACTCGTAAGAGTGTAAGCGGTCGTTGTCAAATATAGAACCCAACTGGGTTGGGTGTTGAATCCCACAGGGAATACTTGGTCACTAAGTAAGCAACGATTATTAGACTTTTAATGAAAGTTCTGCGAATAAAGGGGGGATTTTGTACGTGCAAATGATGTAAACAAACTAGTAGAGTAAAAACGAAAAATAGAAGAGTAAAACGGAGTACTTGGTACATTTTAATCAATGAGAATTGAGAGTTAGGGTTATGTCCACCTTATGAGTTATACGTATCTATTAACTATGAGTTATGCAGAATTCAGACATGCATGCGCTTATAGAGATTCATATTCTATGGTAAATCCAGATGTCTTTCGACCATCAAGGATTATTTCACTTTAACTCTTTCGAGCTTAAAGCGTATCTAATGGTACGGAGTCTCCAAGAGGTTAATCCAGTTACGGCACTAACTTTTAAACAGGGGTTGGTGCCCTATTTCCTTGACATTCTCTCTTTTCCAGACATGTAACTTTTCTTTCGAACAAGTTAATGCTATACTACCGTATTCTATATATTTGCAACCACAAGAATTTAAATTATGATGGAGAAAGTAATGATATAAGCAGCATACGTATCAAGAATTCAAACACTCATAGCAATAGATAGTATCTCATAAGGCTTCCATAACCCTAACAGAGAAGTTTAGCTATTCATGAGTGCAACAGAAATCACAATAGACATTATCATCATACCAAAATAAAAATCTAACGTGAAGTATGCTTTGTTAGTGCTTGTGGCGTGAATTCCTTGCAAATAGCGTTTCTCTTGTTGTGAAATTTAAAAGTCGAATAGATGAAAATAATGTCAACAACAATTTAATGAAGAAAAGGGGAAAGGATCGAATAGAGAGGAATAAGGATGAGGGTGGTGGAAATTGGTTAGATGAATGGATGGATGGATGCTGAAAAGTTCAGAAGAATAGGGTTTTTATAATACCCATATCCTATTCCTACTAAGCTACTGCATACTTATCCTAATCCTACAAGGTTACTGCATCCTTATCCTAATCCTACTAAGTTACTGTTGATCCCCAAGTCTTTGGAAATGCTGTTTTTGCCCGGGACAAGTTTTCCATGCGTCACTTTCAGTCCATAGGCGTCCAAACGTTGCTTTCCTTCTTTCCTGAAGCTTCCTTTGGCGTTAAGTTATCCATAAAATGCTGAAATCTTCATTATTTATACCTGAAAACTTTCTAATCACGTTGGTTAGCTCACTTATAGGAAAAAGAACTAAAAGTGCATGAATTATATATTTTGTCCTCAAAACTTAGCTAAAATTTGGGTAAATTAAGGCGCTTTAGGTGTGTAAATACGCCTAACATCAACACTCCACACTTAAAGCTTTGTTCTTCCTCGAACAAAATATCATGTCCATATAAACATCTACTTAGGGCTTCACAGTAACATCACAAAATATTCATCAAGACAGGCGCGACAATTATTAACAAAAAGTAGTTTTCTGATCACTACTAGAAACAATTCAACCTCCAATATAGACTCGTGATGATGGTTAATTCGTATTCAAAAGTTAAGGCACAAAGAATAATACAAGAATACCCAAAACTCATCAACCATGTGTGCCTCACATAAGATATTACCCATAATCACTCACAAGTTTTGCATTTTTCGAAACATGGGTACAAGATTTTCCTTGCTCTCACTCTCACAAAGAATTCATATGTTGCAACTGCTGACCATAGGCTTGCCCTTAGTGTAATACTCTACTAATATCAGAATGCTAAGCTTAGGATCAAATAGGTCTTTTACAGGTTGTAATGTAGGCTAAGGGACGGGTAGGACTATTTTGGCCTGAAATAGTGACTATGTTCCTAAACGCTTTGATACATCACATTATGCTATTAACACTCTCTTTAAAACAACCTTTCTACCTTTCTTTCATCTACCACCCCTTTTCACCTATTTTGTTATTCAATGATAAACACAAAGATCTTTTTATCTTTTTTTTTCTTTTTATAACATACCTCTATGATAGCCACTCTTTTTTTTTATAACAAATTCAAGTACCAATACACTCTAAGGCATCGCTCTTACCCAATTTCCTCTTATTTCGTCACATGACTACAATTTAAAGCACTTAGGAATTTGGATCAAATTATGGTCTTGAAAAAAAATGGATTAGGCTTACATATGAGGCTGTCAAAGAAAATAGCTAAAGGCTCAAAGGGGTTGACTAGGATAATGTCCACGGGTAGGTAAAAAGAAGGTAAACAATCATAGGCTGCCAAATAAATGCCTAAATTATATCCTAAACTTACACTCTTTATTTCACTTTACATACACACCAGGCAAGTTCTAGAATTATCCACAAACACAGAGTATACTATCACCTCACACACACAAGGCATATGGTCGACTTTATTGGGAGTAGTGTAGACTCTTGACCCAACATATGAAGGAATTGAACCACAAACTTATCACATAATGAGTCACATTTAGAGACTAAACGTCTCAATAGTAATGATTTTATCACAGACTCTTGTCACAATACCATGCTGCCTATCAGAACAATTTTATGCAAAGTTTTTAACAAAAAAAAAATTTTAAAAAATTTGAGTACTAAACAAATAAAACAAATAAACAAATAAACATAAATAAGAAAGTGCAGAGAAAGAAGTATAGGCTACAAATATCAGCACCCCACACTTAGACGGGACACACTGTCCTCAGTGGAAATAAATAAGAAGAACCTGGATTAGGTGGACTCCTCCTCTATGTCTGGGGTCATACCCCCTTCATCAAAATTATCATAGGAGTCGTCGTCATCCGAATTCTCCTCCACGTCAGAATCTGGAATTCGGCGATCATCATCGGTTGGCACATCATCATCGAGAGGTTCCTCAAAGTACACACCTACTCCACACATAGCCCTTGCATGCTCGTTCATTGGGTAGTCATAATCAAACTTTTGGAGCTCTACAGCAGTTGGAACACGACCTCCGCTCATCATGGTAAACCGAGTCATGCCATAAATATGGCGAAAGAAACTTTTATCCCGAGCATGACGTTCTGCAGTGGTAAGGTTAACGCCATGCATAGTTTCAGCATCTTTAACCTTTGTGAGGTCAACCTTCTTCGGGTTGTGTCGAAGCTTATGATCAGCTGGCTCCTCTTCGATGTCCTTCTTCCTCAATATTGCAGTCAACAGATTGTCAAAGATGAAGTGGGACCTCTTGTGTAGCCTGGCCTTACGCATTGAAGATCGAATAATCGCCCCAATGTTGATGGGGACGTTCGTCATCAATGCATACACCAAACACACTCTGTCTCATGTAATCTTCATGTACAGTGTCCCTGCAATCAGGCAAGAGTTGACTATTCACAACCATATTCGAGCTTTCCTGTTCAAGGAAGCGTAAGGGAAGGTGTTTTGCCGACCGGTGTCCTTGTGTATGCTCCATCGTGCCATTGATCTTGTTCCGCACAATGTGTGTCTTATTGCCCTGTACGGAGGTCTGTTATATAGCTCTTTGAGTGGTGATGGATCAACAGATGGCAAACCCAGAAAAGAGTTGAAGAACTCCGCGTTTAGTTGTAGGACTTAGCCCCGAATCTTTACTTCACTCCCTGTAGTTTTCGGTGACCAGTTGGCGTAGAATTCTCGTGTTAGATTAATATTGCATTCTCCCATATCTCGAAAGATGAAATCAAGATGTAACGCCATTATCTTGGCCAATATACGGGGTTCTTTCTTTGCTAGGCTTTCCTTGTGTATCAACTCCACATGAACATATTTTTTTTCTTTATTGTTCCAATACCACTCCTTTTCTTCCTCCTCGAGGACCCATTTGATTCCAAATATGTGGCAAGGTATTTGCAGCGAGGAGGATTCACCTTTCTCTTTACGTCCCCTTTTGTGGCCTTTTTATGAGGTGGTCGCTTTATCCTTTCCTTGTCGTGCTTTTGGTGCCATTTGTACCTGAGATTAAAATGATAGTCATGTTAGTTTCATCTCGGTAGATACAATCGACAAACAATCAGTAGTGGCACCACCCCACACTTAGTTTGTTGGCACAAACTAGTTAAGTGAACGTTGTCGATTACTTAGACTTCATCGATATACGTTTAGGTGTTATGTTCCAACCAATATAAGCAGTGCAGTCATACTTTTCTTGTCATCTTAACTATCCTTATTCGATTCTAGTTCATGTAATCTTGACAATGCTTTCATGTTTTGGACAGATGCATCACTTTGAATAAAACTACTACATAGATATTGTTTCAATTTATGGCTTGAAATAATCACAACATCTCATGTTTGTAGTTAACCATGATTTTAATCGCAATGAACAAGTCATTCAAGCAGGCTTTCAAGTTACAAGATTATGCAATTTTCTGAACCATGTCGATTTCACAAGAAGTATGACAGTGTATCAAAATTAACTACAAGTTGGAACCAAGTCAAGAACACCAATACATATTCTTTCACTTTCTTAGATTTATCACAACAAATCAACCATATTCAAATCACCAACACTACTTCAAGATTTAACAACTTAGTATAGGTGTAGTAATGTAATACTTACGGAATATAAGAGAAGATAGCCGGAGTACTTACTTGGTTGATGGCCTCAGAAGATGTTCTTGCAAAGTAAAAGAGCAAAAGGAAAATTTTTTGAGAGAATTTGGAGAGGTAGGAGGCGCCTAGGTTGAGGTTGCAATGCAATTTTGTTTTAAGACTAAGGTTCTATTTACAGGACAATCTTGGGTCGGGTTTTGACCCATTTGGAATCAGATTAGGAGACCAAAAAGTGAGCATAGACGGTGCCTAATGCTTTGCCTATGCTTGGCATAGGCGGCACCTTTTGGAAAGCCTAGTTGGACATAGGCTTTGGCATAGGCGTCGCCTATGCTATGGCATTGTTGGGCATAGGCGGCGCCTATGCCATGGCATTGTAGAATCCGAGACCAAAGGCTTTTTCATAGGCGGCGCCTATGCTATAGCATTGTTGGGAATAGGCGGCGCCTATGCTATGGCATTCTAGATTCTGAGAGCTTAGGCCATAGCATAGGCCATGCCTTGTTCGTTGCCTAGATTTACATAGGCCTTGCCTTGTTTGTTGCCTAGATTTTCATAGGCAATGCCTAACCCATAGCCTTTCTTCTTCATTCCTAACTTACCACCTTCAACATGAACCGCTTCCAAATTAAAATTTGAAACCAATCTCCTCCTTTACACCTCTTGTACCTACACTTACTCAAAAACAACAAAAATGATTAGAACGATGGGTTGCCTCCCATCAAGCGCCTTAGTTTTGGTCGTGGCTCGACAAAATCCTAGGAAAACAAAAACAACAAATACAATTAAAAATGATGGGTTGCCTAGCATCAAGCGCTTGGTTTATTGTCGCGGCACGACATAGCTATCTCGATTACTTAGACTTCATCGAGATAGATGGTGGATCATTTTATAAATGGATTCAGACGACAATGAGGCTTACTTGTAGGCATGCAATCTTCTTCGAGATGACCCTTGTGCATACATATCCCAGACGGGATACCAATTATATGATCAATAGTCCAACCCATAGCTCTCTTGTATCTCTTCAGAGCAGAGATGAGATCCTCTACGTGCTGTTCACTTAAATCATCCGCCATACTTATAGGAAGTGTATTTACGCTTCCCAAGAATGCATACCTTAGATAATTAGGAAGCTCTTTTGATTCTAGCACTGGGGGCTCTTCAATGGAAGTCTTCAATGATGGTGAAGGTCGATGCTTAAGATCAAGGTCCAGATTCTTAGAAGCATGAGAATAGGACCCTATTCCTCTTAGAGCACAAATAGTTTCTTCATGATCCTTAACATCTTCACTCTCGAAATTCAAAAGCACAGCAGACAATGGCTCATCAGTAAGCTGCGTCTCTACAGATAATTCTTTTTCATCCTCATAATAAGAATCATCTACAGAGAACACATTCATATCGCTGGGCTGTTTCATTGCTTTGCATACATCAAAACGGACCACTTCGTTATTCAACCGAAATAAAAGCTCATTAGCTCTCAAATCAATAAGCGCACTCCCTGTTGCGAGGAAAGGATGACCCAAGATTATGGGGGCTTCAGAATCTACCTCACAATCTAGAATAACAAAGTCTGCAGGAAAAATCAAGGAAGAAACCTTCACGAACACATCATTCAAGATACCTACAAGTCGTTTTACTGACCTATCTGTCATCACGAGCCGCATATTGGTTGGTGTAGGGTCACCCAACCCCAACTTTCTGTACACGAATAGCGGCATCAAATTGATGCTAGCCCCCAAATCGCATAATGCCTTGGCAAAATCCAAAGATCCAATAGTGCAAGGAATAGTGAAAGCACCGGGATCTGCCTTTTTCTGAACTAACAATCTTGTAGCGATTGTACTGCAATGATGAACATTGTCTGCCAACTCATAACTTGCTGCCTGCTTCTTTGTCAAAAGGTCCTTCATGAATTTCGCGTACCCAGGCATCTGTTCTAGCGCCTCCACCTAAGGAACATTAATAGTCAGCTGCTTCAACATAGTCATAAATTTATTGAACCTGGTGTCATCATCCTTCTTCTTCAATATCTGCGGAAAAGGTGGTGGTGGAAGGGGAATCATTTTCTCCACCACTTTCTCATTATCTTGCTTCCGATTATCAGCCTTTTCAGGAGTGTCATCAACCTTCTTCTTCAGTCTCTGAGGAAAAGGTGGTGGTGGAAGAGGAATCATTTTCTCCACCACTTCTTTTTTATCTTACTTCTGATTATCAACCTTTTCAGGCTGCAGACGTCTAGGGGTGACGTCATGAACACACTCTTCAGCTTCTTCGGCCTCTTCACATTCTGCATCAATAACATTATCCGCTACATCATCAACTACCTGCTTGTCTTTGGACGGACTTTCCAACACTTTACTACTCCTGGTAGTAATAGCCATACATGATCCATCATTCCTTGGATTTTGCACGGTGTTGCTAGGTAAAGTGCCAGCTTTTCGTTGATTGAATGCTGCTGAAAGTTGACTCAATTGCTGCTCTAGTTGTTTTATTGCAGTAGAATGTGAGTCAACCAATTGCTTCATTGAGGACAAATCATTTACTACCTCAGTTACTCCCGTGTTGGTTGCCTCCACTCCTTTCAACAGCTTAGCCATCATATCTTCCATGGACATATTTCCAAAACCAGATGCAGTGGCGTCACATCTTCCAGGAGAAACATACAAACCACTCCTGTCAGTCTTGTTCTTCCAACTACCTTGATCACGGTCCTTGTTTCCAGATTTATCATAATAGTTTCGGCCTTGGTTTCCTTGGGCATTGCCTCGGAAACCCCCTGATTATTCAAGTAGTTAGCTTCTTCCTCAAAATCGGATTCATCTCTTGCCTGTGACACAACAGCTTTGACTTTTTTGGTCTTCCCTGATAATAAATGTTTGGTGAGGAGATCCATTTGTGTTTTTATGTGAGCCATATCTTGGTCACGTTCCTCTTGCCTACGCCTCTGTTCTGCAGTCATGCCAATAGATATAGTAGAGCTTGCTACCTCAGAATCCCTGGATGCCAAGCTCTACTTTGCTTTGTCATACGATCTACCATATCACTTGCTTGAATGAAAGTAAGGTCTATGAATGACCCACCCGCAGAATTATCAACCACTGGCTTAGTCACTGAATTCAAAGCCCTGTATAATATCTCCATCAAGTGGAAATTGGTCATATGATGATTTGGGCACCTCATAAGCTTCTTCTTGAACCTCTCCCATGTTTCGTGGAGAGCTTCAGTTAGAAGTTATCGAAAATTGCTGATCTCATCTCTCAATTGTGCTCTCTTGGATGGCGGAAAGAATTTTTCTAGGAAAGCATCTTTCAATTGCCTCCAATTAGTGATAGAATCAGGAGTCAGCCCCTTCAACCATAGAGTTGCTTCCCCAGATAGAGACAATGTAAATAAGCGCAACCGAATTGCATTTTGCGCAACGCCTGGATTGTCAAATGACTTGCATGTGGAGATAAAGTTGATCAGATGTATATTCGGATCATCACCTTCAAGTCCACCAAATAATCCATTGAGCTGCGATAACTGAATCATGATGCTAGTGATATTGAACTTGGCTCCGGGCGCCAAGGGCGGAGGAATAATAACTCCTGTGACACCAGCTCCGTCCAGGTTGTCATCATCATCATCGAAAGGAATCTGCATAGCGCGGCATTCAGGCCTAAATCTGGCTTGACGATCTTTTCTGTTTGCAGGTGTCGCCACCTCAGCATCATGCCTAGGGTTTAGTAGCTCATCATCACCTAGGTCCTCATCGTCAGGATTTGTTGCCCGCCCAGGGTTATCAATATTCTATTGATGTATTTGGGCAGCGGCCAACCCAGCTAGTCTAGCCTGCTCCTGCTGAGCAGCCCTTCTCTCAATGTCAAGTTGTGCATCCATCATTCCAATAAGTTGCGGTTCAGGGTTTATGGGTAATAATGGTTGTCCTGAACTTCGAGTATTTGGCATGTACTGAACAAAAACCTACAGAAAAGAAAAACAACAACTAAAAGTAAAGTACGAGAATCTTTGACCAAAGGTTCTAGTAATTATCACAAACTTAGTTGACAACCGAATTCCCCGGCAACGGCGCCAAAATTTGATAACGCTCAAACTACAGCTCTTGTAAGAGTGTAAGTGGTCGTTGTCAAATATAGAACCCAACTGGGTTGGGTGTCGAATCCCACAGGGAATACTTGGTCACTAAGTAAGCAACGATTATTAGACTTTTGATGAAGGTCTGCGAATAAAGGGGGGATTTTGTGCGTGCAAATGATGTAAACAAAATAGTAGAGTAAAAACGGAAAATAAAAGAGTAAAACGGAGTACTTGGTAGGTTTTAATCAATGAGAATGGAGAGTTAGGGTTATGTCCACCTTATGAGTTATATGTATCTATTGACTATGAGTTATGCAGAATTCAGACATGCATGCGCTTATAGAGATTCGTATTCTATGGTAAATCCAGATGTCTTTCGACCATCAAGGATTATTTCACTTTAACTCTTTCGAGCTTAACGCGTATCTAATGGTACGGAGTCTCCAAGAGGTTAATCCAGTTACGACACTAACTTTTAAACAGGGGTTGGTGCCCTATTTCCTTGACATTCTCTCTTTTCCATACATGTAACTTTTCTTTCAAACAAATTAATGCTATACTGGCGTATTCTATATGTTTGCAACCACAAGAATTTAAATTAAGATGAAGAGAGTAATGATATAAGCAGCATACGTATCAAGAATTCAAACACTCATAGCAATAGATAGTATCTCATAAGGCTTCCATAACCCTAACAGAGAAGTTTAGCTATTCATGAGTGCAACGGAAATCACAATAGACATTATCATCATACCAAAATAAAAATCTAACGTGAAGTATGCTTTGGTAGTGCTTGTGGCATGAATTCCTTGCAAATAACGTTTCTCTTGTCGTGAAATTTAAAAGTTGAATAGATGAAAATAATGTCAACAACAATTTAATAAAGAAAAGGGGAAAGGATCGAATAGAGAGGAATAAGGATGAGGGAGGTGGAAATTGGTTAGATGAATGGATGGATGGATGCTGAAAAGTTCAGCAGAATAGGGTTTTTATAATACCTATATCCTATTCCTACTAAGCTACTGCATACTTATCCTAATCCTACAAGGTTACTGCATTCTTATCCTAATCCTACTAAGTTACTGCTGATCCCCAAGTCTTTGGAAATGCTGTTTTTGCCCGGACAAGTTTTCCATGCGTCACTTTCAGTCCATAGGCGTCCAAACGCCGCTTTTCTTCTTTCGTGAAGCTTCCTTTGGCGTCAAGTTATCCATAAAATGCTGAAATCTTCATCATTTATACGTGAAAACTTGCTAATCACGTTGGTTACCTCACTTACAGGAAAAAGGAGTAGAAGTGCATGAATTATATATTTTGTCCTCAAAACTTAGCTAAAATATGGGTAAATTAAGGCGCTTTAGGCGTGTAAATACGCCTATAATAAAAAGGGATCCATGAATGAGTATTCCACATACCTCACTAGATGAATTATTTAAGATTCCATATGGATTTCTTGAACTTGAAGCTTGAATTCCTTGGTTTCTCGAGAAAAGAGCTTGAATTTTGTTCTTAGGAAGGGTGAAAGGTTTTCAATTGTGACTTGAGTGATTTGGATCTTAGGGAGTGGAAATAATGTGTTTAAAAATCCATTACAAAAATTAGGAGTGATTAGGGATGGTTTAAGGGTGTGAAAAAATTTCAACACCCTTGATTCAAGTCAAAACAGAGCACTTTTTGCACTATGCAATCACCATGCGACGCATGGCTAATCGCACATACCCAAGGTGGGTTACACATGGAAAATTGTACATCCTTAAGAGGGATTTTTATGGCCAATCCCACACCCTTTCCATTTTTCCTTTGCAATTGTCATGCGAAACACGACCTTTGTATGGCCATAACTTTTCGCTTGGGTATCGGATTAAGGAAAAATTAGTATTGTTCGAAAGGTAACTCAATTTTCTATCATTTTTTGGGACTTGATTTGAAAAATTCAACCTATGTAAAAAGTTATTGACATTCAAAGTTTACCCTAGTATGATCGAATACCAAAATTTGGCCTATCAAAATCTTTTAGTTCAACCTTGCTCTAAGTGATTCCTATGAACATTTTTCACCTCATAAGCACCCCATACACTAGGATAAAGATCATGATACATATATTCAAATATAATCATGGTATTGGATTTTACACACGTAGAAATAATGGCTCAATTCCTAGCTCAAAATATTAAGTGTTACTATTTATTGTAAGTATAAACACGAAGGTGAATAGGCCAATAAAAGGAAATTGTCAATTAAGGTTAAAATTTGGGATCAAGGTATACATATTTCATTTGGTAAGGAATTTATGCCAAAAGTAGACTTATTTAATAACGGTCTATGATCCTTTTCTAACCTACTATCCTACAACCCACGAAAAACTAATCAGGCAAGTTTTGGGTCACACAAAGTGAACTCAGTAAACAATCTCACACACACATAGCACGGGGTTACACTATCAACTACTTCCTATTCAATTAATGTATTACTAATCTATGACTATCCTACCTACAATACTAATGACATAACAAGATCCACAATAGTCACGAATCATAATAGATGCAACACATAGTCTAAAATAAATTTTTAGGAGTGGTATCATTTGGATACCAAAAATCAAAATCAAAAGCTAAAATTGATTGCACTACAGGATCCCCTATTTTCTAAAGTCAACATAATAAGAACAACATAACATGATAATAAAACCCCCGACTGGTGGTACGCCTCCACCCCTAACTTTTTGAAACAATATAGTGTCCCTATTACATGTATGTCAAATCAAAATATGATTCAGGGGTCAAGAATACTTGCAACATGCTAGGAACCGGATCATATCCTATCCTCCACTGGTGTCTTAGAACTTGTTTGAGATTGCATTTACAAAACTGCTTATTTGAGAAGAACTTGAATAAAATAACTTTTTAGAGAAGTGCTCGTAAAAAAAATAATTTGTGTTTGGTAAATTCATTTGAAAAGTGCTTTTGATAAACAGATTGTGTTTGTACAATTTTTTTCAAGTAGTTCTTTCTTGAGACAAATGACCAAAAAGGACATGTATCAATCGACTTTTACTACTAAAATTAATTTATAGAGAATTTGTTTTAAATATCTATTATAATATTTCTAATTAAAATTTTATTTTTGTTTAATTTAAAAGTACGCACTAAATTGTTTTTAATATTTATAAACACAAATACATTAAAAAATATTAAATAATGATATATTATTTAAATTATTTTAATATTACTCAAAAAAATAAAAATTAATATAAAAATTATTCCATAAATTAAATTAATTCATATGAAAAAATTAACGACAAAAATAATTAGTTCTTCATACATCACAAAAATTCTCAATGATTTCATCCCCAATTTATCGAGCAATGTCTCCATACTAGTAGAAGATTTGTCTGGTATTTCTGAAGATATACTAGAAGGCTCATATCCTTCTTTGATCTCTATGCTGATGTCTTCGTCAGCATAATGGTTGAAGTCTTTATTAGTAGTAGAGTTTTATCATCGGAAATTATGTGGAGCCATAGTAGTTGTAACAAGATGAACTTGAGAGTCGAATTTAAAAGATTACATTGAGAGTAGGAGAGCAAATATTTGTTATTTGTTATTTTTTATATATATATTTCTACTGTGTCAAATTTACTAAAAATAAGCAATCATCATATTCATATGCGTACACTACATGATAACAAATATGTGACTTTTTATGAATTATTTACATAAAATTAAATATTCTAGAAAAAAATTATAAGTGTTGTCAAAACACAATCTTGTAACGTGATTCATCAATCATTAGTTACATTAATAATAATAAATAAAAAGTTATTTATTCATTGATTATCATTATCAAGGATATTTTCAAATTTATTTAAAGAAAATGAGTGAAATGAAATAATAATATACAAATCATAAACTAAAATAAAGAATCATGATGTAATATGAAGTATAAGGTTTTAGAATCAAAATTTAATCAAAATTATAAGGTATGTTAATTAATTAATAAGGGATATATATGTGTGTGTGTTTGATAGGGATAAATTTTTCATGAAAAAAATATTTTTCTGCTTTTGCTACTGCTTTTTTTTAAAAGAATTTTTTTTGTGCTTCTTTCCTGAAGTAGAAAATTTGCTTCTAGTTCTTTTTAACAACACTTTTACAGGTTTACCAAACACCCTTATTTTTAGAAAATATTTTTTTTTCAAAACAAGTGCCTTTTTTGGGAAATAAGTAATTCCAAATAGGCATTTAAAAGGGAGCCCAATCTCTACAATAGTGGCCTCGGTGGTGACCGTGGTGCTCATGTCATGATTGGAACCAATGGTGTCTTGTGCAGTCAAAGATCTCTTATCAACAAGTGAAATTGTCATACCCTCACTCTTCTCAACTCTAACAGTATAAATAAGCAAAACCTCATAATATTAGAAACTCCCGGCTCCACGTCCTATCTCATAGAATTACTGTCCCTATGAAGATTGCTTGCTTGCCTCAATCACCTACTTTATGAAATATTTTTAATTTCTATTTTTCATCTTATTATTCTCTTTATCAGCATTACCTTATAGTACCTTCTTCTTACCCTTTGAGCCTCATATATCTTGCCCCCCATCTATCACAATCCTCTCAATGATAGGCATGGTGGGCGATGGAAAAGTTAGGTACAACCTCGTATCTATATACTTAACAACAGTATCTCTCAATGAGGCCAACTCATCATTGGTATGTGCTAAATCTAACAATTGTAACCCTTCAAGCTTCTTATTGATTCTACTCTTGAATCTATCAAAAAAGGTTTGCATCTCCCACATCTCACCCTGAATCTCGTTCATGACCTATGGCTAAACCCATCCTCAATGTTAGCCACTTATACTCAAGGGTGTCTAATTTATTTTTCATGTCATTCAAGAAATCCTATGATACCAAGACATATCCACCAGTAAGTGGATGTGGTATGGACGATCTCAGAGTTAAGATTGATATAATAGGGACTGATGGTGGGCCTAGAGGTTGTGAAAGTAGTTAAATCAGCTATATCCTATGGTGTGATCTTCTCAACCCCAGTCTGAGTCTCAAACCATGTCTCTCCAAGTGTTATAAAGCATAGAGTGTTAATGGCTATTGGTTCATCCGACTAGAATACTCTCTAAAGTAGTCACACACTAACCTTTATTTTAAAAATTGAGATTGCTTGATCTCAAATTAACTCTAAATCTATCATTCTATATACCACAATAAATTTATCCTTCTTAGGGAAGATAGGAACCTATCCTCCAAACATATTTTTATTACCAAACACGAGAAGGAGATGTTGGTGTTCATACTCATAACTCTATCCCAGATCTAATGAGAAATGATCATTGTAATACCAATTTTCATACTCTTTTATAATATCGACTACCAGAGCATCCCTATTGGGACTCACTATACTATCACCAGGTGTCAGTCCTAACACTCTATAAACCAAGAGTGGTGTAATAGGGACTGATGGTTGCCTGGAATTGTAAAAATAGTTGCATCATCTATATCATATGGCAAGAGCTTCAAAGTCCCAGTTTGAGTCTCAAACTGTGTCTCTCTAAATGTTGTAAAGCACAGAGTATCAATGGCTATTGGTGAACCCACCTAGATACATTCTAAATTAGTGACACACTAAACTTTACTTTCAAAATTGAGTTTGCCTGATCTCAAATTAACTCTAAATATGTCATTCTATAAACCACAAAACTATCCTCTTTAGGAAAGATAGGAACCTTGTCCTCCAAACACATCTTTGTTACCAAACACGGGAAAAAGATGCTGGTTTTGATACTCATAACTCTATCCCAAATCTCATGTGAAATGATCATTATGATATCAAATTTCATACCCTTTTATAATATCAACTACCTAAAGAAGCCCTATTAGGACTCACTATATTATCACCAGGTGTTAGTCCTAACCATTAGTAAACCTATGTCCACTAAGACATTGCAGAAAAATTAGGTTGCCCTAGTGATTTATGATGATGTACTCGAAACCTAAGTCAGACTCCAACCATGCTTCTATTGACTTGCTACCAAATGAAGACTGATATTCACTTTTAGAGATACTCTCATCTCTTTCTTTCTCACCTTCAAACTTAGATCTAGACTTTTCTCCCTCTTTAGACTGGGGAAGAGTAGGTGATTATAGTGGTGAGGCCCAGGAATTCTTCATTAAGGGCCATGATCGAATACCTCAGGTCAAGCTACTCTATGAATGGGCTGGACCTAAGATAGAATATTCCTCAACCAAAACATTTATCTTCTACTCATTATCAGTTGTTTTATCTCTCAGTTGGTGAGTGGACCGAGCTTTTTTTTGGGAGTAGGCTTACCCCTTATTTCCTCTTTTGATAGTTTCAGTCTTTGGTGTCATAGTACCTATGGGGGAATATATATTAGTCCAATAACTTAAGTAACAAAGAGGAATATAAGAAAAATAATATTAAGTTTGACCTTGTATTGCCCAGTTTCTCTGAGTCATGTGACAACTCGTTATCTTGGGATGCGAGCCATAGTATAATTCGTAGGTCTAGTGGAAAAAATCCAATTCAAATTATTTTCTTGATGACTAACTCAAGAGTCATTGGGTCACGCTATGACTCATTCGTTAAGTTGTCGTAAGAACTTCTATAATGTGCAAGGAAGGCTTACATAGTACAACTACACCCTACTACCCATATAGTGATCTATGAGTTGTTAGGTAACTCATAGGGAGAACTATATATTTTTGTTAGGGACTTCAAAATTTCCAACAAATTGCCAGTCACTATGACTCACGCTATGACTTTTAGACCTAGGAAGCAAGTCATTGTGGGAGTCGTAGAGACTGCAAATCGGTAATCCCTATGGCTTTCATCAACAATTTTTTTAAATTCTTCATTAAGCATCAAAATAATCCAATGATAATCGGAGTGACATTGAGAATACTCCTCCCATGTATGTACAAACACATATACCAGGGCTACTTGTATTTCACCCTAGATAATAAGCAAAACACAACTAATCACATAATCATCCATCGTCCATTTTAACTACTCTTTTATAAAAAAGGATTCTTTGGTTAATTTGTCAACCAAACCCAATTTTCAGGTTTATTAAATCCAGTGTTTTAGAAAACCCATGTGATTCACTACCTAAATTTGAAGAAGAAAAAAAAATATTGCAAGCAAAGAATGAATCGACCTTTCAACAGGGAGAACTAAACCCATATAGCCTATGGGTTCCTTTAGAATGAACCGAGCTGCACATTTTAGGTTAAATCTTAAAACTCTTATGTTGATGACCCTTTTCCCTATCTCAACATCCTATATATATGTATATGAATATGGTGCATATGGTTTTTGATTGGATTTTGGTAGTTTCTTTATTTTATCCTTATCCCTGGGTTAGATGTCAGTGCTTACCCCAATGAGCATCCTTGGATGCTATATTATTTCATGATGTAGGGTCTAAAGGGTTTTCTCCTGCTCTTGTGCTGCATTAGGTGGTTGAGCACGTTTATTGAGTTGTTGTGGAGTAGTGAGCCTCCATACTTTTGAATGCCTTGTTATTTACTTATTGTTTCTTTACTATCATTGTACTTTTTGATTCTTTTTGGTCAAAGTCGAAGGTATGTTCCAACTTAGATGTTATTTTGGTTTTAGAGGCATTCATGGAAAATTGTGGGTCAGATTTTTGGTTTTGACTCTTAGAACTTTCATTTGACTTATTTATCTTTTATTACTATCTTTATTGACTTTCGCTTTAGTGTTATTATTGTTCTCTTTAGGATAGGCTAAGGTGGTGGTCTTTGGTCCATTGTAGAATTGAGATACCCATCACGGCTAGGCCGTGGTTTGGGTCATGAAAATAATAGTGTGCATCCTTGTAAATGGTTTTCCAATATTATCCATATTCTGAGATATTTTGCACAGTCCCACACCACTATGTGACCCTAACTGGGGATGAATGACATTCCTCCAAGATAGTCACCATATCAACCTTAGGAAAACATATTCAAATCACTCCATCTACATAAATCTGGAATAAAAATATCTTATCCCAAAAAAACTTCCTCACATCTTGTATAAAATTCCTAAGCTACTGAAATGACAAGTATTTAGGAACCAAATCACTCAAAAAGTAATTTGCAAAGGTTCCAAACCACGAGATCAAATCCTATGATGTGGCCAATACCTGCTCATCTTAAAAAGTATAATCAATATAAAGTCTGTCTTTTAGTTTTAGGATGGCCTTTTCTGGAAGGTATGATAATTGGTAAGCTACATTAGTTTCAGTCCTTTTTTGGTTCTTGACCTCATTCCTACAATAAAAGTACCCAATGAATTAACCTTGGCTTTGCATCCTTCTTTGACATAAGGTACCTAAGAGATACATAGTCAGTATGCACAATCACTTTTATGCCAAGTAAATAAGTTAAAAAAGTTTTCAACTCTGAACACAACAACAAACAACTCTTGTTCAGTAACAATGTAATTTTTCTGCATAGGGTTAAGTGCTTTGTTATCATAGCAGATGGGATGTAAGATCTTTTCCTGCCTTTGGCCTCAGAATAAACCTAGCACCATTCCACTAGCATCACAAATAACCACGAATGACATGGACCAATCAGGAGACACAATAATTGGGGATAAATTAATCTCTTTTAAGCACTCAAATGACTTCAAACGTGCATCATCAAACATAAATTTCACCTTCTTCTCTAATAACTTCCATAATGGATTTGTAGTTGTAAAAACCTAATTTTGGGTAATTATTGTGAAATCCTTATTTTTGTATGATTTGACCATTTTACCCCTCCTAATAATTGCTTTATAGTATTTCTGGGGTGTGGGGATGATTAGCATGATTACCAATATATTTTGTTATGATTTGTGCATTTTGTGGCTTTGGGTGAGTATGAAGGCTTTATGGTTGGCTTAGTTCAACATTAATTTATCTGTGTGTTCGATGACAAAAATAGACTGTGCCAGCAGATCATGAATGTCAATTTTCAATTGGTAACGTGGTTGTTATTGTTTTACAACTTTTGTATCTTATTTTAACCCTTGATTTGAAAATTTGTGAAATTAAGTTTTGGGGTCCACTTTGTAAAAATGATGTTTTTTCAAAAAACATGATATCGTCGTTGAGTTTGGTAAGTTGAATTTATTTTAGTAGCATAGTTCGTTTGAGTAATGCCCCGAGTCTGTACCACAGATGCCACACAGTGCTTGCAACCCCGAAGGACCACAAGCATACCCATGACTTGTACCTGTTGTGAGTGCTAAATAAAAATACTGAAGTAATGCGGAAAATAGGTTAGATTGCCATAAGGTTCATAATTTGAATACTAATATTAATAACATTTGATAAAAACATATGAAAATTAAATACTGTCTGACCTAGTCTAGTTTGAAAAGCCTCTAACTGAACTATCTGAATGACGAGTTGATAGGACAAGCCCCCAACTAACTCCAACTACTGAAATACTGACATAAAAACATATTCTCAATAGATAAGGAATCACTACTAAATCTGACGCTGCTGGTTGAATCTGGATTTATCTATGCGTGGTCGGGAACCTGAGCATCCAAACAAATGATATAAGACATCATAGTGCAAAGAGAAAGTATGTCTTTAGTACATAGAATGTACTGGTATGCTAGATAAGGTAAGGCTGAATGCAAGGTTTCATATGCATGAACAGTAACTAGCTAAATGATGTAGAGTAATTTAATATGAGAACATGTAGATAACTAAAACTACTGTAAATACTAAGAATACAATACTGTGCATTTATGAATGTGTATACTGTATCTGAGTTATTACTGAAGTTGAGTTCTGAGTTCTGATAACTTAGTATCTGCTATCTGAGATTACTGATAACTGAGTTACTAAAACTGATTGACTGAGTCTGAAAGTCCTAATTCTGTAGAACTGAACTGAGTTCTATACTGATACTGAGTACTGAAACTGTGGGAGGTAATCATCGAATCGACATACTCCAAATAAGATAACTAGGGTCCAACCTATAAACCTAGTTGGAAGGGTGTCAGTACCATGCCATGGGTAAAGACAAACTGAAGAGTTGCCCTCATCTGGCAGGTACTCTAATGAGAATGGTGGAACCCTCAACTGGCAGGTTAAAACACCTCATCAACCAACAACTGGTAGGTTGATGTCTCAACCTACGCTGACTACATAGTTTTGGAATACAAGGATTGGTTCTAAGGATCACACTCTCTACTGGCAGGTGATCCCCCATCCTCAGTTCACTCGGAGATAAATACTATTCCTAACAGAAAAGACACTTAACCGATTAAACCGAGCTGAACTAGACTGATACTAAGTTTCACTGAGTTCTGTAACTGACTGAGAGTGCTACTAATTGAGAAACTACTAAGACTATTTTGTAACTACTGTAGCTCTAGGTAAACAACTAGATTTTTAGGTATTAGATACCCAGGATGCTATAGCGTGAAAATAAATAATGGCATGATCTTGGAAAGCACAACAATATCCACTTGTTCATAATTCATTCATAGATACAATTTTTCAACAATATCCCTTTGAGAGAGAATGTTTTGTTTCTTAAGAAAAGTGAGTAAATAATGAGATAATAGGTTATTTAGGGGTTTAATCACGTGTTTAAGAATAACTTGTTTCATGGAAAAATACCCAATTACCCTTGGAAAAGATTTAAAAATCATCACTAAAAACCCAATCTACTTGGCGCGATGCGGTACAATCGCGGAGCTTCACTGTATGCGAATTTACCCCTTGGCACGATGCGCCATGATTATGGAGTCACACTAGAAAGTGATAATTGCAAAAATGGCTGGTGGTGCGACACTGGAAAATGAAAATTCCTATTTGGACTTCCTCCGCGACGCGCTGATTGCCAAATTGGCAAACTGTTTTACAAAACATGCTATAACTCTTTACCCGAGTATCAGATTTAGGAAAATTTTATATCATTGGAAAGCTGACTGAATTTCCTGCGCAATGGTAAGTTCTAAACTAAAAAATACTGAGTATTTTAAAATTTTCATCTAGGACAACTCATGTACTAATTGTTAAAATTAGCTAGAGAAATACGGGGTATTACAATATCTCCCCCTTAGGAATATTTGTCCTTGAATGAGACTGAATAAGTTAAGAAAAATTGATAGACTAAGTTTACACACTGATCATGCATATCTGATGCATGGAATACATGACTGAAAGTACTGATAAGCTTTTTCATACTGGACATGCATATCTGATGCATGAGTACATGGCTGAACTGATTCATGAATGCATGACTATCATGAAAATGATATACAACAGTAATGACTACAAAGTTTGTAACTATAGTTGAACATAGAACTAAATAAATTTAAGAAAGACTGTTACCTTAAGCTGAATCTAAATTTGTGGAGAAGAGGTGAGGATACTTGATTCGCATATCTGCTTCTGTTTCCCAAGTATCTCCCTCAACGGACTGATTCTGCCAAAGAACTTTTACCAAGGGAACTTCTTTTTTCCTCAGTCTACAAATCAATGATCAAGGATTTGGATTGGAACCTCTTAGAAAGAGAGATCATTCTGAATATTTACGTCTTCTAAGGGGACTATGACTGCTGGGTCACCAATGTATTTCTTTAGCAAGGAGTCGTGGAATACTGGGTGCACTGAAGCTAGATCAGAAGGCAACTCAATCTCATAAGCTACTTTTCTAAAGCGACTGAGAATTCTATAAGGACCGACATATTGAGTACTGAGATTTCCCTTCTTGCCGAACCTTTTCACTCCCTTCATGGGAGATATTTTCAAGTACACCAAATCACGGACCTCAAACTCGAGATCTTTTCTCCTCATATTTGCATATGATTTCTGTCGGATCTGGGATACCATAAGTCTTTCTCTGATCAATTAAACTTTCTTTTAGGCATCAAATAGTAAGTCTGACCCTACTAATGTGGCCTCACCTACCTTAAACCAACCAATTGGAGATCTATATCTCCTTCCATAGAGAGCATCAAATGAACCCATCTAAATACTGGAACGATATTTGTTACTATATGTAAATTAAATCAAAGGCAAGTGGTCATCCCAACTACCCTTAAAATGAACAATGCACACTCTTAATACATCTTCTAGATTCTAAATAGTCCTCTTCGCTTGACTATCTGTATGAGGGTAAAAAGTTGTACTAAGGTGAACTTGGGTACCAAGACCCTTTTGGAATGCTTTCCAGAAGTTAGAGGTAAACTGAGTACCTCTATCTGAGATGATTGACACTGGGACTCTATGCAACCTGACCAACTCTCTGATATAGAGTTTGGCGTAATCCTCGGCTAAATAAGAGGTATGGACTTAAAAGAAATGACCAGATTTGGTCATCCTGTCTACGATAACCCAAATTGAATCATGCTGATAACGAGTACGTAGTGAACCCATCACAAAGTCCATGTTCACTTTTTCCAATTTCTATGTAGGAATACTAAACTCTTGTATGGACCCACTAGATTTCTGGTGCTTAATCTTAACCTGATGACACGTTGAGCACTTGGCTACAAACTCTGCAATATCCTTCTTCATCTCACTCAACCAATAGATCTCTCACAAATTGTGGTACACCTCAGTGGTCTTTAGTTAAATAGAGTAACACGTACCATGCACTTCGGAAAGAATTCTTTACCTCAAGTCAATCATACCTGGCACACATAACCGACCCTGGCAACATAACACACCATCTCCCCCTTGGGATAAAACCTATACTTTCTGATCTCTAACTTACTCTTTTAACTTAACAAGATTGGGATCTCTATCCTAATTTTCCTTTACTTTAGAAACTAGATATGATTTTGAACTATTCTGAATGCACACAGTGCCCTATGCTGAATCGACTAAGCGGACACCTAGTCGGGCAAGCTGATGAACTTCATAGACTAAATTCTTCTTATTATTCTCAACATGAGTAACTCTACCTATAAACAACCTACTGAGAGAATCTGCTACTACATTGGCCTTGCCCGAATGATACAATTCACCCATGTCATAATCTTTCAACAACCTTAACCACCTTCTATGATGCAAATTCAAATTTTTCTGAGAGAATACATACTACAAGGTTTTGTGATTTTTGAACACATTAACATGCACCCCATACAAATAGTGCCTCCAAATCTTTAAGGGAAACACCCTAACTGCTAACTCAAGATCATGGGTACGGTAATTCTTCTCATGGGGCTTAAGATATCTATAGGCATAGGCTATGACCTTTCCTCTCTGTATGATGACACAACCTAAACGTACTCTGGATGTATCACAGTACTCAAAAAACCCATCTAAACCATCTAGTAGAGTCAAAACTGAGGCTGACGTAAGTCGAGTCTTCAACTCTTGAAAACTCTTCTTACAAGAATCTGACCACTAAAACTGTACTTTCTTCTAAGTCAATTTTGACATGGGGGATACAATAGATGAAAACCCTTCAACAAACTTATGGTAATAGCTATCTAAACTAAAAAACTCCTGATATTTAATAGAGAAACGGGTCTGGGCCAGTTTCTCGCCGCCTTGGTCTTTTGAGGATCAACTCTAATTCCATCACCAAAAATAATATGCCCAAGAAATTCTACTGACCATAGCCAAAATTCACACTTATTGAATTTGGTGAACAACTGATAAGTTCTAAGAGTCTAAAGTATGATTTTGAGGTGATGTACATGATCATTCTCACTTCATGAATTGACAAGAATTTTATTGATAAAGACTATATCCAAGTACTGCTTCAACACTCGATTTATCAAGTCCATGAAAGCTGCTGGGGTATTAGTGAGACCAAAAGACATGACTAGAAACTTAAAGTGACCATACCGAGTTTGGAAAACTATTTTTAGAATGTCACATTTTCTAACTCTAAGATAATGATAGCCTGATCTGAGGTCTATCTTAGAAAAGTAACTGGCGCCCTGAAGTTGGTCAAAAAAGTCATTGATTTTAGGAAGTGGGTATTTGTTATTGACTATAAATTTATTCAACTGACGGTAGTCCATATACATTCTAAGAGAACCATCTTTCTTATCACGAATAAGACTGGTGCACCCCAAGTGGAAATGTTGGGTTTGATGAACCCCTTATCTAATATATACTTTAACTATTCTTTCAATTCCTTGAGTTCTGTTGGTGCTATTCTATATGGTGGAATAGATATAGGCTGAGTGTCTGGAAGAAGGTCTATTCCAAAGTCAATTTCCCTTTCTAAAGAAACTCTAGGAAGATCTTTGGGAAACACGTCTGAGAATTCATTTACTACTGGAACTGACTCAAGACTAGGAGTCTTTAAACTAGAGTTTTTGACTCTTAAGCGTTGTGGTTCTACCCCTTTATTCAAGGACCGGTTTGTTTAGAAACTAAAAATAAATAATTCTGTATCTACAATAAACAAGGCATAACATGAATGGAGCCAATCTATGCTGAGAATGATGTCAAAATCCATTATCTCTAACTCTACTAAGTCTGCTGAAGTGACTTTCTGAGATAACATAAATGAACAATTCTTGTATACCTACCGG
This sequence comes from Capsicum baccatum var. pendulum, assembly GCA_030864225.1. Classification (NCBI taxonomy): domain Eukaryota; kingdom Viridiplantae; phylum Streptophyta; class Magnoliopsida; order Solanales; family Solanaceae; genus Capsicum; species Capsicum baccatum. Next base: position 201,933,199 of record CM061553.1, read on the forward strand.
GCTATGATAGACTTACTCACTGGGGTAGAGACTGATAAAGGCTCTGCTAGAATTTTGAGTTTGACTCTAAAGTTAATGGCTACATAAGGAGTTACGAAAAACAAAGAAGCTATTGGATTTACAAAGCAAAAACATATAAATAAAAGATCTGTAATGTGACAGTGACCACATTAGGAGAGTTTTCCTAATCTTGTCTGGACTAAAGTGCATAAAGCCCGTTTGGGCGTAGCCCACTGGTGGAATTGGAAGAAGCACCCTGCTAGTTCGAGTGATCGAACTGAGCTGAAGGACAATTGTACTAACCCAGAGAACCTAACTGAGGAAAGTCTCTAATTCTGTGGCCTGGATTGCCACACCTAAAACAAACATCACTGTCAGCTCTATAGACTCCCAGATAGTTTCTTCCATATTTCTGGAAAAAAGGATTTGTCTTAGTACTGCTGACTAGCTCTGAGATTTAGAGGCGGTGCCCTATATTCTTTACCATTTATAAATTTAGGAATTGGACAACTGGTTGAGGATGTAGCTGGAACCAAAGATTTTTGATGAAATAGGGAATGGTTACCGCCCTCTGACTCAGGCTGGGTGAAATTAAAGCTACCTATTCTAGCCTTCTTGTTCTCCCTCTCTCTCCTTATTATTATCCTCTTTGATCTACTGAGCATGGACCATAAGCGTGGATATGTCCATATCCTTAATTAACATCACAGTTCTACACTCCTTAACTATATTCTCTGACACCCTAGACACGAACTTACTTATTCTGGACCTATTGTATGCTACTATATGGGGAGAATACCTGGCTAACTGAGTAAACTTGAGGAAATACTCTTTCACACTCATACTGCCTTGACTGAGATTGATGAACTCTAATACCTTGTCTTCTCTCAGCTCTAAGGGAAAGAATTTATCTAGAAATATAGTAGCAAACTCTTCCCAGTCTATGGGATCTGAATCTGTGCCCGTGTCTACGTTCCACTACTTAAACCATTTATGAGCTATATTTTGTAGCTGGTAGGCAGCTAACTCATCACTCTCACTGGAAGTCACTCCCATAATATCTATGACTTTCTTAACCTGGTCGAGGAACTCTTGTGGATCCTTTTCGGGCATAGATCCTGAGAATACGGGAGGATTTATTCGGGTGAAGTCCCAAATCCGGACTGCAGCAATATTGGCCACTGGGTTGGCCCAAAAAGAAGCTAGCCATTCATTCTAAGGTACTACAGAATTGGTTAGAGTGGTGAACGTAGCTCTAAATTATGCATGGGAGACATGCTTATCCAGGGGATTTACTTGAATACGATGAGGCGTTGACCATTTTCTTTTCTTCTTCCATTATTCTTTTTGAGAGGCATATTCGATAAACAGAAGGAAGAAAAGGATTAGACTAAGAGTTTAACTTAAGCTCATGCTCACTTGCACTATATGAATACTTAAAGAAGGGAAACCTTTCATAAAAAATGCCGTATAGCCTATTATCCATGAGTGTGGTGCACTACACACACATGCACAAGACTCTACTCAACACGAATTTCAGACTCCCTTGGACTCTGTTGAACTTTAGGATCTGATACAAAGTTTGTAATGCCCCAAATCTATACCCTGGATACCACACAGTGCTTACGATCCTGCAGGACAACAAGCTAACCCATGCTTGTACCTACTGTGAGCACTGAATAATAATACTATAATATGGTGAAAATAGGCTATATTTCCATAAGTTTCATAATTTGAATACTGATAATATTAACATACGATAAAAACATCTGAAATATGAATACTGCCTGAACTAGTCTAGTCTAAAAAGTATCTCACTGAACTATTTGAATATGGAGTTAATGGGACAAGGCCCTACCTAACTCCAAATACCCAAATACTGAAATAAAAACATATCCTCAATAGATGAGGACTCACTACTAAATCTAACATAGTTGGATGAATATAAATCTATCTATGCACGGTTAGGAACCTGAGCGTTCGAACCTATGATACAAAACATCATAGCGCAAAAAGAATTTATGTGTCAGTACATTAAATGTACTAGTATGCTAGATGAGGTAAGGCTGAATGAAAGGGTTCATATACATAAATAGTAACTAACTGAATGATGTAGAGTAACTGAATATGAGAACACGTAGATAACTGAAACTGCTATAAATACTGAGAATGCAATAATGTGCATTTATGTATGTGTATACTGTATCTAAGCTTTTATTGAAGCTATGTTATGGTTTTTGATAACTGAGTATCTGATACCTGAGATTACTAATAACTAAGTTACTAAAACTGATTGACTGCGTATAATAGTCCTAATTTTGTAGAACTGAACTGAGTTCTATACTAAGACTGAGTACTAAAACTGAAACTGTGGGAGGTAATCATCTAACCGACATTCCCAAATAAGATAACTGGGGTCCAACTTATAACCCCACTTTAAAAGGTGTCAGTACTGTGCCATGGGTAAAGTCAAACTGAAGAGTTAGCCTCATCTAGAAGGTACTCTAATAAGAATGGTAGAACCCTTAACTGGCAGGTTAAAATACCCCATAACCCTTAACTAGCAGGTTGATGTATCAACCTATGCTGGTTATATAGTTTTAGAATGCAAGGACTGCTTCTAAGGATCACACCCTTTACTAGAAGGTGAGACCCCATCCTTGAGTTCACTTGGTGCTTAATCCTACTCCCAACTAAAAAGACACTAAAATAATTATACTGAGCTGAACTAGACTGATATTAAATTTCACTGAGTTTTGTAACTGACTGAGAGTTCTACTGATCGTGACACTAATAAAACTATTCTGTAAGTACTGTAGCTCTAGGGAAACAACTAGATTTTTGGGTATTAGATATCCCCAGGACTCGATAGCATGAAAATAAAGCATAGCATGTTCTTTGAAAGCACAACAATATCCATTTGTTCATAATTCATTCATAGAGATATTTTATCAATAACTTGTAGGGCATAATCTTGTACATGATTGGGACCACATAATGACATGTCATAATTCCACTATTTACTTCACGTAGGAATTTTAGCAGATACTTGGGGATCATGGATTATTTCACATGATAATAGTCAACACATGAACATCATGAATACAATACTCAATTTCAAGTTCAAGGGTTTAGCATGAAATTCATATAACTCATCACATAAACTATTTTAATTTTATGGAAACTTATAATTAATCATGAATTAAAACCCAATTACTATCATGAACATGAATACAATCAATTTCAAGCATGAAATTCATAAATCTAAGATCTTGTAAGTTTAAAAAAGGTTCTTGGACTTCATGGGTGAAAGGAACCCATGAATGAACACCTAACATACCTGGTAATATTAATTCTTGAAAGTTCTTGGAGGAATTCTCCAGTTTGTTCTTGTTTTATTTAAGATAGGGTTTTGCCCTTTGAGAGAGAATGTTTTGTTTCTTGAGAAAAGTGAGTAAATAATGATATAATATGTTATTTAGGGGTTTCATCACGTGTTTAAGACTGACTTGGGTCATGGAAAAATACCTAATTACCCTTGAAAAATATTTAAAAATCATCATTAAAAATCTGATCTAGGCCCTTGGTGCAATGCGGTACAATCACGGAGCTTAGTTGTACGCGAATTTACCCCTTGGCGTGATGCGCCATGATCGTGGAGTCAAACTTGAAAGTGACAATTGAAAAAATACTAGGTGGTGCGATGTGATGGGATCATGATGGAACACTGGAAAATGACAATTGCCATTTGGACTGCCTCCGCGATGCGCTTATTGCCAAATTGACACACTATTTTTCAAAATATGCTATAACTCTTCACCCGGGTATCGGATTTGGGCGAATTTTATATAGTTGTAAAGATGACTGAATTTCCTACACAATATTAATCTCTAAACTAAAAAGTACTAAGTATTTAAAATTTTTTATCTAAGGATAACTCATTTACTGAGAGTTATACTTAGCTAGGGAAATACGGGGTATTACAATTTGAATTCATGGGATTTTAGATGAATCTAGAGGGGTCCGTGAAGAAATATTCTCCAAGTATCCATCTAGAGCACCTGTTTACATAACCTTTTGGTTTCTTAAGCAACTTGGCAGCCAACTGGGGGTATCACTTCAGTGACTCTCTATCACATAGGCGACTGTTGCTTAAGCAACAGCTAGGTTGTTTCAGCGACAACCAAGTAGTTTATGAGATAAGGAGGGTATCGTGTAAGTGACACTTAGTCGTTTAAATGATGTCTTATTAAGAGACATGGTGTTTGCTAAAAAGATACCTGGATGATATAAGTCTTTTTTTGTGATTTTTCACCATTTTGAGACTTGGAGGGGTTTCAAATTTTTGGGAGATTTATTTTATTTTTATTTTTGGGTAAGCACCAAATCCCTATTTCAATTATTTTTCTTTGATTCTCGTAGTTTAAATATTCTTAAAACATGAATCCAAAAGAGGAATTGTTAGATTTTGGACCGAAAGGCCTGAATTAGTAATTCTCCAATTTAAACCTTGATTTCAACTCACTCTCACTTGGATTTTCTTTTATGAGTTCCTTTAATCATGGATAATATATTTTTGGACAAAAATTCTAGTTTTACCCCTCTTTTTTGGAAACCCAATTCAGGGGTCCGTTTTGACCTCAACCCAAAAATAGGCAATATGGGTTTTATTGGCTTTTTTTTGACATGAAGATTCCATATTTGTGTGCTTTTGTTGATTTCAGGTCCATTCATATGGAGAAAACTCTATGTTAAAGGATTTTTGGTTTGGTATTTTGCATTCTATGTAGATTATGACTTAACTTTCTTCAGACTTGGTTGGCTTATTAATTTTGGTATCAAATCATATTATGTGTGTGTGAACAAATCATGGAAATGGATTTAGTATTATGTTGTGCCCGTGTGGAGGCCTATGTTGTTACTATTTGGTATTTTTAAGACATTATTTGCTATGTTTGACCAGTTAGGGTCGTATGTTATGTGTCTGCTTTTTGTATGTATATCAGTTAGGTTCATATATGATGTGTCTAGCTTTGTGTATGTATATTTGATTTTATCTTTTCTATGAAAAATCTTAAATTGTAATTTATGTGGTTCCAATAGTATATTGTTGTGTATTTTACTCTATTGGCATATAGATTATATTTATCATGGATGTGGGTATATTGGGTGGATTTAGGCTCTCATGGATTGGTATATTAGTTGGATTTGGAAATTCTCATTCTCGATGGTTTTGAGCATTACATTCTCATATCACATACATTCATAAACATTAGTACCACAGTGAAAATATAGGAAACACTGGCTTTTTCTGACATAAAATATGACATATGTAAAAACCCTCTGTTGATGTTTGTGCTGGAGAGTTGTGATATTACTATGGTATTGGATATTGAATTATCTATGGGTTGTGAACCCTTATGGTCCTACCTTGGAAGCAAAACTCGATAGGTGTATATAGAGTTTGTGCGATAACCTCGGACATATCATCATCATTATCATCACATATCATACTTTATGCACCTATTATTATTGTATGTTGTGCTTGATTTGTGTCTTATTTCACACGTATATTCATGAAACATTGGTACCATTATGGAAATATTTGAAACACTAGCTTATTCTGATAGAAATATGACATCTTTAAGAACCCTCTACTAATATATGTGTGAGACAGAAGTTATAGACATTGGTATTGGATTGTATATGGTTTATGAATCTCCCATGGGTCTTACCTGGAAGCAAAACTCAGTAGGTGTATATGAAGAAGATGTGCCATGATTTTATAGCACTTACAATACTTAAAAATAGAGAATATATATGTAGTTAAGGCTATTTTGTTAGGTCAGATATGCTTTTGAAGTGATTTTGCAGGGAGATGGGTTTTAGAAG